>OX359266.1:26269457-26811403 GCA_947179155.2 Hedera helix
TTACTCGTCTGTCAATAGGAGTTCCTTATGTGATAGTCGTACAAGTGATCCTTAGACTTGAGATCATCTTAGTATCTTGTGTGTACTAAGTTATACTTTGACATATTCCTTAAGACCTATTGGTATATCAAAGGATGTGCTTGGATATAATAAGGTACACATGGAGATAGATGAATGGTCAACAAAGGATCTACTACTTCCAGTAAAGGGAGAGAATGTCCTATGCGATTCAATGAGTGACAACTCAGAAATCCCTGACCAGGGTTGGATGGAATTAGAAAGGAGTTTATAATTTACATTAACTAGAGTTGTGTATTTGTGAATTGAAATGCATATAATCAAATAAATAAGACTAGACAGAAATTCCGTGTCTTATATTTGATTGGGACATTGTGTGGTAGAAGGATTGAATTGTACGGTAACTATTTGCTGAAAGGTTCTTTTACGATTAAATGTTGAAATCTATATTATCTGGAAAGTCGACTAATCGCTAAGGGGGCTTACCCTTATTGTGGAATAATTATTTATTCTGAATTAAAGAGTTAATTCGTAATAAATGAATTAGAATTGTTCTAATTTATTTATTATACAACCGGTTTAATATGGAGAACCTAAAGGGTCACACCGCAAAAGAGTAATATTTATTTTAGAAGTGGATGGCATAATCGTAATAATAGATTAAGTATATTTAATTTATACTATGATGATAGAATAAATTAAATAGCTTAATATTTATACTTTAGTATTTTAGAAATACTAATTATAAATTAATAAGCGGAGTCTTATTATTATTATTATTACTATTATTATTATTACTACTAGTATTATTATTTAGTTCCTAAATGGTTTAGGAATTAATTAATAAGTAGTAATATTATTATTAAATAATTAAGTTCCTAAATAGTTTTGGAATTATAATTATAATAATAATTAATTAAGTTACTAAATGGTTTAGTAATTAATTAATAAGAAGTACTCTCGTTATTAAATAATTAAGTTCCTAAATGGTTTAGGAATTGTAATTAATTAATTTAGTTCCTAATTAAATTGAGAATTAAATTAAAGCCCTAATCCTAAATAGTTTAGGAGGGTTGACTAGATCTATAAATAAGAGGAGTCTTATCATAGATCAAGGTTACACACTCTTTCATTAGAAGAGGGAGAGTACTCCATAATTCTCTAGATCTAAGAGTTAGAGAGAGAGAGAGAGAGAATTTGGGCTAGCCACCCATGGTTTGGAGAAACCAAGATCCACTTCTTTAATTCATAGATCTCTTGGTGGATCACCTCTAGAGGTTCAACACTTGGGGAGCTAACATTGATCCGTGGAATCTAATCGGTGAATTTGAAGAAGAACGTGATGGATCAAAGGGAGATGAACTTGTACCCCTGGAAGCTTGGTTCTACAAAGGTATAAATTCTTTTATCCTTCCTCAATTAATAATAGTCGCATAAGAAAGATCCGGGTTATTGGTTTGTACAAAAATTTTAAAATTTGATTATATGTATGCCATATTTTTGCAAACCAACAGTGGTATCTGAGCCAGGTTATGCGAATTATTAATTGTTTTAATTTCATATATGTATGAGTATGTGTTTAGAACAATTTATTGGGCATAATTTATTGTATCGAATCATGGGTATTGAAAATCAATTGCAAAAATTGTGTTTTAAAAAGAAAAAAAAAAGTTTTTTTTTTATTTTTTCCACACGCTGCTACAGTAACTCACACGGCGCTACAGTACTGGCTAAGCGCGCATTGCGCGAAGAATTTGTCACTGCGCGCATTGCGCGGTAGGCATCTGAGCGCGCATTGCGCGGGATAGCGTCCGGTGGCAATTTGGTAAATACGGAAACGCGGTGGCAGTTTTGTAAATACCGAAAATCAGGTTTTTTCAATGGCATTTTCGTAAATAATTGCAACTTTTGGATTTTCAATTATTTTGTAATTTTGAGCAGATTTTTAAAATTAAAAAAATAAAAGGCTTATTTTGGGTTATTTTAAAAATCCAAAAATTACAAAAATATAATAAAAATAAATAGTTTATTTTTACATGATTTTATAATTATAATAAAATGTTTATTTTAATTATGAAATTAGATTTCATGCAACTTTAATTGCCCATTAAATGATACCAATACATATATGGAATGTTTTATTTAATTCATGAGATGAATATTATTTATTAATATATATATTGAGATATATGATAATAAATGGGATTGATTGTGGATTATTGACCAATGTGATTGGATTTAATTTTAATTAAATGCATGAATGAATGTGTTTTAATAAATGGGGTCTGCGTACCTCGTCTTTCTAATTTTTTCTGATGTATAATTCTATCTTCCTCCTATGTACTTCCCCTTGACTGCTGATCAAGGTTTCTATTTATTGTAAATATTTTGTAATAGGATTAGTTAGAATTATTTTGAAGAATTAGAGCAAAGAAGCAAGGAGCGCATGAAGACCCATTTGTAATGGAGCCCGAATTTAAATGTAATAGTTATATTTAATTTAATTTATTCTTGCACCCTAGGTTTGACCATTTGGTTTATTTGGTGGCTCGAATAAACCAAACTAGAATAAAAGTCCATAATCAATCCAAGTAGAATATAGTATTCTATATGTACATGCTTATGTATATATATTATATATTATCAAACATGTTTCGCATGTTAATTAATATGACGCGTATTTTATATATATATGTGCGTGTGCGCTAAACAAGATGAGACAATTAATATTAATAAACCCCTCATGATGTAGAATAAATATTATTTATAATGAATTAAAATTTTTAATTCATGAATTAAAGGAGTTTAATTCAATTAAATAAAATTAGAATTGTTCTAATTTATTTATTCTACTATTCATAATATTAAGTTGTAACGTTCAAAGATATATATTAAAAATATCGAACGTCGCCTTCTAGCATGGTAAAACGATAGAGTATCAAATAATCATTATAAGTTTGTTGTGTCACACAAGGCTTATATTAATTTTTTGAGATGTTGTTTTATCACATTTGATGTTTATAAAAAGAATTGAACATTACTGTTTTGTTGTGTCACACAAGGACGGTCTTTTTCTCTTCTAATATAAGAAAATGCTAGGTTGGACTTAACTTGGATAATTTTGATTTGGATGTGTCACACATGATCATAATAATCTAAGAGGCAAAATAAAAGGAGTTATATGTTAATGTAATTAACAAGAGTTGTCTACCTATTTATTTATATATCGTTTGTTGTGTCACACAAGGCTATATACATTTGAAATAGGATCCTTATTATCACTAGCAAATCTTTAACTAGATTTGCCGAACTATATAAGGAGGGTAATATAGTTTGATGAAAATAGTGGGAGATACCATTTTAAATAAAGACCTAATTTATTTTGGTAATTAATAAAATGAATGCATGTTAATGTTGTTATTAATTCACTTAAAGAATATTGCTATGTTTAATTCACTAACACCGCATAACATAATGTATGCTAACAATTAATCGAACCAAATTGTTCGGATTGATTAAACAAATTTGAGAATAGTTCTCAATGCTGAAAAGCTAGCAAATGTCCTTAATTTGCATATTCCTACAAACGTTGTAGACTAAGCCTCTGAGGAAGAGATTGCTATTTTATGAAATGGCAAGATGATGCAAAGGTGGCTCAATGCATCATGCTCACATCCATAAGTATCGAGTTACAACGTCAACACGAGAAAATGGATGTACCTACTATATTGATGCACATTCAATAGTTGTATGGTGAGCCAAATAGGTCAACTAGATATAAGATATCTAAGGAGCTCTTTCGATCTATAATAACCAATGGCACTACAATAAAAGACACATGTCCTAAAGATGATCAATTAGGACAACCAGTTTTGTCAAGGATGGAAAGTTGAATCAAGATTCGATCTTGCAGTCACTCACTGAATCTAATTCACAATATGTTGTGAACTTCAAACATTAATAAGCTAGAAGACTGTTGAGAGTCACTTTCCTTCCTAGAAAAACCAAGTTTTACTTGTAGATGAATCTTCTAAGCGGAGGAAGATGGCCAAAGGTATTTCTGATGAGTCAGAAAGAGTAGAAGGCAAAAGAAAGGCTAAACAAAGGACATAAATAAAAGTGATCCCGAGGGCAAAGGAGTTTGCTTTCATTGCGATAAGCTGGGACACTGGAAGAACAACTACAAGAGAGTTGTAGTAGTCAAGTAGAAGAAGTTTAGTGAAGCTTCAACTACAGATATAGATTTGTTCATAATAAAATAAAACTTTCTATAAGTCAAGTTTCTACTTAAGTATTAGATACCGGATGGTGGTCTCACATATGCAAGTCATTGCAGAGACTAAGCAGAAGTAGAAAGCTAAATAAATAATAAGTAATCATGTGCTGGGGAATGAAGTAAAGGTTGCTGCATTAGCCATGAGAACTTATAGTTTAGCACTGCCTACGGGCAAATCTATTAAGTTAGTAAGTTGTTACTAGGTTCCAGTTCTTAGAAACATTGTTTCAGTTCCATGTAATGACAAGGAAGGGTTTTTGACATTATAATAATAAACAATCGTTGTTCTGTTTATAATGATAATGTTTTATTTAGAACTGGTTGATTACTTAATAGATTTTGTATACTTGACTTACATGAAAAATATTTCAATTTGAACAAATTAAAGGCAAAGAGATGATATGAATCATACCTTCATGCAATACTGTTAACTCGGTCACGTTAATGAAACAAGACTAAACAAGTTGTATAAAGATAAGCTTTTAAAGCTTTTTGATTATGAATCAAATACAACTTGTGAATCTTGTATCATGGACAATATGACTAAATCTCCATTTAGTGGACATGGAAAATGAGTTACGGAGTTGTTAGAGATGGTACACACAGTCGTGTGTGGGACCTATGACAACAAATACAAGAGGAGGGTATTCATTCATTACTTTCACTAATGATTCTAGATTTTGATATATGTATTTAATGAAATATAAATCCAAATCGTTTGAAACGTTCAAAGAATTCAAAAGTGAAGTATAGAAACTAAATGCCAAAAGTATTAAAGTTCTTCGATTAGATCGAGAAGTGAATACTTAAAGCAATAAGTTTCTAGATCATCTCAAGCGAAATGGTATTCTCACAATGGACATGGTGATGATCCATAATGAGTATTATCGATCTTCCAGTATCCTTCTAGGGTTATGCTCTAGAAACGATCGCATATCTACTAAATAAGATACCTTCAAATTCCTTCCCTAAGACTTCTAATGAGTCATGGATAGGGAGGAAACCAAGTCTTAAGCATGTTAAGATTTGAATTGTTCAGCTTATGTCAAAAGGTTTGACAAAGATAAGCTAGGGACATGATCTAATAAGTGTAAACTTGTGGGATATCCTAAAGAAAGTTTAGGGTATCACTTCTATAATCCGACTAACTAAAAGGTGTTTGTTTGAAACACGCTGCTTTATAGAAAAATGAGTTTTTCTTTAAAGGGCTAGTGGGAGTAAAATAGATCTTGAAGAAGTTCAAGAACCACAAAACACTACAGATAAAATGAAGGAATTTGTACAAGTAGATAAACCTATTGTACCACAACCAAGTCGTAAATTTGGTTTAGTACCGAAGATACCTGAATGGTATGGATTCGTCATAAATGATGGTGATAAGGTACGCATCATAGTGGATGATGATCCAGATATATACGATGAGGTATGAGTATTAGATACTCAAAAGAAATGGCTGATGACCATAAAATTCGAAATGGGTCTATGGAGAAAGACTAAAGCAGATGGCTAGGTGGAGACCTATAAGACCTGACTAGTAGTAAAAGGATTTCAAACAAGGTCAATGAGTTGACTAAGATGAAATCTTTCACTAGTGAAAATGCATATATCCATTCGGATTTTACTTGCAGTAACATCTTACTATACAAAAGGATGTATGTATGATACAACCAAAAGAATTTGTCTCCATATAGATGGAGCAAATCAAGTATGTAAGTTACAACGATCTAATTATGAATTGAAGCAAGTTTCTTGAAGATAGAACATCCGTTTTGATGAGACAATCAAAAGAGTTTGATTTTATCAAAGACAAGGATGAACCAAGTATGTACAAAGGTTAGTGGGAGCACTGTGACATTCCTAGTATTATATGTTGATATAATATCAATAAGAAATGACATACCGATGCTACAATCAATAAAGATGTGGTTGTCTAAAACTTCTTCATTAAGGACTTGGGAGAAGCGTCCTAACATTCTATTTAGAATAAAGGTCTATAGAGATAGATCATAAAGGACGCTTGGCTTAACCAAAGGGACGTACATTAATTCGTTGAAATGTACTAGACTTGATATTGCTTATGTATAATAAGCAGATATCAGTTCAATTTTGGAGAAGAATATTAGAAAAGAGTTTCTAATGATGGGTCTGATATAAAACTAGAGGGTTTAACAAACTCAAGTTTCTTCAGACTAACTAAGATAACAACATATCCGGTTCAGGTAAAATGATTACCATGAACGGTGCTGCAGTGAGTTGGAAAAGTTCCAAACAGCAAAGAGTTGCTGATTTAGTGACAAAGACATAGTAAATAACTATAAGTGAAGCTATAAAAGTGATTGTTTGGTTAAACAAGTTCTTTACAGAACTTATAATGGTTCCTAACATTAAAGGAGTTTAATTCGCCAAGGAACCTAGGTCTCATCTGAAATCCAAACATGTGTTGCGGCACTTTTATATGATTAGATGAATCATTGAAAAGGAGACGACACCATAAAGATGGTAGACTCTTAGAACAGCATTACAGATCTATTAACTAAAGCATTTACTCAGCAATTTGTACACCACTTAGAGAAGAATGGTATGGGGATACCAAAGGGCGATTGGCTTTAGTGCAAGTGGGAGATTGAAAGTAATATGCCCTCAAGCCAATCACATTTGATGTGATAAGCATATACTTTGTAATCTTGTTCATTTATTAATAAAAGTATCAAGACATTTATTTATTCATGATTAATTACTTGAATTAATCAAATGGATAAACCCGTAGTTTTCGAGCAATGCTTTTAGAACCATGCTAATGAGATCTAAATTCAAGATAGCTCAAAACTAAAATTGTTCCTAATCGTTGGATCACTAAAAAGGGGATTTGTAACGCCCCCCCAAAATCCCCGCACTTTCGATGCGGCAGACCTTGTGCGTTTATTTCGTACATCTATCGACTTAACCAATGATCCCATAATCATATTGGTTGAATTAGTCTTCTTTTAGACTATACATTAAAAATTTCTCTTAACTTTGTCCCTAGATCTTAACTTGATCTCAGTCTCATAAGTATACAAGTATCAACTTGTATTTCATCCGTATAAATGGATAAAACCATATATAACGGTCTAATTTTAATCTTAGGATTTAAATATTCTATAACTTTACATGTTCCAACATCCACGGCATTAAATCATTAGGACGACTCTTGGGAACAGAGAATCTCGCGGTGAATGTTTGTATCTTCACCCGTGATAAATGTTTGCATCTTTATCCGTGACAAATGGTTGTATCTTTGTCCGGTGCAAAATTCTCTTTCCGTACAGAACATTACCCAACTAGTTAAAACTCTCATTCGAAACATATTTGTTTATAGTGATATCTCTTCATATCAATAATCCTACTTATATGGTATTCAGAATAGTAATAACAAGTTATACCTGGGTCCGAGGAACCTTAACGATGGATTTGACCAGTCAACATCGCTTAGTCCTGTCTCGGATGTACAACACTCACAAGTTATTTACCGATCCTCATCTAGATAAATAGATCATTATCAATACTATGTTAAGTCTTAACAATTCTAGGTTATATCAAAATAAAGACATAACAACATTCTGATGACAATAATTTATATCATTCATTCAATATTCGGTTACATGTTTGTTTGTTCGTATTACAACAGTCGTTATGACTTATACAAATACAAGTAATAAATGAAAACCTAATCTACGCTTCATCTTTACGTTCATGATCTTCTTAACGTTCATCTTTAATCTGGAAATAAGGTTTTATTCGCAAGAATGAGCACGACGGCTCAGCAAGTCTAACATACAGCACATACGCAGTTTATGCTTTCATATAAACTTTAACATGCATTGACTGAACATAATTCTCCATTTAATATCACATATAACTCACGTTCCAATAATTTATATCACATTGACACACAAAGTGTATAAATCATGTTCGTAAATCGTAAACATAAAACATAACAGTTAGAAGGCTTGTAAACATCAGTTAAAGACTTCACATCTCATCTATTGCATAATAACAGGACATTACACATCTCATTTAACATTTTAACAATACTACACAAGTAGCACATAGCAAGAGTTAGAAGACTTGCCTTGAAACCATGTCAGGGTTTCTCGGGAAATCGTTAAACGCCTACAAAAAGGGTTACGCGACTCCGAACGTTAGTTTATCAAATTTTCCTTTTGAATAAGTCTTAGAATAACTTAACTAGACTATTTTCATTGGTGGAATTAATTGGAAACAAGTCCAACTCAAAAACTCACTTTTTAGTCACTTTTAAAAAATAGGCAGCAAGTATGGCTGCTAGACCCCGGCTCGATCAAACGGCCACAACTTCTTCGTTTTAAAACATTTTTGAGTCGTTCAAAATTTCACGCGTTCGTAACTTCCGTCTCTACAACTTTCTTTCAGACCAAAGTTTGAGATTCCTTACTGATTTACACATATTTCCCAGTAATGGGACTGATCTAAAACTGATTCATATTTCTGACCTCTTTTACAGTGACAGCCATAACTTTGTCATACGAAAACATTTTTGAGTGATTCTTGAGTCTAAATTGCTTAGAATTTCATGATCTACAACTTTCATTTAGGTGTCTAAGGCAGATTCAGAAATTAAATTTTCGGAAATTACCAAAAATATTCTGCTAGTATTTTAAACTTAATTTTCTTTGATCCGATTGGTAAAACATGATACCTCAAGCATTAATTTGCTAAGATAACATGTTCTAACACTCTGTATCACTTCATAACATAAAAATAACAAAATCATAAACCTACTTATATAAGATTTCATGACTTTTTCTCAAGAACACGAAGAACGAATCGAAGAACACGAAGAACAAAGTTTCATCGTTCTTCGTTTCGACTACTAAAACTTGATGCCACAAGCATTATTTAGCAAGACCATCATGTTTCATCATCCCATAACACTAAATTACCAAATCATAAACCTACTTATGTAGAAATTATGACTTTTGCTCAAGAACACATGAAGAACACGAAGAACGAAAAATCGTACATGGTAACGACTTATATTCTTGAGCTTTTGGATTTCATACTTCAAATAATTTGAGCATTATAACTGCTTACATATGTGATTATAACACTTTATAATTGACAAAATTTGGTCATTATAACGACGTGTTTACTTAATTATAACAATTTATAATAATACTCCAGAACATACGAAGAACACGGAGAACGGATAAATCGTACATGGATACGACGTATGTTCTTGAACTTTAAACTATGAAATGAAATTTGACATAACAACGACTTGCTCAAGTCATAAGGAACACGGAGAACGAAAAATCGTACACGGCTACGACTTATGTTCTTGAGCCTCGTCGATAAAATAAAACTTTAAGCATAATAACGATTAAGAATCGTACCTTTTATTATTGCAAGCTTTAACTATTTCTTTTCAATCGATTCTTGTCTCACAAGAACTCTCTCTATATTTGCTCTTTAGCTTTCAAAAATGGTAAAGAACTAATGAACTTAAGCCTTCTATTTATAGGAAAACCAAGGGTCGGGGTAGTTTGGTCAGTAGTTTAAAAGACCAAGGGCCTTTTAGTCTTTTCTCCCTAGCGCTTGCATCACCGCTTACATCACCCTTCTTCTTATTGGTCCATTCATTTTCACTTGGATTTAGTTCAAAACAAATTGTGCTAGTTCTTTTTCAGTTAGTGTAATCGTGCTAGTTCTCCCTAGTTTAGTTACACTAACTTAGTTACACATAACCTAGTTTGATTTCAACTAATTAATTAAATAGTATAATACATTAGTATTTATACGTATTTCTTTCGTATAATACATCGTATAATATTCGTATTCTACTGGTATGATACATCGTATTATTCTCGTATAATCTTTCGTATAATCCTCGTATTATACATTACAATATACTGTTATTATTCTCGTATTCCTTCCGTATTCGCTACGTATTCATCCCGTATACATGAATAGTAATCTCTATAAATTATTTTGGGTAAAAATTTTATTGGTCAAAATGCATCTGCTGTCAATAAAAATGCTATTCAGGAATGTGAATTTTCAAAATTCGAAAGAAAAATTTCCAAATGAATAGTGTTTTACACGCTTTTCGAGTAAAACTTTTATTGGCTAATTAATATCTATACTTCATATAAATGCTATTTCGTGTAATACGATATATCAAAATATCGAAAAGAACAGTCAAAAAAGACGACAAATGTTTTCTCGTAAATCGTGACATTTTTGTCTTTTTCTCCAGAAAATTTTATTGATTCCCTGACATCTAAACCTCATATTAACACTATATCGTGAAATACAAGAAGTCCTACAGATGAAAGAAACAATCAAACGAATGAAAAACGTCACCTCGTGAATAGTGCTTGTGCACGTTTTTCGAGAAAAACTTTTATTGACTGTTACGTGTTTTCAAATCGTGGGAAGGTTGAATCCTTAAACGGAATGTCAATTTAACCTTCACATTTTGCTCAAGGGCCTAAGTTATTTTCTAGGGTTTAGACCCTAGGGTTTAGGGTTTAGGTTTTAACTTTTTTCCCAATTTAGGTTTTTGTCCTAAATTGACTTCTGATTTTTAATAAGTGTTAAGGTTAACTACTTGAACCAAAACACAAAATCCTACACATAGATATTTCATACAACACATTTAAAAGCTCAATTCAAGCTTTACTAATCACAAAACACATAGTTTAGGTTAAAGAATTTAACCTCTTAGTTTTATACGATCGTAGTTTCGAGTCGTATATATTCTTTCAGATAGCTCAAGGTATGCTTGAGCAATCCTTCTTAGGTTTTGAATTGACAACATTGCTTAGATTTTGTTAGATCACTTTTGAAATATTTGGGATATTACATTCAACCCAACTTACAGGAATTTCGTCCTCGAAATTAACTTTACAATTACTTTAGTCATTTAATATCATATTTATAAGTGCTATAAATATTCAGGATATTACATTCTCTCCTTCTTATCAGAATTTCGTCCTCGAAATTGTAATATAATCATCTCCAATTTACTCTTCAATATGAATTTTCTAAATTCATCTTTTACTCACATTAAACCTCCAATACTTTGATTAGGTCTAACAATGTTCACTTATCTCTACACATTTCCTTTCATAACTCTAGGTTTTAAACCTCTTTTCATTACTAGACATTCAGTCTCATTCTTCCTTTATCTTGGATTCTTGTCACTTATACAGCGGTCAATCAAGACCTTTACCTTATTCAAAAACTATGAATACTATATAACCCATAATTTTTAAATCATCATCCGGACTGGAAAACCATATCTTGTGTAGCAATCAATTAAGATTGAGAACACTTCATACTTTGTGTAACAATCAATTAAGATTGAGAACACCATACATTGTGTAACAATCAATTAAGATTGAGAACACACATACGTTGTACTTTAGGTGATCAGCCTGTCGTACCATATAAGACGCGGTTTATTGCGTCTATCGAATTCCTACGTCCGTTCTTCTTTTTTTTTCATAACCAAAGGTGTCTAGCCGAAACAATTGGCTTTGACTCATATTTAAACCATTCAAACTTTTTGAAAAGCAATTTTATGACTGTATACCGCACCTTGCAAAGTGCGTTGATAACTCATCATGTATCATCTTCACACCAGGTTAAATGGGGTGTTGATGAATAAATCATTTTTATTCTTCACATTAAATCCGTCTAGCCAAAACAATTAGCATAGACATATGAATAACATAGCTAGTGAAGAACTAACAAAATTTTCCAGTTCAACTAGTGAACCACTCTTTTCAAAGGCACACAAGTGCGAATATAATCATGAAGATCTAGCATTGCTAGAAGATTTTTGAAATACCCTCAATCCTCTATCTTTTCGATTATTCTCTAACCATAACACAAGTTTTGCAAATATATAGTAATATAGTAAACTGATTGGTTGTATTAAACCAAGTACAAACAAATATATTAGTTCCCCTTCTCATCAACACGGAATTGAAATGTCTCAGCGCACATTGGTACTGATCAATATCGCACTGAATAGACAAATCGTAGCCGCATCTCACAAGTCGGTTCGACTAACATATCATAGCCCAAGTCTATAACAAGGGTTCGTTCGCTCAGTAACTAACATACAAATATTTTTAAAGCTATAGTTATGACGTAACAACTACTAACTAGTCAATATACATATGAGAAAAGAATCACCTTCTCAAAATATATACAAAGAAGAGTTGACACAAGATTTTAATTTACTTATCAATATAGCAAACTGAGTTATTCCTCCACCCAAGAACTAATGAATCAGTTCCCCATCTCATCAACACTATCCTCAAATGATTTCATTCAGTGTGTAACCCACTTTGAGAACACTGACCATGAATCATTCATACCAACAATGTAGTTAGATCGGTTCTCTGAAGCATATTAAACTCTTTCCCATACAAGAGAGTCGTTCTACTCAGTTTTACTAATATGAGTTTTCAATTGAAATCCCTAATCGTTCTATAACTATCTTAGTCACTTTCTTTTCTTAATTCATTCCTTCATCATTTACATTCCTTATGAGTTTACTCATCTCTTTTCTTAGGTATAATTACACAACATACCAAACACACCATTTCAATTTTATGAAACAGTTTCACACAAAAACCAATAAGATTATTTTATCTTATTGCTTGCTTTGAGAACTCTTTATGAGTCTATTTAACTTCAGATATTCTCGTAAAGAGTTTATCTTTATTCATTATATTTCTTTTCACATAATAATTTTTATATATTAAGATTTAATAAGATTTATGCATATCTTTTAATTATTTACAGACCCTTCACAAGTCCATTTCTTCTTAATCCATCAGATTATACTCCAAGGTACTTGTTACCTCGAAACTATAATCCACTGCTTTGATACCAACTGGAACCATCATTCAATAGCACCTTATAATGGTACCTATCAGTTTGCCACCGCATGCGGCGTCCCCTACGGAGAGTCTGGCTTCGGTGCCTCCCTTCTATGGGCGGTCACCAGCGAGAGGCTCGGGGTTCTTTTTATATAGCTTTGATACCAACTGTAACGCCCCCCCAAAATCCCCGCACTTTCGATGCGGCAGACCTTGTGCGTTTATTTCGTACATCTATCGACTTAACCAATGATCCCATAATCATATTGGTTGAATTAGTCTTATTTTAGACTATACATTAAAAATTTCTCTTAACTTTGTCTCTAGATCTTAACTTGATCTCAGTCTCATAAGTATACAAGTATCAACTTGTATTTCATCCGTATAAATGGATAAAACCATATATAACGGTCTAATTTTAATCTTAGGATTTAAATATTCTATAACTTTACATGTTCCAACATCCACGGCATTAAATCATTAGGACGACTCTTGGGAACAGAGAATCTCGCGGTGAATGTTTGTATCTTCACCCGTGATAAATGTTTGCATCTTTATCCGTGACAAATGGTTGTATCTTTGTCCGGTGCAAAATTCTCTTTCCGTACAGAACATTACCCAACTAGTTAAAACTCTCATTCGAAACATATTTGTTTATAGTGATATCTCTTCATATCAATAATCCTACTTATATGGTATTCAGAATAGTAATAACAAGTTATACCTGGGTCCGAGGAACCTTAACGATGGATTTGACCAGTCAACATCGCTTAGTCCTATCTCGGATGTACAACACTCACAAGTTATTTACCGATCCTCATCTAGATAAATAGATCATTATCAATACTATGTTAAGTCTTAACAATTCTAGGTTATATCAAAATAAAGACATAACAACATTCTGATGACAATAATTTATATCATTCATTCAATATTCGGTTACATGTTTGTTTGTTCGTATTACAACAGTCGTTATGACTTATACAAATACAAGTAATAAACATGAAAACCTAATCTACGCTTCATCTTTACGTTCATGATCTTCTTAACGTTCATCTTTAATCTGGAAATAAGGTTTTATTCGCAAGAATGAGCACGATGGCTCAGCAAGTCTAACATACAGCACATACGCAGTTTATGCTTTCATATAAACTTTAACATGCATTGACTGAACATAATTCTCCATTTAATATCACATATAACTCACGTTCCAATAATTTATATCACATTGACACACAAAGTGTATAAATCATGTTCGTAAATCGTAAACATAAAACATAACAGTTAGAAGGCTTGTAAACATCAGTTAAAGACTTCACATCTCATCTATTGCATAATAACAGGACATTACACATCTCATTTAACATTTTAACAATACTACACAAGTAGCACATAGCAAGAGTTAGAAGACTTGCCTTGAAACCATGTCAGGGTTTCTCGGGAAATCGTTAAACGCCTACAAAAAGGGTTACGCGACTCCGAACGTTAGTTTATCAAATTTTCCTTTTGAATAAGTCTTAGAATAACTTAACTAGACTATTTTCATTGGTGGAATTAATTGGAAACAAGTCCAACTCAAAAACTCACTTTTTAGTCACTTTTAAAAAATAGGCAGCAAGTATGGCTGCTAGACCCCGGCTCGATCAAACGGCCACAACTTCTTCGTTTTAAAACATTTTTGAGTCGTTCAAAATTTCACGCGTTCGTAACTTCCGTCTCTACAACTTTCTTTCAGACCAAAGTTTGAGATTCCTTACTGATTTACACATATTTCCCAGTAATGGGACTGATCTAAAACTGATTCATATTTCTGACCTCTTTTACAGTGACAGCCATAACTTTGTCATACGAAAACATTTTTGAGTGATTCTTGAGTCTAAATTGCTTAGAATTTCATGATCTACAACTTTCATTTAGGTGTCTAAGGCAGATTCAGAAATTAAATTTTCGGAAATTACCAAAAATATTCTGCTAGTATTTTAAACTTAATTTTCTTTGATCCGATTGGTAAAACATGATACCTCAAGCATTAATTTGCTAAGATAACATGTTCTAACACTCTGTATCACTTCATAACATAAAAATAACAAAATCATAAACCTACTTATATAAGATTTCATGACTTTTTCTCAAGAACACGAAGAACGAATCGAAGAACACGAAGAACAAAGTTTCATCGTTCTTCGTTTCGACTACTAAAACTTGATGCCACAAGCATTATTTAGCAAGGCCATCATGTTTCATCATCCCATAACACTAAATTACCAAATCATAAACCTACTTATGTAGAAATTATGACTTTTGCTCAAGAACACATGAAGAACACGAAGAACGAAAAATCGTACATGGTAACGACTTATATTCTTGAGCTTTTGGATTTCATACTTGAAATAATTTGAGCATTATAACTGCTTACATATGTGATTATAACACTTTATAATTGACAAAATTTGGTCATTATAACGACGTGTTTACTTAATTATAACAATTTATAATAATACTCTAGAACATACGAAGAACACGGAGAACGGATAAATCGTACATGGATACGACGTATGTTCTTGAACTTTAAACTATGAAATGAAATTTGACATAACAACGACTTGCTCAAGTCATAAGGAACACGGAGAACGAAAAATCGTACACGGCTACGACTTATGTTCTTGAGCTTCATCGATAAAATAAAACTTTAAGCATAATAGCGATTAAGAATCGTACCTTTTATTATTGCAAGCTTTAACTATTTCTTTGCAATCGATTCTTGTCTCACAAGAACTCTCTCTATATTTGCTCTTTAGCTTTCAAAAATGGTAAAGAACTAATGAACTTAAGCCTTCTATTTATAGGAAAACCAAGGGTCGGGGTAGTTTGGTCATTAGTTTAAAAGACCAAGGGCCTTTTAGTCTTTTCTCCCTAGCGCTTGCATCACCGCTTACATCACCCTTCTTCTTATTGGTCCATTCATTTTCACTTGGATTTAGTTCAAAACAAATTGTGCTAGTTCTTTTTCAGTTAGTGTAATCGTGCTAGTTCTCCCTAGTTTAGTTACACTAACTTAGTTACACATAACCTAGTTTGATTTCAACTAATTAATTAAATAGTATAATACATTAGTATTTATACGTATTTCTTCCGTATAATACATCGTATAATATTCGTATTCTACTGGTATGATACCTCGTATTATTCTCGTATTAATCTCGTATAATCTTTCGTATAATCCTCGTATTATACATTACAATATACTGTTATTATTCTCGTATTCCTTCCGTATTCGCTACGTATTCATCCCGTATACATGAATAGTAATCTCCATAAATTATTTTGGGTAAAAATTTTATTGGTCAAAATGCATCTACTGTCAATAAAAATGCTATTCAGGAATGTGAATTTTCAAAATTCGAAAGAAAAATTTCCAAATGAATAGTGTTTTACACGCTTTTCGAGTAAACTTTTATTGGCTAATTAATATCTATACTTCATATAAATGCTATTTCGTGTAATACGATATATCAAAATATCGAAAAGAACAGTCAAAAAAGACGACAAATGTTTTCTCGTAAATCGTGACATTTTTGTCTTTTTCTCCAGAAAATTTTATTGATTCCCTGACATCTAAACCTCATATTAACACTATATCGTGAAATACAAGAAGTCCTACAGATGAAAGAAACAATCAAACGAATGAAAAACGTCACCTCGTGAATAGTGCTTGTGCACGTTTTTCGAGAAAAACTTTTATTGACTGTTACGTGTTTTCAAATCGTGGGAAGGTTGAATCCTTAAACGGAATGTCAATTTAACCTTCACATTTTGCTCAAGGGCCTAGGTTATTTTCTAGGGTTTAGACCCTAGGGTTTACGGTTTAGGTTTTAACTTTTTTCCCAATTTAGGTTTTTGTCCTAAATTGACTTTTGATTTTTAATAAGTGTTAAGGTTAACTACTTGAACCAAAACACAAAATCCTACACATAGATATTTCATACAACACATTTAAAAGCTCAATTCAAGCTTTACTAATCACAAAACACATAGTTTAGGTTAAAGAATTTAACCTCTTAGTTTTATACGATCGTAGTTTCGAGTCGTATATATTCTTTCAGATAGCTCAAGGTATGCTTGAGCAATCCTTCTTAGGTTTTGAATTGACAACATTGCTTAGATTTTGTTAGATCACTTTTGAAATATTTGGGATATTACAGGATTAGTAGATCCGGATATATTGGTACATACTATGCTTACTGTTATGAAGAGGATGATTGATCTCATAATCATTTGTGTAGAGACACTAAAGCAAGTATGTAGGTGCTTATTAGAGAATAAGTTCACTGAACGTGACTCGCTCAAGGAACACCTAACGGAGTTTTACTCGTCTGTCAATAGGAGTTCCTTATGTGATAGTCGTACAAGTGATCCTTAGACTTGAGATCATCTTAGTATCTTGTGTGTACTAAGTTATACTTTGACATATTCCTTAAGACCTATTGGTATATCAAAGGATGTGCTTGGGTATAATAAGGTACACATGGAGATAGATGAATGGTAAACAAAGGATCTACCACTTCCAGTAAAGGGAGAGAATGTCCTATGCGATTCAATAAGTGACAACTCAGAAATCCCTGACCAGGGTTGAATGGAATTAGAAAGGAGTTTATAATTTACATTAACTAGAGTTGTGTATTTGTGAATTGAAATGCATATAATCAAATAAATAAGACTTGACAGAAATTTCGTGTCTTATAATTGATTGGGACATTGTGTGGTAGAAGAATTGAATTGTACGGTAACTATTTGCTGAAAGGTTCTTTTACGATTAAATGTTGAAATCTATATTATCTGGAAAGTCGACTAATCGCTAAGGGGGCTTACCCTTATTGTGGAATAATTATTTATTCTGAATTAAAGAGTTAATTCGTAATAAATGAATTAGAATTGTTCTAATTTATTTATTATACAACCGGTTTAATATGGAGAACCTAAAGGGTCACACCGCAAAAGAGTAATATTTATTTTAGAAGTGGATGGCATAATCGTAATAATAGATTAAGTATATTTAATTTATACTATGGTGACAGAATAAATTAAATAGCTTAATATTTACAATTTAGTTTTTTAGAAATACTAATTATAAATTAATAAGAGGAGTCTTATTATTATTATTATTACTATTATTATTATTACTACTAGTATTATTATTTAGTTCCTAAATGGTTTAGGAATTAATTAATAAGTAGTAATATTATTATTAAATAATTAAGTTCCTAAATAGTTTTGGAATTATAATTATAATAATAATTAATTAAGTTACTAAACGGTTTAGTAATTAATTAATAAGAAGTACTCTCATTATTAAATAATTAAGTTCCTAAATGGTTTAGGAATTGTAATTAATTAATTTAGTTCCTAATTAAATTGGGAATTAAATTAAAACCCTAATCCTAAATAGTTTAGGAGGGTTGACTAGATCTATAAATAAGATGAGTCTTATCATAGATCAAGGTTACACACTCTTTCATTAGAAGAGGGAGAGTACTCCATAATTCTCTAGATCTAAGAGTTAGAGAGAGAGAGAGAGAGAGAATTAGGGCTAGCCACCTATGGTTTGGAGAAACCAAGATCCACTTCTTTAATTCATAGATCTCTTGGTGGATCACCTCTAGAGTCTCAACACTTGGGGAGCTAACATTGATCCGTGGAATCTAATCGGTGAATTTAAAGAAGAACGTGATGGATCAAAGGGAGATGAACTTGTACCCGTGGAAGCTTGGTTCTACAAAGGTATAAATTCTTTTATCCTTCCTCAATTAATAATAGTCGTATAAGAAAGATCCGGGTTATTGGTTTGTACAAAAATTTTAAAATTTGATTTTTATTGCTTCCGTTGTGCTCATATAATTTGATTATATGTATGTCATATTTTTGCAAACCAACAATATTTACAATGACTAATTAAATTCGTGGTCATTACAGTACGTATCTTTTTAAATGCAAGGGTGATATGATTGTTCCTTTTGAGGCTAACCAAGGTTTAACGAAATAATATGACTCTAAATCATCTATTTCTTTACAAATTTAGAGGAAATAACGAATCAAATAGCAAGTTTCCTTAAATGAAGTATTGTGTCTGTTGTACGCATCGTATTAAATGCGAGACTGTTAGGATTGCTCCTTTTGAGGCCAACGAAAGTAGAACGAAGTAATATGACTCTAAGTCACCTATTTGTTTGCAAATTTATAGAAAATAACGAAACAAATAGCGAGTATTCTTGAACGAAGGCTTCTGTGCTTTATACGTATCGTTTTACATGCAAGGGTGATAGGATTGTTCCTTTTGAGGCTACCCAAGGTTTAACGAAGTAATATGACTCTATATCATTTATTTATTTGGAAATTTAGAGGAAATAACGAATCAAATAACAAGTTTCCTTAAATGAAGTATTGTGGTCATTGTACGCATCCTTTTAAATGCGAGAATGATAGGATTGCTCCTTTTGAGGCCAACGAAGGTAGAACGAAGTAATATGACTCTAAGTCACCTATTTGTTTGCAAATTTATAGAAAATAACGAAACAAATATCGAGTATTGTTAAACGAAGACTTATGTGCTTTGTACGTATCTTTTTAAATGCGAGGGTGATAGGATTGTTCCTTTTAAGGCTAACCAAGGTTTAACGAAGTAATATGACTCTAAATCATCTATTTGTTCGCACAATTAGAGGAAATAACGAATTAAATAGCAAGTTTCCTTGAATGAAGTATTGTGTCCATTGTACGCATCGTATTAAATGCGAGAGTGATAAGATTGCTCCTTTTGAGGCCAACGAAAGTAGAACGAATTAATATGACTCTAAGTCACCTATTTGTTTCCAAATTTAGAGAACATAACGAGACAAATAGCGAGTATTCTTAAACGAAGACTTCTGGGCATTGTACGTATCGTTTTAAATGTAAGGATGATAGGATTGTTCCTTTTGAGGCTAACCAAGGTTGAACGAAGTAATATGACTCTAAATCATCTATTTTTTTGCAAAGTTAGAGGAAATAACGAATCAAATAGCAATTTTCCTTAAATGAAGTATTGTCTCTGTTGTACGCATCGTATTAAATGCGAGAGTGATAGGATTGCTCCTTTTGAGGCCAACGAAAGTAGAACGAAGTAATATGACTCTAAGTCACCTATTTGTTTGCAAATTTATTGAAAATAACGAAACAAATAGCGAGTATTCTTAAACGAAGACTTTTGTGCTTTGTACGTATCGTTTTAAATGCGATGGTAATAAGATTGTTCCTTTTGAGGCTAACCAAGGTTTAACGAAGTAATATAACTCTAAATCATATATTTGTTCGCACAATTAGAGGAAATAACGAATTAAATAGCAAGTTTCCTTAAATGAAGTATTGTGTCCATTATACGCATCGTATTAAATGCGAGAGTGATAGGATTGCTCCTTTTGAGGCCAACGAAAGTAGAACGAAGTAATATGACTCTAAGACACCTATTTGTTTGTAAATTTAGATAAAATAATGAAATAAATAGTGAGTATTCTTAAACGAACGCTTTCTTTGCTTTGTATGTATTGTTTTATATGCAAGGGTGATAGGATTGTTCCTGTTGAGGCTAACCATGGTTTAACGAAGTAATATGATTCTATATCATCTATTTGTTTGCAAATTTAGAGGAAATAACGAATCAAATACCAAGTTTCCTTAAATGAAGTATTGTGTCCGTTGTACGCAACCTTTTAAATGTGAGAGTGATAGGATTGCTCCTTTTGAGTCCAATGAAAGTAGAACGAAGTAATATGACTCTAAGTCACCTATTTGTTTGCAAATTTATAGAAAATAACGAAACAAATTGCGAGTATTCTTAAACTAAGACTTGTGTGTTTTGTACGTATCATTTTACATGCAAGGGTGATAGGATTGTTCCTTTTGAGGCTAA
Source organism: Hedera helix (assembly GCA_947179155.2). NCBI lineage: Eukaryota > Viridiplantae > Streptophyta > Magnoliopsida > Apiales > Araliaceae > Hedera > Hedera helix. The sequence goes on from OX359266.1 coordinate 26,290,612, forward strand.
CCAAGGTTTAACGAAGTAATAAGACTCTATATCATCTATTTGCTTGAAAATTTAGAGGAAGTAACGAATCAAATAGCAAGTTTCCTTAAATGAAGAATGGTGTCCATTGTACGCATCCTTTTAAATGCGAGAGTGATAGGATTGCTCCTTTTGAGGCCAACGAAAGTAGAACGAAGTAATATTACTCTAAGTCACCTATTTGTTTGCAAATTTATAGAAAATAACGACACAAATAGCGAGTATTCTTGAACGAAGGCTTGTGTGCTTTATACGTATCGTTTTACATGCAAGGGTGATAGGACTATTCCTTTTGAGGCTAACCAAGGTTTAACGAAGTAATATGACTATATATCATATATTTATTTGCAAATTTATAGGAAATAACAAATCAAATAGCAAGTTTCCTTAAATGAAGTATTGCGTCCATTGTACGCATCCTTTTAAATCCGAGAGTGATAGGATTGCTCCTTTTGAGGCCAACGAAAGTAAAACGAAGTAATATGACTCTAAATCACCTATTTGTTTGCAAATTTATAAAAAATAACGAAACAAATAGCGAGTATTCCTAAACGAAGACATATTTGCTTTGTACGTATCGTTTTAAATGCGATGGTGATAGGATTGTTCCTTTTGAGGCTAACCAAGGTTTAACAAAGTAATATGACTCTAAATCAGCTATTTGTTCGTACAATTAGAGGAAATAACGAATTAAATAGCAAGTTTCCTTGAATGAAGTATTGTATCCATTGTACGCATCGTATTAAATGCGAGAGTGATATGATTGCTCCTTTTGAGGCCAACGAAAGTAGAATGAATTAATATGACTCAAAGTCACCTATTTGTTTCTAAATTTAGAGAACATAACGAAACAAATAGCGAGTATTCTTAAACGAAGACTTCTGGGCATTGTACGTATCGTTTTAAATGTAAGGGTGATAGGATTGTTCCTTTTGAGGCTAACCAAGGTTGAACGAAGTAATATGACTCTAAATCATCTAATTTTTTGCAAAGTTAGAGGAAATAACGAATCAAATAGCAAGTTTCCTTAAATGAAGTATTGTCTCTGTTGTACGCATCGTACTAAATGCGAGAGTGATAGGATTGCTCCTTTTGAGGCCAACGAAAGTAGAACGAAGTAATATGACTCTAAGTCACCTATTTGTTTGCAAATTTATAGAAAAAATAACGAAACAAATAGCGAGTATTCCTAAACGAAGACATATTTGCTTTGTACGTATCGTTTTAAATGCGGTGGTGATAGGATTGTTCCTTTTAAGGTTAACCAAGGTTTAACGAAATAATATGACTCTAAATCATCTATTTGTTCGCACAATTAGAGGAAATAACGAATCAAATAGCAAGTTTTCTTAAATGAAGTATTGTGTCCATTGTACGCATCGTATTAAATGCAAGAGTGATAGAATTGCTCATTTTAAGGCCAACGAAAGTAGAACGAAGTAATATATAACTCTAAGTCACCTATTTGTTTTCAAATGTAGAGAAAATAACAAAACAAATAGCGAGTATTCTTAAACGAAGACTTGTGTGCTTTGTATGTATCATTTTTAATGCGTGGGTAATAGGATTGTTCCTTTTGAGGCTATGTGACGACCCCAAATCTGGGTTCCTTTAACCTCGGATCTGGTTCAACACTAGTACTACTTTTCTTTATTGTTCATGAATTACAACAATATTATAATTGCTAAATAATCATTTATTTACAATTTTACATCATCTCTTTCTATTCTACAATCGCAATCTTTAAAATCTTATTACCACTTTGAGATCATATGCATAATGACTCAATCACACCATCCTATTATCCTTATACATAAAGGACAACGTCTGAAAATGATATTAAAAATAATATGTAAATGTTCTCTTAACATTTCAAGTTTTTTAATCTATAGCACAACAAAACATAAACTCTTCATATATACTTACACAAGTAAATGAATTAATCTATCCCAAGGTTTTACTACGAAAGCACCAACGCTTCAATCTTGATGACTCGTTAGTCAATCTTTATCTTTGTCTCTACCGAAGTAATCGGCTTCTTCAAGCTACTCTGTAATGTTTTGTTTTAAGCAAGGGTGAGCACGACGGCTCAGCAAGTCTAACAGTTTCACATAACACGTAAAACAGTTCAGTCATGCTTCATGCTTCATGCATACTATGCTTTGCAGTACATACATATCTCATGACATACAATGCAATGAGAATAATTGTCTTAAATCAACTACCATATATCAACAGTTCAAGTCAACTTGTTTCACAAATGCACATTAAAATATCTTTGCACATAACTACGTATGAGCACCTCACAGTTTAATAATAAACTTATAAATCATGCACATAATGCAACACATTCTGAAAAACTTGCCTGATTCGCTTCTACCATTTACGCTTATTTGCGTCTTTCGTTCAACCTACAATTTATATAGAAAATTGAAATAATAATCAGTTATAAGACTCTAACTTTAAATTATTAACTCTTAAGATGTCCGACAAACGAACCTTTAAGTTCCGGACAAAAACACTATACGATCTTCGTACAACCCGCTTTTAATAAGTTGTCTAAATTAGTCACAAATGACTATTTACATTGGTTTAAGTCAATTAAACTTTCTTCTTAATGATTTGGACATTTAATAATGTACCAAATACCTCAAAATATTATCTACCTTTGATAATATATAACTACATTCAAATATTATTAATCATTTAATAATATTTTAATCCCTTATTAATATTATTAACCATTTAATAATATTTTTAATCTCTTACTAATATTATTCACCATTTGATAATATTTTAATCTATTATTAATAATATTATCCAATTAATAATATTTTAACCACTTATTAATATTATTATCCATTTAATAATATTTTAATCACTTATTAATATTATTAACCATTTAATAATATTTTAATCTCTTATTAATATTATTAACCATTTAATAATATTTTAATCACTTATTAGTATTATTAACCATTTAATAATATTTTAGTCACTTATTAATATTATTAACCATTTAATAATATTTTAATCACTTATTATATTATTAACTATTTAATAATATTTTACTCTCTTATTAATATTATTAACCATTTAATAATATTTTAATCACTTATTAATATTATTAACCATTTAATAATATTTTAATCACTTAATAATATTATTCACCATTAATAATATTTTAATCACTTATTAATATTATTAACCATTTAATAATATTTTAATCACTTACTAATGTCATTAATTATTTAATAACATTTTCATCATATACTAATGTTAGTACTCATTTCATAACATTTTAGTTACTTAAATATTTAATCCTTTAACAATATTTTAGCAATCCTCAAATCCTTTAATGATTATTTAAATAATAATCTCTTAATTAATTAACCCCATTTATTATTTAATATTAATTAACTATTTATTATTCGATATTAATTAAATAATAAATAATTATTTTATTAACTTCATATCCTTCTTTATTTATTATATAATAATAAATAATTAGTTATTGTATTTATTTGCTTTAATTATTATTTACTATCAATTAAATAATAATTAATTATAATAATAGCTTTTATTTACTTTATTTATTATTTATTATAAATAATAAATAATTATTAAATTGGGTCCCAAATTAATTATATTAATTCTTAAGCATTTTATCCCAAATTAATTATATTAATTCTTAAGCATTTTATCCGTTTTGAACTTAAATAACCCGAACCGACCCGACCCGAATGGTCTGACCCGACCCGAAACGAAAAAATGAACTGTCTGTGAACAATGTCAAGGGCCCCGACCCTCCTTTATAGTGCAAAACAAGGGCCCCGACCCTTGTGTTGCAGAAATTGCTAAAATGTCATTTTTCAGATTTTTCAACTTTTGCTCATTTGATTAAAACTTGCATAACTTCTTCATTTTAAAACATTTTGGGGTAATTCTTGAGTCCATTCTCATTATAATTTCCCCCTCTACAACTGCTCTTTAGATCACAAATCTAAATTCCAAACATAACTATACTAAAAATGGCTCAAAAGGGAAAAGTGAAAACTAACTTCACAATCCTTAGTTTTAAAAATCATATCTTAACCATAAAAACTCATGTGAACATTATACCAACTAGGTTTTGTTCTTAACTTATATATTTACCATATCAAGGAAGGAAATATCATACCTAACTTTTAGGTTTCAAAATATAAAGCTCCGAATCACAAGTTCTTTTAGGATTCCGTCGGTAAAAATCATTTTCATACATTTTGCTAAACTTTTCAACACCAACACCCATAAATATTCATGTTAAACCCATATAACCCTATATATACCAATATAGCATGGATCTATCTATTTAGACTTTGAAAATTACATTTCTACCATAGAAATTACATAATACCCAAAGAACAATACCAAGCTAGATGATTTTATACCTTTTGTTGATTATCCACTTTGTTAGAACTTTGAAAAGGATTGGATGATCAATCTTCTTACATAGATAGATTCATCTTGATGAGATCTCCATCTTTAAACCTTGTACTAAGATCATCCAACCATCTATGCTCACAAGATCTAACTTTCTTTCTTTTTCTTTTTCTCTATAACTTTTCTCTATTTTCTTTCTCCTCTCTTCTACTTGGAGAAATGAAGAAGAAAAAGGTTTAACGAGGTAATATGACTCTATATCATCTATTTATTTGCAAGTTTCCTTAAATGAAGTATTGTGTCAATTATACGTAACCTTTTAAATGCGACAGTGATAGGATTGCTCTTTTTGATGCCAAAAAAAGTAGAACGAAGGAATATGACTCTAAGTCACCTATTTGTTTGCAAATTTATAGAAAATAACGAAACAAATACCGAGTATTCTTAAACGAAGACTTATGTGCTTTGTACGTATCGTTTTAAATGCAAGGGTGATAGGATTTTTCCTTTTGAGGCTAACTAAGGTTTAACGAAGTAATATAACTCTAAATCATCTATTTGTTCGCACAATCAGAGGAAATAACGAATCAAATAGCAAGTTTCCTTAAATGAAGTATTGTGTCCGTTGTACGCATCCTTTTAAATATGAGAGTGATAAGATTGCCCCTTTTGAGGCCAACGAAAGTATAACGAAGTAATATAAATCTAAGTCACCTATTTGTTTGCAAATTTAGAGAAAATAACGAAACAAATAGCGAGTATTCTTAAGCAAAGGCTTGTGCGCTTTGTACGTATCGTTTTAAATGCGAGTGTGATAGGCTTGTTCCTTTTGAGGCTAACCAAGATTTAACGAAGTAATACGACTCTAAATCATCTATTTGTTCGCACAATTAGAGGAAATAATGAATCAAATAGCTAGTTTCATTAAATGAAGTATTGTGTCCATTGTATGCATCATATTAAATGCGAGAGTGATAAGATTGTTCCTTTTGAGGCCAATGAAAGTAGAACGAAATAATATGACTCTAAGTCACCTATTTGTTTGCAAATTTAGAAAAAATAAAGAAACAAATAGCGAGTATTCTTAAAGGAAGACTTCTAGGTGTTGTACGTATCGTTTTAAATGCGAGGGTGATAGGATTGTTCCCTTTGAGGCTAACCAAGGTTTAACGTAGTAATATGACTCTAAATCATCTATTTGATTTTGCAAATTTAGAGAAAATAACGAATCAAATAGCATGTTTCCTTAAATGAAGTATTGTGTCCGTTGTACGCATCGTATTAAATGCGTGAGTGATAGGATTGCTCATTTTGAGGCCAACGAAAGTAGAACGAAGTTATATGAATCTAAGTCAACTATTTGTTTGCAAATTTATAGAAAATAATGAAACAAATAGCGAGTATTCTTAAATGACGACTTGTGTGCGTTGTACATATCGTTTTAAATGCGAGGGTGATAGGATTGTTCCTTTTGAGGCTAATCAAGGTTTAAGGAAGTAATATGACTCTAAATCATCTATTTGTTCGCACAATTAGAGGAAATAACGAATTAAATAACAAGTTTTCTTAAATGAAGTATTGTGTCCATTGTATGCATCATATTAAATGCGAGAGTGATAGGATTGCTCCTTTAGAGGCCAACAAAAGTAGAACGAAGTAATATGACTATAAGTCACCTATTTGTTTGCAAATTTAGAGAAAAGAAAGAAACAAATAACGAGTATTCCTAAATGAAGACTTCTATGCGTTGTACGTATCGTTTTAAATGCGAGGGTGATAGGATTGTTCCTTTTGATGCTAACCAAGGTTTAACGAAGTAATATGATTCTAAATCTACTATTTGTTTGCAAATTTAGAGGAAATTACGAATTAAATAGCATGTTTCCTTAAATGAAGTATTGTGTCCATTGTACGCATCGTATTAAATGCGAGAGTGATAGGATTGCTCCTTTGGAGGCCAGCGACAGTAAAACGAAGTAATATGACTCTAAGTCACCTATTTGTTTACAAATTTAGAGAAAATAACGAAACAAATAGCGAGTATTCTTAAACGAAGACTTCTGGGTGTTGTACGTATCGTTTTAAATGCGAGGGTGATAGGATTGTTCCTTTTGAGGCTAACCAAGGTTTAACGTAGTAATATGACTCTAAATCATCTATTTGATTGCAAATTTAGAGGCAATAACGAATAAAATAGCAAGTTTCTTTAAATGAAGTATTGTGTCCTTTGTACGCATTGTATTAAATGCGAGAGTGATAGGATTCCTCCTTTTGAGGCCAACGAAAGTAGAACGAAGTATTATGAATCTAAGTCACCTATTTGTTTGCAAATTTATTGAAAATAATGAAACAAGTAGCGAGTATTCTTAGACGAAGACTTGTGTGCGTTGTACGTATCGTTTTAAATGCGAGGTTGATAGGATTGTTTCTTTTGAGGCTAACCAAGGTTTAACGTAGTAATATGACTCTAAATCATCTATTTGCTTGCAAATTTAGAGGAAATAACGAATCAAATAGCAAGTTCCCCTAAATGAAGTATTGTGTCCATTGTACGCATCCTATTAAATGCGAGAGTGACAGGATTGCTACTTTTGAGGCCAACAAAATTAGAACGAAGTAATATGAATCTAAGTCACCTATTTGTTTGAAAATTTATAGAAAATAATGAAACAAATAGCGAGTATTGTTAAACAAAGACTTGTGTGATATGTACGTATCGGTTTAAATGCGAGGGTGATAGGATTGTTTCTTTTGAGGCTAATCAAGGTTTAACGAAGTAATATGACTTTATATCATCTATTTTTTTTGCAAATTTAGTGGAATTAACGAATCAAATGGCAAGTTTCCTTAAATAAGTATTGTGTCCATTGTACGCATCCTATAAAATGCGAGAGTGATAGGATTGCTCCTTTTGAGGCCAACGAAAGTAGAATGAAGTAATATGAATCTAAGTCACCTATTTGTTTGCAAAATTATAGAAAATAATGAAACAAATAGAGAATATTCTTAAACGAAGACTTGGGTGCTTTGTACGTATCGTGTTAAATGCGAGGGTGATAGTATTGTTCCTTTTGAGGCTAACCAAGGCTTAACGAAGTAATATGACTTTATATCATCTATTTGTTTGCAAATTTAGAGGAAATAACGAATCAAATCGCAAGTTTCTTTAAATGAAGTATTGTGTCCATTCTACGCATCGTATTAAATGGGAGAGTGATAGGATTGCTCCTTTTGAGGCCAACGAAAGTAGAACGAAGTAATATATGAATCTAAGTCACCTATTTGTTTGCAAATTTATAGAAAATAACGAAACAAATAGCGAGTATTCTTAAACGAAGACTTGTGTGCGCTGTACCTATCGTTTTAAATGTGAGGGTGATAGGATTATTCCTTTTGAGGCTAACCAAGGTTTAACGTAGTAATATGACTCTAAATCATCTATTTGTTTGCAAATTTAGAGGAAATAACGAATCAAATAACATGTTCCCCTAAACAAAATATTATGTCCATTGTACGCATCCTATAAAATGCGAGAGTGATAGGATTGCTCCTTTTGAGGCCAACGACAGTAGAACGAAGTAATATGACTCTAAGTCACCTATTTGTTTGCAAATTTATAGAAAATAACGAAACAAATAGCGAGTATTCTTAAACGAAGACTTGTGTGCTTTGTACGTATCGTGTTAAATGCGAGGCTGATAGTTTTGTTCCTTTTGAGGCTAACCAAGATTTAACGAAGTAATATGACTTTATATCATCTATTTGTTTGCAAATTTAGAGGAAATAACGAATCAAATAGCATGTTTCCTTAAATGAGGTTTTGTGTCCGTTGTACGCATCGTATTAAATGCGAGAGTGATTGGATTGCTCCTTTTGAGCCCAACTAAAGTAGAATGAAGTAATACGACTCTAAGTCACCTATTTGTTTGCAAATTTATAGAAACTAACGAAAGAAATAGCGAGTATTCTTAAACGAAGACTTGTGTGCTTTGTACGTATCGTTTTACATGCAAGGGTGATAGGATTGTTCCTTTTGAGGCTAACCAATGTTTAACGAAGTAATATGACTCTATAACATCTATTTGTTTGCAAATTAAGAGGAAATAACTAATCAAATAGCAAGTTTCCTTAAATGAAGTATTGTGTCCATTGTATGCATCGTATTAAATGCGAGAGTGATAGGATTGCTCCTTTGGAGGCCAGCGAAAGTAGAATGAAGTAATATGACTCTAAGTCACCTATTTGTTTGCAAATTTAGAGAAAATAACGAAACAAATAGCTACTTTTCTTAAACGAATACTTGTGTGCTTTGTATGTATCGTTTTAAATGTGCTGGTGATAGGATTATTCCTTTTGAGGCTAACCAAGGTTTAACAAAGTAATATGACTCTAAATCAACTATTTGTTCGCACAATTAGAGTAAATAACGAATCAAATAGCAAGTTTCCTTAAATGAAGTATTGTGTCCGTTGTATGCATCGTATTAAATACGAGAGTGATAGGATTGCTCCTTTTGAGGCCAACGAAAATAGAACGAAGTAATATGACTCTAAGTCACCTATTTGCTAGCAAATTTATAGAAAATAACAAAACAAATAGCGAGTATTCTTAAACGAAGGCTTGTGTGCTTTGTACGTATCGTTTTACATGCAAAGGTGATACGATTGTTCCTTTTGAGGCTAACCAAGGGTTAACGAAGTGATATGACTCTATATCATTCATTTGTTTGCAAATTTAGAGGAAATAACGAATGAAATAACAAGTTTCCTTAAATGAAGTATTGTGTCCATTGTACACATCCTTTAAATGCGAGAGTGATAGAATTGCTCCTTTTGAAGAAAATGAAAGTAGAACGAAGTAATATGACTCTCAGTCAACTATTTGTTTGCAAATTTAGAGAAAAGAAAGAAACTAATAGTGAGTATTCTTAAAGGAAGACTTCTAGGCGTTGTACTTATCGTTTTAAATGCGAGGGTGATTGGATTGTTCCTTTTGAGACTAACCAAAGTTTAACGTAGTAATATGACTCTAAATCATCTATTTGTTCGCACAAATAGAGTAAATAACGAATCAACTAGCAAGTTTCCTCAAATGAAGTATTGTGTCCATTGTATGCATCGTATTAAATGCAAGAGTGATAGGATTGCTCCTTTTGAGGCCAATGAAAGTAGAACGAAGTAATATGACTCTAAGTCACCTATTTGTCTACAAATTTAGAGAAAATAACGAAACAAATTCGGAGTATTCTTAAACGAAGACTTCTGCGCGTTGTACGTATCGTTTTAAATGCGAGGGTGATAGGATTGTTCCTTTTGAGGCTAACCAAGGTTTAACGAATTAAAATGACTCTAAATTTTCCATTTGTTTGCAAATTTAGTGGAAATAACTAATCAAATAGCAAGTTTCCTTAAATGAAGTTTTTTGTCCGTTATACGCATCGTATTAACTGCGAGAGTGATAGGATTGCTCATTTTGAGCCCAACTAAAGTAGAATGAAGTAATATGACTCTAAGTCACCTATTTGTTTGCAAATTTATAGAAACTAACGAAACAAATAGCGAGTATTCTTAAACGAAGACTTGTGTTGTAATATCCCAAATATTTCAAAAGTGATCTAACAAGATCTAAGCAAGGTTGTCAACTCAAAACCTAAAGAAGGATTTCTCAAGCATACCTTGAGTTATCTGAAAGAATATATACGACTCGAAACTACGATCGTATACAACTAAGAGGTTAAAATCTTTAACCTAATTTGTATTATGTGATTAGTAAAGCTTGAATTGAGCTTTTAAATGTGCTGTATAAATTATCTATGTGTAGGATTTTGTGTTTTGGTTCAAGTAGTTAACCTTAACACTTATTAAAAATCAGAAGTCAATTTAGGGCAAAAACCTAAATTGAAAAAAGAGTTAAAACCTAAACCCTAACCCTAGGGTCTAAACCCTAGAAAATAACCTAGGCCCTTGAGCAAAATGTGAAGGTCAAATTGACATTCCGTTTAAGGATTCAACCTTCCCACAATTTGAAAACACGTAACAGTCAATAAAAGTTTTTTCTCGAAAAACGTGTACAAGCACTATTCACGAGGTGACGTTTTTCATTCGTTTGACTGTTTCTTTCATCTGTAGGACTTCTTACATTTCACAATATAGTGATAATATGAGGTTTAGATGCCAGAGAACCAATAAAATTTTCTGGGGAAAAAGACGAAAACGTCACGATTTACGAGAAAACGTTTGTCGTCTTTTTGACTGTTCTTTTCGATATTTTGATATATCGTATTTCAGGAAATAGCATTTATATGAAGTATAGATATTAATTAGCCAATAAAAGTTTTACTCGAAAAGCGTGTAAAACACTATTCATTTGGAAATTTTTCTTCCGAATTTTGAAAATTCACATTCCTGAATAGCATTTTTATTGACAGTAGATGCATTTTGACCAATAAAATTTTTACCCAAAATAATTTATGGAGATTACTATTCACGTATACGGGATGAATACGTAGCGAATACGGAAGGAATACGAGAATAATAAAAGTATATTGTAATGTATAATACGAGGATTATACGAAAGATTATACGAGATTAATACGAGAATAATACGAGGTATCATACCAGTAGAATACGAATATTATACGATGTATTATACGGAAGAAATACGTATACATACTAATGTATTATACTATTTAATTAATTAGTTGAAATCAAACTAGGTTATGTGTAACTAAGTTAATGTAACTAAACTAGGGAGAACTAGCACGATTACACTAACTGAAAAAGAACTAGCACGATTTGTTTTGAACTAAATCCAAGTGAAAATGAATGGACCAATTAGAAGAAGGGTGATGTAAGCGATGATGCAAGCGCTAGGGAGAAAAGACTAAAAGGCCCTTGGTCTTTTAAACTAATGACCAAACTACCCCGACCCTTGGTTTTCCTATAAATAGAAGGCTTAAGTTCATTAGTTCTTTACCATTTTGAAAGCTAAAGAGCAAATATAGAGAGAGTTCTTGTGAGACAAGAATCGATTGCAAAGAAATAGTTAAAGCTTGCAATAATAAAAGGTACGATTCTTAATCGTTATTATGCTTAAAGTTTTATTTTATCGATGAGGCTCAAGAACATAAGTCGTAGCCATGTACGATTTTTCGTTCTCCGTGTTCCTTATGACTTGAGCAAGTCGTTGTTATGTCAAATTTCATTTCATAGTTTAAAGTTCAAGAACATACGTCGTATCCATGTACGGTTTATCCGTTCTCCGTGTTCTTCGTATGTTCTGGAGTATTATTATAAATTGTTATAATTAAGTAAACAAGTCGTTATAATGACCAAATTTTGTCAATTATAAAGTGTTATAATCACATATGTAAGCAGTTATAATGCTCAAATTATTTCAAGTATGAAATCCAAAACCTCAAGAACATAAGTCGTTACCATGTACGATTTTTCGTTCTTCGTGTGTTCTTGAGCAAAAGTCATAATTTCTACATAAGTAGGTTTATGATTTGGTAATTTAGTGTTATGGGATGACGAAACATGATGGCCTTGCTAAATAATGCTTGTGGCATCAAGTTTTAGTAGTCGAAACGAAGAACGATGAAACTTTGTTCTTCGTGTTCTTCGATTCGTTCTTCGTGTTCTTGAGAAAAAATCATGAAATCTTATATAAGTAGGTTTATGATTTTGTTATTTTTATGTTATGAAGTGATACGAAGTGTTAGAACATGTTATCTTAGCAAATTAATGCTTGAGGTATCATGTTTTACCAATCGGATCAAAGAAAGTTAAGTCTAATATACTAGCAGAATATTTTTGGTAATTTCCGAAAATTTAATGTCTGAATATGCCTTAGCAACCTAAATGAAAGTTGTAGATCATGAAATTCTAAGCAATTTAGACTCAAGAATCACTCAAAAATGTTTCTGTATGACAAAGTTATGGCTGCCGCAATAAAATAGGTCGAAGCTGAATTTTTTTAAGGACCATTCGGATCCTAGCACTAACTTTTGAGATTTTGAGTTCGCCACTTAATGAAATGATTCCACCAATGAAAATAGTCTAGTTAAGTTATTCTAAGACTTATTCAAAAGGAAAATTTGATAAACTAACATTCGGGGTCGCGTAACCCTTTTTGTAGGCGTTTAACGATTTCCCGGGAAACCCTAAAACATGGTTTTAAGGCAAGTCTTCTAACTCTTGCTATGTGCTACTTGTGTAGTATTGTTAAAATGATAAATGATATGTGTAATGTCATGTTATTATGTAATAGATGATATGTGAAGTCTTTAACTGATGTTTACAAGCCTTATAACTGTTATGCGTTATGTTTACGATTTATGAATATGATTTATACACTTTGTGTGTCAATGTGATATAAATTGTTGGAATGCGAGTTATATGTGATATTAAATGGAGAATTATATTCAGTCAAGGCATGTTAAAGTTTATATGAAAGCATAAACTGCGTATGTACTGTATGTTAGACTTGCTGAGCCGTCGTGCTCATTCTTGCGAATAAAATCTTATTTACAGATTAAAGATGAACGTTAAGAAGATTATGAACGTAAAGATGAAGAGTAGATTAGGTTTTCATGTTTATTACTTGTATTTGTATAAGTCATAACGACTTTTGTAATACGAACAAACAAACATGTAACCGAATATTGAATGAATGATATATATTATTATCATCAGAATGTTGTTATGTCTTTATTTTGATATAACCTAGAATTGTTAAGACTTAACATAGTATTGATAATGATCTACTTATCTGGATGAGGATCGGTAAATAACTTGTGAGTGCTGTACATCTGAGACAGGACTAAGCGATGTTGACTGGTCAAATCCATCGTTAAGGTTCCTCGGACCCAGGTATAACTCGTTATTACTATTCTGAATACTATATAAGTAGGATTATTGATATGAAGAGATATCACTATAAACAAATATGTTTCGAATGAGGGTTTTAACTAGTTGGGTAATGTTCTGTACGGAAAGAGAATTTTGCACCGGACAAAGATACAACAATTTGTCACGGATAAAGATGCAAGCATTTATCACGGGTGAAGATACAAACATTCACCGCGGGATTCTCTGTTCCCAAGAGCCGTCCTAATGATTTAATACCGTGGATGTTGGAACATGTAAAGTTATAGAATATTTAAATCCTAAGGTTAAAATTAGACCGTTATATATGGTTTTATCCATTTATACGGATGAAATACAAGTTGATACTTGTATACTTATAAGACTGAGATCAAGTTAAGATCCAGGGACAGCGTTAAGAGAAATTTTGAATGTATAGTCTAAAATAAGACTAATTCAACCAATATGATTATGGGATCATTGGTTAAGTCGATAGATGTACGAAATTAACGCACAAGGTCCGCCGCATCGAAAGCGCGGGGATTTTGGGGGCGTTACATGTGTGCTTTGTACATATCGTTTTACATGCAAGGGTGATAGGATTGTTCCTTTTGAGGCTAACCAATGTTTAACGAAGTAATATGACTCTATAACATCTATTTGTTTGCAAATTAAGAGGAAATAATGAATCAAATAGCAAGTTTCCTTAAATGAAGTATTGTGTCCATTGTATGCATCGTATTAAATGTGAGAGTGATAGGATTGGTCCTTTGGAGGCCAGCGAAAGTAGAACGAAGTAATATGACTCAAAGTCACCTCTTTTTTTTGCAAATTTAGAGAAAATAACGAGTATTCTTAAACGAATACTTGTGTGTTTTGTACGTATCGTTTTAAATGCGAGGGTGATAGGTTTGTTCCTTTTGAGGCTAACCAAGGTTTAACGAAGTAAAATGACTCTATATTGTAACGCCCCCAAAAATCCCCGCGCTTTCGATGCGGCGGACCTTGTGCGTTAATTTCATACATCTATTGACTTAACCAATGATCCCATAATCATATTGGTTAAATTAGTCTTATTTTAGACTATACATTAAAATTTTCTCTTAACTTTATCCCTGGATCTTAACTTGATCTCAGTCTCATAAGTATACAAGTATCAACTTGTATTTCATCCGTATATATGGATAAAACCATATATAACGGTTTAATTTTAACCTTAGGATTTAAATATTCTATATACGTCCACTTGTAACGGTCTCATTCGTACTACAAGTATCAATATACAAAGATATCTCTTCATATCAATAATCCTACTTATATGGTATTCAGAATAGTAATAACGAGTTATACCTGGGTCCGAGGAACCTTAACGATGGATTTGACCAGTCAACATCGCTTAGTTCTGTCTCAGATGTACAGCACTCACAAGTTATTTACCGATCCTCATCCAGATAAATAGATCATTATCAATACTATGTTAAATTTTAACAATTCTAGGTTATATCAAAATAAAGACATAACAACATTCTGATGATAATCATTTATATCATTCATTCAATATTCGGTTACATGTTTGTTTGTTCGTATTACAACAGTCATTATGACATATACAAATACAATCAATTTACATGAAAACCTAATCTATGCTGCATCTTTAAGTTCATGATCTTCTTAACGTTCATCTTTAATCTGCAAATAAGGTTTTATTCGCAAGAATGAGCACGATGGCTCAGCAAGTCTAACATACAGCACATACGCAGTTTATGCTTTCATATAAACTTTAACATGCATTGACTGAACATAATTCTCCATTTAATATCACATATAACTCACGTTCCAACAATTTATATCACATTGACACACAAAGTGTATAAATCATGTTCGTAAATCGTAAACATAAAACATAACAGTTAGAAGGCTTGTAAACATCAGTTAAAGACTTCACATATTATCTATTGCATAATAACATGACATTACACATATCATTTAACATTTTAACAATACTACACAAGTAGCACATAGCAAGAGTTAGAAGACTTGCCTTAAAACCATGTTTTAGGGTTTCCCGGGAAATCGTTAAACGCCTACAAAAAGGGTTACACGACCCCGAATGTTAGTTTATCAAATTTTACTTTTAAATAAGTCTTAGAATAACTTAACTAGACTATTTTCATTGGTGGAATCATTTCGTTAAGTGGAGAACTCAAAATCTCAAAATTTAGTGCTTCCACCCGAATGCCCCTTAAAATTTTCAGCTTTGACGTCCTTTCCGGTAACTGCCATAACTTTGTCATCCGGAAACATTTTAAAGTGATTCTTGAGTCTAAATTTCTTAGAATTTCATGATCTACAACTTTCATTTAGGTTGCTAAGGCATATTCGGATTTTAAAATTTCGTAATTTTAGCAGAAAGGTCAGTATGCTTACTTTGATCAATATTTTTAGGGTTAACCATGTGAAACATGGTACCGCTTGCTTTAACTCTTTAAGAAATCATGTTGTAAGACTCAATATCACTTTATAACATAAAAATAATAAATCACAAACCTTCTCATAGAAAGATTCATGACTTTTTCTCAAGAACACACGAAGAACACGAAGAACGGATAAACCGTACATGGTAACGACTATGTTCTTGAGCTTTTGGTTTTCGTACTTGAAATAATTTGAGCATTATAACTTCTTATATAAGTGATTATAACACTTTATAATTGACAAAATTTGGTCATTATAACGGCTTGTAAATTGAATTATAACAATTTATAAAAATGCTCAAGAACATACGCAAACGCGGAGAACGGATAAACCGTACATGACCACTACGTATGTTCATTGAGCTTTAAACTATGAATTGAAATTCGACATTATAACTACTGTAAAATGAAGAAAGGCTCAAGAACACGTGAAGAACACGGAGAACGACAATCGTACATGGCTACGACTCGCGTTCTTGAGCTTTTAAACTACGAAAATTAATCGAACATAAAAACGACTAATGATTTACCTCTCGAAGTGCAAGCTTTAACTATTTCTTTGCACTTCCTTTTATTATAACTCAATAGAACTCTCTCTCATATTGTATATAGATTTGATACAAGCATTTTTGCTTTGAAAATGAATGATCAAACAAGTGAGGAAAGCTTGCTATTTATAGGCCATGCAAAGCTAGGGTAAAAAGGTCATTATTACCAAACTTCCAAGCTAAGCTAACATGAAGTGCACCTCCCTTTTCCACTTGATATGAACGACCAAATCAGCCAATTTAATGCCATTAATGCTTGAAATGATCACATTTTGGTGACACCACAATAATCCACATGTTAGCTTCCAATTGGTCCACAACTTAGCCTACCAAAGGAATAGTTCTAGGGCTTGTTTGGTTGGTCATTTAATCATTTAATTGAGGGGTAGTCAAGGTCATTTACCAAGCTTGATCAAGGTTAGATTAGTCCTTTTGATAATCTAGCTTAGTTAGGATTAGGTTAATTAGCAATAAACCTAGGAATTTGATTATTCGATTAGGTTATTACTTCACCGATTAGATTAACTTGTAATTTAGGTTAATCTTTAGTTTAATTAAACTTAATCCTATTTAGGTTTAGTTTAATTAATTGATAATTAGGTTAAGTGGTAATCTAATTACCCTAACCTAGTTTGATTCCAACTAGGTTTAACATAACCTAGTTTCATTTCAACTAAATGTCATCTAACCTAGTTTTATATCAACTAGATTAGGTTAACTATTTCATAAGCTTAGTTAGTTTGTAACTAGGTTTAGTTCCTAGTTAGGTTCCTAACCCAGTTACATCTAACTCAGTTACATCTCAACAGCAATTAGTTCATCCTTAACTAATTCTAGTTCATTTCTAAGTCTTCCGGTTAAATTGACCTCAACTGATTTAAAAGTCTGATATTCCAGAGTTTTGTTCCGAATAAACACTATTTTGTAAAGTCGAAAGTCCAACAGACTTGACACGTTTTTCGGTGAATAGTGTTTTTGACTACCATTTCTCAGAATATGCTTAAACGATCAAAAAGTCAAAAATAATATTTATTTTTGTCTTTTTCCTATTTTGTCTTATTCCCGACACACTTTTCGAGATAATCTTTTATTGCTTATTACGCACCGGTGTTGCATACAAACACTGTATCCATCAACGGTTTGATCAAAAATGAAAAACCTTTTCGTTTGAAAAACGATTTACGTTTTATCTTTGGAAAAATATCAGTGGCTCCCTGGTATCTATTCCCCGTATAAATGCTATATCGTGAAATGGAAAAAGTCCAAACGTTGAAAAGAACGTTCAAAAGGACGACAAACGTTTTCTCGTAAATCGTGTCTTTTTCGTCTTTTTCCCAATAAAATTTTATTGATTCCCTGGCATCTAAACCTCATATTATCACTATGTTGTGAAATGTAAGAAGTCCTACAGATGAAAGAAACAGTCAAACGAATGAAAAACGTCACCTCGTGAATAGTGCTTATACACGTTTTTCGAGAAAAACTTTTATTGACTGTTACGTGTTTTCAAATCGTGGGAAGGTTGAATCTTGAAACGGAATGTCAATTTGACCTTCACATTTTGCTCAAGGACCTAGGTTATTTTCTAGGGTTTAGACCCTAGGGTTAGGGTTTAGGTTTTAACTCTTTTTCCAATTTAGGTTTTTGCCCTAAATTGACTTCTGATTTTTAATAAGTGTTAAGGTTAACTACTTGAACCAAAACCCAAAATCCTACACATAGATATTTCATACAACACATTTAAAAGCTCAATTCAAGCTTTACTAATCACATAACACATAGTTTAGGTTAAAGAATTTAACCTCTTAGTTGTATACGATCGTAGTTTCGAGTCGTATATATTCTTTAAGATAGCTCAAGGTATGCTTGAGCAATCAATCTTAGGTTTTGAATTGACAACCTTGCTTAAATCTTGTTAGATCACTTTGGAAATATTTGGGATATTACGTTCAACCCAACTTACAGGAATTTCGTCCTCGAAATTAACTTTACAATTCACTTTAGTCATTTAATATCATATTTATAAGTGCTATAAATATTCAGGATATTACATTCTCTCCTTCTTATCAGAATTTCGTCCTCGAAATTATAATATAATCATCTCCAATTTATTCTTCAATATGAATTTTCTAAATTCATCTTTTACTCACATTTAAACCTCCAATACTTTGATTAGGTCTAAACAATGTTCACTTATCTCTACACATTTCCTTTCATAACTCTAGGTTTTAAACCTCTTTTCATACTCGACATTCAGTCTCATTCTTCCTTTATCTTGGATTCTTCTCACTTATACAGCGGTCAATCAAGACCTTTACCTTATTCAAAAACTATGAATACTATATAACCCATAATTTTTAAATCATCATCCGGACTGGAAAACCATATCTTGTGTAGCAATCAATTAAGATTGAGAACACTTCATACTTTGTGTAGCAATCAATTAAGATTGAGAACACCATACATTGTGTAACAATCAATTAAGATCGAGAACACACATACGTTGTACTTTAGGTGATCAGCCTGTCGTACCATATAAGACGCGGTTTATTGCGTCTATCGAATTCCTACGTCCGTTCTTTTTTTTTTTCATAAACAAAGGTGTCTAGCCGAAATAATTGGCATTGACTCATATTTAAACCATTCAAACTTTTTGAAAAGCAATTTTATGACTGTATACTGCACCTTGCAAAGTGCGTTGATAACTCATCATGTATCATCTTCACACCAGGTTAAATGGGGTGTTGATGAATAAATCATTTTTATTCTTCACATTAAATCCGTCTAGCCAAAACAATTAGCATAGACATATGAATAACATAGCTAGTGAAGAACTAACAAAATTTTCCAGTTCAACTAGTGAACCACTCTTTTCAAAGGCACACAAGTGCGAATATAATCATGAAAATCTAGCATGGCTAGAAGATTTTTGAAATACCCTCAATCCTCTATCTTTTCCATTATTCTCTAATCATAACACAAGTTTTGCAAATATATAGTAATATAGTAAACTGATTGGTTGTATTAAACCAAGTACAAATAAATATATTAGTTCCCCTTCTCATCAACACGAAATTGAAATGTCTCAGCGCACATTGGTACTGATCAATATCGCACTGAATAGACAAATCTTAGTCGCATCTCACAAGTCGGTTCGACTAACATATCATAGCCCAAGTCCATAACAAGGGTTCGTTTGCTCAGTAACTAGCATACAAATATTTTTAAAACTATAGTTATGACGTAACAACTACTAACTAATCAATATACATATGAGTGAAGAATCACCTTCTCAGAATATATACAAAGAAGAGTTGACACAAGATTTTAATTTACTTATCAATATAGCAAACTGAGTTATTCCTCCACCCAAGAACTAATGAATCAGTTCCCCGTCTCATCAACACTATCCTCAAATGATTTCATTCAGTGTGTAACCCACTTTGAGAACACCGACCATGAATCATTCATACCAACAATGTAGTTAGATCGGTTCTCTAAAGCATATTAAACTCTTTCCCATACAAGAGAGTCGTTCTACTCAGTTTTACTAATATGAGTTTTCAATTGAAATCCCTAATCGTTCTATAACTATCTTAGTCACTTTTTTTTTCTTAATTCATTCCTTCATCATTTACATTCCTTATGAGTTTACTCATCTCTTTTCTTAGGTATAATTACACAACATACCAAACACACCATTTCATTTTTATGAAACAGTTTCACACAAAAACCAATAAGATTATTTTATCTTATTGTTTGCTTTGAGAACTCTTTATGAGTCTATTTAACTTCAGATATTCTCGTAAAGAGTTTATCTTTATTCATTATATTTCTTTCACATAATAATTTTTATGTATTAAGATTTAATAAGATTTATGCATATCTTTTAATTATTTACAGACCCTTCACAAGTCCATTTCTTCTTAATCCATCAGATTATACTCCAAGGTACTTGTTACCTCGAAACTATAATCCACTGCTCTGATACCAACTGTAACGCCCCCAAAAATCCCCGCGCTTTCGATGCGGCGGACCTTGTGCGTTAATTTCATACATCTATTGACTTAACCAATGATCCCATAATCATATTGGTTAAATTAGTCTTATTTTAGACTATACATTAAAAATTTCTCTTAACTTTATCCCTGGATCTTAACTTGATCTCAGTCTCATAAGTATACAAGTATCAACTTGTATTTCATCCGTATATATGGATAAAACCATATATAACGGTTTAATTTTAACCTTAGGATTTAAATATTCTATATACGTCCACTTGTAACGGTCTCATTCGTACTACAAGTATCAATATACAAATATATCTCTTCATATCAATAATCCTACTTATATGGTATTCAGAATAGTAATAACGAGTTATACCTGGGTCCGAGGAACCTTAACGATGGATTTGACCAGTCAACATCGCTTAGTTCTGTCTCAGATGTACAGCACTCACAAGTTATTTACCGATCCTCATCCAGATAAATAGATCATTATCAATACTATGTTAAATTTTAACAATTCTAGGTTATATCAAAATAAAGACATAACAACATTCTGATGATAATTATTTATATCATTCATTCAATATTCGGTTACATGTTTGTTTGTTCGTATTACAACAGTCATTATGACATATACAAATACAATCAATTTACATGAAAACCTAATCTATGCTGCATCTTTAAGTTCATGATCTTCTTAACGTTCATCTTTAATCTGCAAATAAGGTTTTATTCGCAAGAATGAGCACGACGGCTCAGCAAGTCTAACATACAGCACATACGCAGTTTATGCTTTCATATAAACTTTAACATGCATTGACTGAACATAATTCTCCATTTAATATCACATATAACTCACGTTCCAACAATTTATATCACATTGACACACAAAGTGTATAAATCATGTTCGTAAATCGTAAACATAAAACATAACAGTTAGAAGGCTTGTAAACATCAGTTAAAGACTTCACATATTATCTATTGCATAATAACATGACATTACACATATCATTTAACATTTTAACAATACTACACAAGTAGCACATAGCAAGAGTTAGAAGACTTGCCTTAAAACCATGTTTTAGGGTTTCCCGGGAAATCGTTAAACGCCTACAAAAAGGGTTACACGACCCCGAATGTTAGTTTATCAAATTTTACTTTTAAATAAGTCTTAGAATAACTTAACTAGACTATTTTCATTGGTGGAATCATTTCGTTAAGTGGAGAACTCAAAATCTCAAAATTTAGTGCTTCCACCCGAATGCCCCTTAAAATTTTCAGCTTTGACGTCCTTTCCGGTAACTGCCATAACTTTGTCATCCGGAAACATTTTAAAGTGATTCTTGAGTCTAAATTTCTTAGAATTTCATGATCTACAACTTTCATTTAGGTTGCTAAGGCATATTCGGACTTTAAAATTTCGTAATTTTAGCAGAAAGGTCAGTATGCTTACTTTGATCAATATTTTTAGGGTTAACCATGTGAAACATGGTACCGCTTGCTTTAACTCTTTAAGAAATCATGTTGTAAGACTCAATATCACTTTATAACATAAAAATAATAAATCACAAACCTTCTCATAGAAAGATTCATGACTTTTGCTCAAGAACACACGAAGAACACGAAGAACGGATAAACCGTACATGGTAACGACTATGTTCTTGAGCTTTTGGTTTTCGTACTTGAAATAATTTGAGCATTATAACTTCTTATATAAGTGATTATAACACTTTATAATTGACAAAATTTGGTCATTATAACGGCTTGTAAATTGAATTATAACAATTTATAAAAATGCTCAAGAACATACGCAAACGCGGAGAACGGATAAACCGTACATGACCACTACGTATGTTCATTGAGCTTTAAACTATGAATTGAAATTCGACATTATAACTACTGTAAAATGAAGAAAGGCTCAAGAACACGTGAAGAACACGGAGAACGACAATCGTACATGGCTACGACTCGCGTTCTTGAGCTTTTAAACTACGAAAATTAATCGAACATAAAAACGACTAATGATTTACCTCTCGAAGTGCAAGCTTTAACTATTTCTTTGCACTTCCTTTTATTATAACTCAATAGAAATCTCTCTCATATTGTATATAGCTTTGATACAAGCATTTTTGCTTTGAAAATGAATGATCAAACAAGTGAGGAAAGCTTGCTATTTATAGGCCATGCAAAGCTAGGGTAAAAAGGTCATTATTACCAAACTTCCAAGCTAAGCTAACATGAAGTGCACCTCCCTTTTCCACTTGATATGAACGACCAAATCAGCCAATTTAATGCCATTAATGCTTGAAATGATCACATTTTGGTGACACCACAATAATCCACATGTTAGCTTCCAATTGGTCCACAACTTAGCCTACCAAAGGAATAGTTCTAGGGCTTGTTTGGTTGGTCATTTAATCATTTAATTGAGGGGTAGTCAAGGTCATTTACCAAGCTTGATCAAGGTTAGATTAGTCCTTTTGATAATCTAGCTTAGTTAGGATTAGGTTAATTAGCAATAAACCTAGGAATTTGATTATTCGATTAGGTTATTACTTCACCGATTAGATTAACTTGTAATTTAGGTTAATCTTTAGTTTAATTAAACTTAATCCTATTTAGGTTTAGTTTAATTAATTGATAATTAGGTTAAGTGGTAATCTAATTACCCTAACCTAGTTTGATTCCAACTAGGTTTAACATAACCTAGTTTCATTTCAACTAAATGTCATCTAACCTAGTTTTATATCAACTAGATTAGGTTAACTATTTCATAAGCTTAGTTAGTTTGTAACTAGGTTTAGTTCCTAGTTAGGTTCCTAACCCAGTTACATCTAACTCAGTTACATCTCAACAGAAATTAGTTCATCCTTAACTAATTCTAGTTCATTTCTAAGTCTTCCGGTTAAATTGACCTCAACTGATTTAAAAGTCTGATATTCCAGAGTTTTGTTCCGAATAAACACTATTTTGTAAAGTCGAAAGTCCAACAGACTTGACACGTTTTTCGGTGAATAGTGTTTTTGACTACCATTTCTCAGAATATGCTTAAACGATCAAAAAGTCAAAAATAATATTTATTTTTGTCTTTTTCCTATTTTGTCTTATTCCCGACACACTTTTCGAGATAATCTTTTATTGCTTATTACGCACCGGTGTTGCATACAAACACTGTATCCATCAACGGTTTGATCAAAAATGAAAAACGTTTTCGTTTGAAAAGCGATTTACGTTTTATCTTTGGAAAAATATCAGTGGCTCCCTGGTATCTATTCCCCGTATAAATGCTATATCGTGAAATGGAAAAAGTCCAAACGTTGAAAAGAACGTTCAAAAGGACGACAAACGTTTTCTCGTAAATCGTGTCTTTTTCGTCTTTTTCCCAATAAAATTTTATTGATTCCCTGGCATCTAAACCTCATATTATCACTATGTTGTGAAATGTAAGAAGTCCTACAGATGAAAGAAACAGTCAAACGAATGAAAAACGTCACCTCGTGAATAGTGCTTATACACGTTTTTCGAGAAAAACTTTTATTGACTGTTACGTGTTTTCAAATCGTGGGAAGGTTGAATCTTGAAACGGAATGTCAATTTGACCTTCACATTTTGCTCAAGGACCTAGGTTATTTTCTAGGGTTTAGACCCTAGGGTTAGGGTTTAGGTTTTAACTCTTTTTCCAATTTAGGTTTTTGCCCTAAATTGACTTCTGATTTTTAATAAGTGTTAAGGTTAACTACTTGAACCAAAACCCAAAATCCTACACATAGATATTTCATACAACACATTTAAAAGCTCAATTCAAGCTTTACTAATCACATAACACATAGTTTAGGTTAAAGAATTTAACCTCTTAGTTGTATACGATCGTAGTTTCGAGTCGTATATATTCTTTAAGATAGCTCAAGGTATGCTTGAGCAATCAATCTTAGGTTTTGAATTGACAACCTTGCTTAAATCTTGTTAGATCACTTTGGAAATATTTGGGATATTACATTCAACCCAACTTACAGGAATTTCGTCCTCGAAATTAACTTTACAATTCACTTTAGTCATTTAATATCATATTTATAAGTGCTATAAATATTCAGGATATTACATTCTCTCCTTCTTATCAGAATTTCGTCCTCGAAATTATAATATAATCATCTCCAATTTATTCTTCAATATGAATTTTCTAAATTCATCTTTTACTCACATTTAAACCTCCAATACTTTGATTAGGTCTAAACAATGTTCACTTATCTCTACACATTTCCTTTCATAACTCTAGGTTTTAAACCTCTTTTCATACTCGACATTCAGTCTCATTCTTCCTTTATCTTGGATTCTTCTCACTTATACAGCGGTCAATCAAGACCTTTACCTTATTCAAAAACTATGAATACTATATAACCCATAATTTTTAAATCATCATCCGGACTGGAAAACCATATCTTGTGTAGCAATCAATTAAGATTGAGAACACTTCATACTTTGTGTAGCAATCAATTAAGATTGAGAACACCATACATTGTGTAACAATCAATTAAGATCGAGAACACACATACGTTGTACTTTAGGTGATCAGCCTGTCGTACCATATAAGACTCGGTTTATTGCGTCTATCGAATTCCTACGTCCGTTCTTTTTTTTTTTCATAAACAAAGGTGTCTAGCCGAAATAATTGGCATTGACTCATATTTAAACCATTCAAACTTTTTGAAAAGCAATTTTATGACTGTATACCGCACCTTGCAAAGTGCGTTGATAACTCATCATGTATCATCTTCACACCAGGTTAAATGGGGTGTTGATGAATAAATCATTTTTATTCTTCACATTAAATCCGTCTAGCCAAAACAATTAGCATAGACATATGAATAACATAGCTAGTGAAG
This sequence comes from Hedera helix, assembly GCA_947179155.2. Classification (NCBI taxonomy): domain Eukaryota; kingdom Viridiplantae; phylum Streptophyta; class Magnoliopsida; order Apiales; family Araliaceae; genus Hedera; species Hedera helix. Next base: position 26,315,828 of record OX359266.1, read on the forward strand.
AACTAACAAAATTTTCCAGTTCAACTAGTGAACCACTCTTTTCAAAGGCACACAAGTGCGAATATAATCATGAAAATCTAGCATGGCTAGAAGATTTTTGAAATACCCTCAATCCTCTATCTTTTCCATTATTCTCTAATCATAACACAAGTTTTGCAAATATATAGTAATATAGTAAACTGATTGGTTGTATTAAACCAAGTACAAACAAATATATTAGTTCCCCTTCTCATCAACACGAAATTGAAATGTCTCAGCGCATATTGGTACTGATCAATATCGCACTGAATAGACAAATCTTAGCCGCATCTCACAAGTCGGTTCGACTAACATATCATAGCCCAAGTCCATAACAAGGGTTCGTTTGCTCAGTAACTAGCATACAAATATTTTTAAAACTATAGTTATGACGTAACAACTACTAACTAATCAATATACATATGAGTGAAGAATCACCTTCTCAGAATATATACAAAGAAGAGTTGACACAAGATTTTAATTTACTTATCAATATAGCAAACTGAGTTATTCCTCCACCCAAGAACTAATGAATCAGTTCCCCGTCTCATCAACACTATCCTCAAATGATTTCATTCAGTGTGTAACCCACTTTGAGAACACCGACCATGAATCATTCATACCAACAATGTAGTTAGATCGGTTCTCTAAAGCATATTAAACTCTTTCCCATACAAGAGAGTCGTTCTACTCAGTTTTACTAATATGAGTTTTCAATTGAAATCCCTAATCGTTCTATAACTATCTTAGTCATTTTTTTTTTCTTAATTCATTCCTTCATCATTTACATTCCTTATGAGTTTACTCATCTCTTTTCTTAGGTATAATTACACAACATACCAAACACACCATTTCATTTTTATGAAACAGTTTCACACAAAAACCAATAAGATTATTTTATCTTATTGTTTGCTTTGAGAACTCTTTATGAGTCTATTTAACTTCAGATATTCTCGTAAAGAGTTTATCTTTATTCATTATATTTCTTTCACATAATAATTTTTATGTATTAAGATTTAATAAGATTTATGCATATCTTTTAATTATTTACAGACCCTTCACAAGTCCATTTCTTCTTAATCCATCAGATTATACTCCAAGGTACTTGTTACCTCGAAACTATAATCCACTGCTCTGATACCAACTGTAACGCCCCCAAAAATCCCCGCGCTTTCGATGCGGCGGACCTTGTGCGTTAATTTCATACATCTATTGACTTAACCAATGATCCCATAATCATATTGGTTAAATTAGTCTTATTTTAGACTATACATTAAAATTTTCTCTTAACTTTATCCCTGGATCTTAACTTGATCTCAGTCTCATAAGTATACAAGTATCAACTTGTATTTCATCCGTATATATGGATAAAACCATATATAACGGTTTAATTTTAACCTTAGGATTTAAATATTCTATATACGTCCACTTGTAACGGTCTCATTCGTACTACAAGTATCAATATACAAAGATATCTCTTCATATCAATAATCCTACTTATATGGTATTCAGAATAGTAATAACGAGTTATACCTGGGTCCGAGGAACCTTAACGATGGATTTGACCAGTCAACATCGCTTAGTTCTGTCTCAGATGTACAGCACTCACAAGTTATTTACCGATCCTCATCCAGATAAATAGATCATTATCAATACTATGTTAAATTTTAACAATTCTAGGTTATATCAAAATAAAGACATAACAACATTCTGATGATAATTATTTATATCATTCATTCAATATTCGGTTACATGTTTGTTTGTTCGTATTACAACAGTCATTATGACATATACAAATACAATCAATTTACATGAAAACCTAATCTATGCTGCATCTTTAAGTTCATGATCTTCTTAACGTTCATCTTTAATCTGCAAATAAGGTTTTATTCGCAAGAATGAGCACGACGGCTCAGCAAGTCTAACATACAGCACATACGCAGTTTATGCTTTCATATAAACTTTAACATGCATTGACTGAACATAATTCTCCATTTAATATCACATATAACTCACGTTCCAACAATTTATATCACATTGACACACAAAGTGTATAAATCATGTTCGTAAATCGTAAACATAAAACATAACAGTTAGAAGGCTTGTAAACATCAGTTAAAGACTTCACATATTATCTATTGCATAATAACATGACATTACACATATCATTTAACATTTTAACAATACTACACAAGTAGCACATAGCAAGAGTTAGAAGACTTGCCTTAAAACCATGTTTTAGGGTTTCCCGGGAAATCGTTAAACGCCTACAAAAAGGGTTACACGACCCCGAATGTTAGTTTATCAAATTTTACTTTTAAATAAGTCTTAGAATAACTTAACTAGACTATTTTCATTGGTGGAATCATTTCGTTAAGTGGAGAACTCAAAATCTCAAAATTTAGTGCTTCCACCCGAATGCCCCTTAAAATTTTCAGCTTTGACGTCCTTTCCGGTAACTGTCATCCGGAAACATTTTAAAGTGATTCTTGAGTCTAAATTTCTTAGAATTTCATGATCTACAACTTTCATTTAGGTTGCTAAGGCATATTCGGACTTTAAAATTTCGTAATTTTAGCAGAAAGGTCAGTATGCTTACTTTGATCAATATTTTTAGGGTTAACCATGTGAAACATGGTACCGCTTGCTTTAACTCTTTAAGAAATCATGTTGTAAGACTCAATATCACTTTATAACATAAAAATAATAAATCACAAACCTTCTCATAGAAAGATTCATGACTTTTTCTCAAGAACACACGAAGAACACGAAGAACGGATAAACCGTACATGGTAACGACTATGTTCTTGAGCTTTTGGTTTTCGTACTTGAAATAATTTGAGCATTATAACTTCTTATATAAGTGATTATAACACTTTATAATTGACAAAATTTGGTCATTATAACGGCTTGTAAATTGAATTATAACAATTTATAAAAATGCTCAAGAACATACGCAAACGCGGAGAACGGATAAACCGTACATGACCACTACGTATGTTCATTGAGCTTTAAACTATGAATTGAAATTCGACATTATAACTACTGTAAAATGAAGAAAGGCTCAAGAACACGTGAAGAACACGGAGAACGACAATCGTACATGGCTACGACTCGCGTTCTTGAGCTTTTAAACTACGAAAATTAATCGAACATAAAAACGACTAATGATTTACCTCTCGAAGTGCAAGCTTTAACTATTTCTTTGCACTTCCTTTTATTATAACTCACTAGAACTCTCTCTCATATTGTATATAGCTTTGATACAAGCATTTTTGCTTTGAAAATGAATGATCAAACAAGTGAGGAAAGCTTGCTATTTATAGGCCATGCAAAGCTAGGGTAAAAAGGTCATTATTACCAAACTTCCAAGCTAAGCTAACATGAAGTGCACCTCCCTTTTCCACTTGATATGAACGACCAAATCAGCCAATTTAATGCCATTAATGCTTGAAATCATCACATTTTGGTGACACCACAATAATCCACATGTTAGCTTCCAATTGGTCCACAACTTAGCCTACCAAAGGAATAGTTCTAGGGCTTGTTTGGTTGGTCATTTAATCATTTAATTGAGGGGTAGTCAAGGTCATTTACCAAGCTTGATCAAGGTTAGATTAGTCCTTTTGATAATCTAGCTTAGTTAGGATTAGGTTAATTAGCAATAAACCTAGGAATTTGATTATTCGATTAGGTTATTACTTCACCGATTAGATTAACTTGTAATTTAGGTTAATCTTTAGTTTAATTAAACTTAATCCTATTTAGGTTTAGTTTAATTAATTGATAATTAGGTTAAGTGGTAATCTAATTACCCTAACCTAGTTTGATTCCAACTAGGTTTAACATAACCTAGTTTCATTTCAACTAAATGTCATCTAACCTAGTTTTATATCAACTAGATTAGGTTAACTATTTCATAAGCTTAGTTAGTTTGTAACTAGGTTTAGTTCCTAGTTAGGTTCCTAACCCAGTTACATTTAACTCAGTTACATCTCAACAGAAATTAGTTCATCCTTAACTAATTCTAGTTCATTTCTAAGTCTTCCGGTTAAATTGACCTCAACTGATTTAAAAGTCTGATATTCCAGAGTTTTGTTCCGAATAAACACTATTTTGTAAAGTCGAAAGTCCAACAGACTTGACACGTTTTTCGGTGAATAGTATTTTTGACTACCATTTCTCAGAATATGCTTAAACGATCAAAAAGTCAAAAATAATATTTATTTTTGTCTTTTCCCTATTTTGTCTTATTCCCGACACACTTTTCGAGAAAATCTTTTATTGCTTATTACGCACCGGTGTTGCATACAAACACTGTATCCATCAACGGTTTGATCAAAAATGAAAAACGTTTTCGTTTGAAAAGCGATTTACGTTTTATCTTTGGAAAAATATCAGTGGCTCCCTGGTATCTATTCCCCGTATAAATGCTATATCGTGAAATGGAAAAAGTCCAAACGTTGAAAAGAACGTTCAAAAATACGACAAACGTTTTCTCGTAAATCGTGTCTTTTTCGTCTTTTTCCCAATAAAATTTTATTGATTCCCTGGCATCTAAACCTCATATTATCACTATGTTGTGAAATGTAAGAAGTCCTACAGATGAAAGAAACAGTCAAACGAATGAAAAACGTCACCTCGTGAATAGTGCTTATACACGTTTTTCGAGAAAAACTTTTATTGACTGTTACGTGTTTTCAAATCGTGGGAAGGTTGAATCTTGAAACGGAATGTCAATTTGACCTTCACATTTTGCTCAAGGACCTAGGTTATTTTCTAGGGTTTAGACCCTAGGGTTAGGGTTTAGGTTTTAACTCTTTTTCCAATTTAGGTTTTTGCCCTAAATTGACTTCTGATTTTTAATAAGTGTTAAGGTTAACTACTTGAACCAAAACCCAAAATCCTACACATAGATATTTCATACAACACATTTAAAAGCTCAATTCAAGCTTTACTAATCACATAACATATAGTTTAGGTTAAAGAACTTAACCTCTTAGTTGTATACGATCGTAGTTTCAAGTCGTATATATTCTTTAAGATAGCTCAAGGTATGCTTGAGCAATCAATCTTAGGTTTTGAATTGACAACCTTGCTTAAATCTTGTTAGATCACTTTGGAAATATTTGGGATATTACATATATCATCAATTTGTTCGCACAATTAGAGGAAATAACGAATCAAATAGCAAGTTTTCTTAAACGAAGTATTATGTCCATTGTACGCATCGTATTAAATGCGACAGTGATATGATTGCTCCTTTTGAGGGAAACGAAAGCAGAACATGACTCTAAGTCACCTATTTGTTTGCAAATTTATAGAAAATAACGAAACAAATAGCGAGTTTTCTTAAACGAAGACTTGTGAACTTTGTACGCATCGTTTTATATGCAAGGGTGATATGATTGTTCCTTTTGAGGCTAACGAAGGTTTAACGAAGTAATGTGACTCTATATCATCTATTTGTTTGCAAATTTAGAGGAAATAAGGAATCAAACATCAAGTTTCCTTAGATGAAGTATTGTGTCCATTGTACGCATCCTTTTAAATGCGAGAGTGATAGAATTGCTCATTTTGAGGCCAACGAAAGTAGAACGAAGTAATATGACTCTAAGTCACCTATTTGTTTGCAAATTTAGAGAAAATAACGAAACAAATAGCGAGTATTCTTAAACGAAGACTTCTGGGCGTTGTACGTATCGTTTTAAATGCGAGGGTGATAGGATTGTTCCTTTTGAGGCTAACCAAGTTTTAACAAAGTAATACGACTCTAAATCATCTATTTGTTTGCAAATTTAGAGGAAATAACGAATCAAATAACAAGTTTTCCGAAATGAAGTATTGTGTCCGTTGTACGCATCGTGTTAAATGTGAGAGTGATAGGAATTCTCCTTGTGAGGCCAACGAAAGTAGAACGAAGTAATATGACTCTAAGTCACCTATTGGATTGAAAAATATAGAAAATAACGAAACAAATAGCGAGTATTCTTAAACGAAGACTTGTGTGCTTTGTACGTATCGTTCTAAAAGCGAGGGTGATAGGATTGTTCCTTCTGAGTCTAACCAAGGTTTAACGAAGTAATATGACTCTAAATCATGTATTTGTTCACACTATTATAGGAAATAACAAATCAAATAGCAAGTTTCCTTAAATGAAGTATTGTGTCCGTTGTATGCATCGTATTAAATGCAAGAGCGATAGGATTGCTCCTTTTAAGGCCAACGAAAGTAGAAAGAAGTACTATGACTCTAAGTCACCTATTTGTTTGCAAATTTAGAGAAAATAACGAAAAAAATAGCGAGTATTCTTAAACGAAGACTTGTCTTCTTTGTACGTATCGTTCTAAATGCGAGGCTAATAGGATTGTTCCTTTTGAGGCTAACCAAGGTTTCACGAAGTAATATGACTCTAAATCATCTATTTGTTTGCAAATTTAGAGGAAATATGGAATCAAATAGCAGGTTTCCCTAAATGAAGTATTGTGTCCGTTGTACACATCGTATTAAACGCAAGAGTGATAGGATTGCTCCTTTTGAGGCTAACGAAAGTAGAACGAAGTAATATGACTCTAAGTCACCTATTTGTTTGCAAATTTAGAGAAAATAACGAAACAAATAGCGAGTATTCTTAAGTGAAGACCTGTGTGCTTTGTACGTATCGTTCTAAATGCGAGGGTGACATGATCGTTTCTTTTGAGGCTAAAGAAGGTTTAACGAAGTAATATGACTCTAAATCATCTATTTGTTCACACTATTAGAGGAAATAACAAATCAAATAGCAAGTTTCCTTAAATGAAGTATTATGTTCATTGTACGCATCGTATCAAATGCGAGAGCGATAGGATTGCTCATTTTGAGGCCAACAAAAGTAGAACGAAGTAATATGACTCTAAGTCACCTATTTGTTTGCAAATTTAAAGAAAATAACGAAACAAATAGCGACTATTCTTAATTGAAGGCTTTTGTGCTTTGTACGTATCGTTTTACATGCAAGGGTGATAGGATTGTTCCTTTTGAGGCTAACCAAGGTTTAATGAAGTAATACAACTCTATATCATCTATTTGTTTGCAAATTTAGAGGAAATAACCAATGAAATACCAAGTTTCCTTAAATGAAGTATTGTGTCCATTGTACGCATCTTTTTAAATGCAAGAGTGATAGGATTGCTCCTTTTGAGGCCAACAAAAGTAGAACGAAGTAATATGACTCTAAGTCACCTATTTGTTAGCAAATTTAGAGAAAATAACGAAACAAATAGCGAGTATTCTTAATCGAAGGCTTGTGTGCTTTGTACGTATCGTTTTACATGCAAGGGTGATAGGATTGTTCCTTTTGAGGCTAACCAAGGTTTAACGAAGTAATACGACTCTATATCATCTATTTGTTTGTAAATTTAGAGGAAATAACAAATCAAATAGCAAGTTTCCTTAAATGAAGTGTTGTTCATTGTACGCATCGTATTAAATGCGAGAGCGATAGGATTGCTCCTTTTGAGGCCAACGAAAGTAGAACGAAGTAATATGACTCTAAGTCACCTATTTGTTTGTAAATTTAGAGAAAATAACGAAACAAATAGCGAGTATTCTTAAACGAAGACTTCTGGGCGTTGTACGTATCGTTTTAAATGCGAGGGCGATAGGATTGTTCCTTTTGAGGCTAACCAAGGTTTCACGAAGTAATATGACTCTAAATCATCTATTTATTTGCAAATTTAGAGGAAATAAGGAATCAAAAAGCAAGTTTCCCTAAATGAAGTATTGTGTCCGTTGTACGCATCGTATTAAACGCGAGAGTGATAGGATTGCTCCTTTTGAGGCCAACGAAATTAGAACGAAGTAATATGACTCTAAGTCACCTATTTTCTTGCAAAGTTAGAGAAAATAACGAAACAAAGAGCGAGTATTCTTAAGCGAAGGCTTGTGTGCTTTGTACGTATCGTTCTAAATGCGAGGGTGATAGGATTGTTCCTTTTGAGGCTAACCAAGGTTTAACGAAGTAATATGACTCTAAATCATCTATTTTTTCACACTATTAGAGGAAATAACAAATCAAATAGCAAGTTTCCTTAAATGAAGTATTGTGTCCATTGTACGCATCGTATTAAACGCGAGAGTGATAGGATTGCTCCTTTTGGGGCCAACGAAAGTAGAACGAAGTAATATGAATCTAAGCCACCTATTTGTTTGTAAATGTAGAGAAAATAACGAAACAAATAGCGATTATTCTTAAACGAAGACTTCTTGGCGTTGTACGTATCATTTTAAATTCGAGGGTGATATAACGAAGTAATATGACTCTAAATCATCTATTTGTTTACAAATTTAGCGAAAATAATGAATCAAATAGCAAGTTTCCTTAAATGAAGTATTGTGTCCGTTGTATACATCGTATTAAATGCGAGACTGATAGGATTGCTCCTTTCGAGGCTAATGAAAATAGAACAAAGTAATATGACTGTAAGTCACCTATGTGTTTGCAAATTTATAGAAAATAACGAAACAAATAGCGAGTTTTCTTAAACGAAAGCTTGTGTGCTTTGTACGTATCCTTTTATATGCACGGGTATAAGGATCTTTCCTTTTGAGGCTAACTAAGATTTAACGAAATAATATGACTCTATATCATATATTTGTTTGCAAAGTTAGGGGAAAAAACGAATCAAATACCAAGTTTTCTTAAATGAAGTATTGTGTCCATAGTACGCATCCTTTTAAATGCGAGAGTGATATGATTGCTCCATTCGAGGCCAACAAAAGTAGAACGAAGTAATATGACTCTAAGTCACCTATGTGTGTGCAAATTTATAGAAAATAACAAAACAAATAGCGAGTATTCTTAAACGAAGACTTGTGTGATTTGTACGTATCGTTTTAAATGCGAGTGTGATAGGATTGTTTCTTTGGAGTCAAACCAAGGTTTAACGAAGTAATATGACTCTAAATCATCTATTTGTTTGTACAATTAGAGGAAATAACGAATCAAATAGCAAGTTTCCTTAAAAGAAGTATTGTGCCCATTGTACGCATCGTATTAAATGCGAGAGTGATAGGATTGCTCCTTTTGACGCCAACGAAAGTAGAACGAAGTAATATGACTCTAAGTCACCTATTTGTTTGCAAATTTAGAGAAAATAACGAAACAAATAGCGAGTATTCTTAAACGAAGTCTTCTGGGCATTGTACGTATCGTTTTAAATGCGATGGTGATAGGATTGTCCCTTATGAGGCTAACAGAGGTTTAACGAAGTAATACGACTCTAAATCATCTATTTGTTTACAAATTTAGAGGAAATAACGAATCAAATACCAAGTTTCCTTAAATTAAGTATTATGTCCATTGTACGCATCCTTTTAAATGCGAGAGTGATTGGATTGCTCATTTTGAGGCCAGCAAAAGTATAACAAAGTAATATGACTATAGGTCACCTATTTGTTTGCAAATTTAGAGAAAATAACGAAACAAATAGCGAGTATTTTTAAACGAAGACTTGCGTGCTTTGTACGTATCGTTCTAAATGTGAGGGTGATAGGATTGTTCCTTTTGAGGCTAACCAAGGTTTTAACGAAGTAACATGGCTCTAAATCATCTATTTGTTCACACTATTAGAGGAAATAACAAATCACATCGCAAGTTTCCTTAAATGAAGTATCGTGTTCATTGTACGCAACGTATTAAATGCGAGAGCGATAGGATTGCTAATTTTGAGGCCAACGAAAGTAGAACGTAATAATATAACTCTAAGTCACTTATTTCATTGCAAATTTAGAAAAAATAACGAAACAAATAGTGAGTATTCTTAAACGAAGACTTCTGGGCGTTGTACGTATCGTTTTAAATTCGAGGGTGATATAACGAATCAAATAACAAGTTTTCTGAAATGAAGTATTGTGTCTGTTGTACGCATCGTATTAAATGCGAGAGTGATAGGAATTCTCCTTTTGAGGCCAACGAAAGTAGAACGAAGTAATATGACTCTAAGTCACCTATTTGATTGAAATTTATAGAAAATAACGAAACAAATAGCGAGTATTCTTAAACGAAGACTTGTCTTCTTTGTACGTATCGTTCTAAATGCGAGGGTGATAGGATTGTTCCTTTTGAGGCTAACCAAGGTTTAACGAAGTAATATGGCTCTAAATCATCTATTTGTTCACACTATTAGAGGAAATAACAAATCAAATCGCAAGTTTCCTTAAATGAAGTATTGTGTTCATTGTACGCATCGTATTAAATGCGAGAGCGATAGGATTGCTCCTTTTAAGGCCACGAAAGTAGAACGTAATAATATGACTCTAAGTCACCTATTTCATTGCAAATTTAGAGAAAATAACGAAACAAATAGTGAGTATTCTTAAACGAAGACTTCTGGGTGTTGTGCGTATCGTTTTAAATGCGAGGGCGATAGGATTGTTCCTTTTGAGGCTAACCAAGGTTTCACGAAGTAATATGACTCTAAATCATCTATTTGTTCGCAAATTTAGAGGAAATAACGAATCAAATAGCAAGTTTCCCTAAATGAAGTATTGTGTCCGTTGTACGCATCGTATTACACGCGAGAGTGATAGGATTGCTCCTTTTGAGGCCAACGAAAGTAGAACGAAATAATATGACTCTAAGTCACCTATTTGTTTGCAAATTTAGAGAAAATAACGAAACAAAAGGCGAGTATTCTTAAACGAAGACTTATGGGCGTTGTACGTATCGTTTTACATGCAAGGGTGATAGGATTGTTCCTTTTGAGGCTAACCAAGGTTTAATGAAATAATATGACTCTATATCGTCTATTTGTTTGCAAATTTAGAGGAAATAACGAATCAAATACCAAGTTTCCTTAAATGAAATATTGTGTCCATTGTACGCATCCTTTTAAATGCGAGAGTGATAGGATTGCTCCTTTTGAGGCCAAGGAAAGTAGAACGAAGTATTATGACTCTAAGTCACCTATTTGTTTGAAAATTTATAGAAATTAACAAAACAAATAGCGAGTATTCTTAAACGAAGACTTGTGTTCTTTGTACGTATCGTTTTAAATGTGAGGGTGATAGGATTGTTCCTTTTGAGGCTAACCAAATTTTAACGAACTAATATGACTCTAAATTATCTATTTGTTTGCACTTTTAGAGGAAATAACAAATCAAATAGCAAGTTTCCTTAAATGAAGTATTGTGCCCATTGTACGCATCGTATTAGATGCAAGGGTGATAGGATTGCTCCTTTTGAAACCAACGAAAGTATAACGAAGTAATATGACTCTAAGTCACCTATTTGATTGAAATTTATAGAAAATAACGAAACAAATAGCGAGTATTCTTAAACGAAGACTTGTCTTCTTTGTACGTATCGTTCTAAATGCGAGGGTGATAGGATTGTTCCTTTTGAGGCTAACCAAGGTTTAACGAAGTAATATGACTCTAAGTCATCTATTTGTTCACACTATTAGAGGAAATACCAAATCAAATAGCAAGTTTCCTTAAATAAAGTATTGTGTTCATTGTACGCATCGTATTAAATGCGAGAGCGATAGGATTCCTCCTTTTGAGGCGAACGAAAGTAGAACAAAGTAATATGACTCTAAGTCACCTATTTGTTTGCAAATTTAGAGAAAATAACGAAACAAATAGTGAGTATTCATAAACGAAGACTTCTGGGCGTTGTACGTATCGTTTTAAATGCGAGGGCGATAGGATTGTTCCTTTTGAGGCTAACCAAGGTTTCACGAAGTACTATGACTCTAAATCATCTATTTGTTTGCAAATTTAGAGGAAATAAGGAATTAAATAGCAAGTTTCCCTAAATGAGGTATTGTGTCTGTTATACGCATCGTATTAAACGCGAGAGTGATAGGATTGCTCCTTTTGAGGCCAACGAAAGTAGCACGAAGTAATATGACTCTAAGCCACCTATTTGTTTGTAAATTTAGAGAAAATAACGAAACAAAAAGCGAGTATTCTTAAACGAAGACTTCTGGGCGTTGTACGTATCGTTTTAAATTCGAGGGTGATATTTCAAATCAAATAGCAAGTTTCCTTAAATGAAGTATTGTGTCCATTGTACGCATCGTATTAAATGCGAGGGTGATTGGATTGCTCCATTTGAGACCAACGAAAGTAGAACGAAGTAATATGACTCTAAGTCACCTATTTGATTGAAATTTATAGAAAAGAACGAAACAAATAGCGAGTATTCTTAAACGAAGACTTGTGTGCTTTGTACGTATCGTTCTAAATGCGAGGGTGATAGGATTGTTCCTTTTGAGGCTAACCAAGTTTTAACGAAGTAATTTGACTCTAAATCATCTATTTGTTCACACCATTAGCGGAAATACCAAATCAAATAGCAAGTTTTCTTAAATGAAGTATTGTGTTCATTGTACGCATCGTATTAAATGCGAGAGCGATAGGATTCCTCCTTTTGAGGCCAACGAAAGTAGAACAAAGTAATATGACTCTAAGTCACCTATTTGTTTGCAAATTTAGAGAAAATAACGAAAGAAATAGCGAGTATTCTTAAACGAAGACTTCTGGGCGTTGTACGTATCGTTTTAAATGCGAGGGCGATAGGATTGTTCCTTTTGAGGCTAACCAAGTTTTAACGAAGTAATATGACTCTAAATCATCTATTTGTTCACACTATTAGAGGAAATACCAAATCAAATAGCAAGTTTCCTTAAATGAAGTATTGTGTTCATTGTACGCATCGTATTAAATGCGAGAGCGATAGGATTGCTCCTTTTGAGGCCAACGAAAGTAGAACGAAATAATATGACTCTAAGTCACCTATTTGTTTGCAAATTTATAGAACATAACGAAACAAATAGCGATTATTCTTAAACGAAAACTTGTGTGCTTTGTACGTATCGTTTTAAATACGAGGGTGATAGGATTGTTCCTTTTGAGGCTAACCAAGGTTGAACGAAGTTGTATGACTTTAAATCATCTATTTGTTCGCACTATTAGAGGAAATATCAAATCAAATAACAAGTTTCCTTAAATGAAGTATTGTGTCTATTGTACGCATCTTATTAAATGCGAGAGTGATAGGATTGGTCCTTTTGAGGCCAACGAAAGTAGAACGAAGTAATATGACTCTAAGTCGCCTATTTGTTTGTAAATTTAGAGAAAATAACGAAACAAATAGCGAGTATTCTTAAACGAAGACTTATGTGTTTTGTATGTATCGTTTTAAATGCGAAGGTGATAGGAGTGTTCTTTTTTAGGCTAACCAAGGTTTAACGAAGTAATATGACTCTAAATCATATATTTGTTAGCACTATTAGAGGAAATATCAAATCAAATAGCAAGTTACCTTAAATGAAGTATTATGTCCATTGTACGCATCGAATTAAATGCTAGAGTGATAGGATTGCTCATTTTGAGGCCAACGAAAGTAGAACGAACTAATATGACTCTAAGTCACCTATTTGTTTACAAATTTAGAGAAAATACCGAAACAAAAGGTGAGTATTCTTAAACGAAGACTTCTGGGCGTTGTACGTGTCGTTTTAAATGCGAGGGTAATAAGATTGTTCTTTTTGAGGCTAACCAAGGTTTATCGAAGTAATATGACTCTAAATCATCTACTTGTTTGCAAATTTTGAGGAAATAACGAATCAAATAGCAAGTTTTCTTAAATGAAGTATTATGTCCCTTGTACGCATCGTATTAAATGCGAGAGTGATGGGATTTATCCTTTTGAGGCCAACGAAAGTAGAACGAAGTAATATGACTCTAAGTCACCTATTTGTTTGCAAATCTATAGAAAATAACGAAACAAATAGCGAGTATTCTTAAATGAAGACTTGTGTGCTTTGTATGTATCGTTTTAAATGCGAGAGTGATAGGATTGTTCATTTTGAGTCTAACCAAGGTTTAACGAGGTAATATGACTCTAAATCATCTACTTTTTCGCACTATTAGAGGAAATAACAAATCAAATAGCAAGTTTCGTTAAATGAAGTATTGTGGCCATTGTACGCATCGAATTAAATGCGAGAGTGATAGGATTGCTCCTTTTGAGGCCAAGGAAAGTAGAACGAAGTAATATGACTCTAAGTCACCTATTCGTTTGCAAATTTAGAGAAAATAACGAAACAAATAGCGAGTATTCTTAAACGAAGACTTCTTGGCGTTGTACGTATCGTTTTAAATACGAGGGCGATAGGATTGTTCCTTTTGAGGCTAACTAAGGTTTAACAAAGTAATATGACTCTAAATCATTTATTTGTTTGCAAATTTAGAAGAAATAACGAATCAAATAGCAAGTTTCCCTAAATGAAGTATTATGTTCGTTGTACGCATCGTATTATATGCGAGAGTGATAGGATTGCTCCTTTTGAGGCCAACGAAATTAGAACGAAGTAATATGACTCTAAGTCACCTGTTTGTTTGCAAATTGATAGAAAATAAAGAAACAAATAGGGAGTATTTTTAAACGAAGACTTGTGTGCTTTGTACGTATCGTTTTAATTGCGAGGGTGATATGATTGTTCCTTTTGAGGCTAACCAAGGTTTAACGAAGTAATATGACTCTAAATCTTCTATTTGTTCGCACAGTTAGAGGAAATAACGAATCAACTAACAAGTTTTCTTAAACGAAGTATTGTGTCCATTGTACGCATCGTATTAAATGCGAGAGTGATAGGATTGCTCCTTTTGAGGCGAACGGAAGTAGAACGAAGTAATATGACCCTAAGTCACCTATTTGTTTGCAAATTTAGAAAAAATAACGAAACAAATAGCGAGTATTCTTAAGCGAAGGCATGTGTGCTTTGTTCGTATCGTTTTACATGCAAGGGTGATAGGATTGTTCCTTTTGAGGCTAACCAAGGTTTAATGAAGTAATATGACTTTATATCATCTATTTGTTTGCAAATTTTGAGGAAATAACGAATTAAATACCAAGTTTCCTTAAATGAAGTATTGTGTCCATTGTACGCATCCTTTTAAATGCGAGAGTGATAGGATTGCTCCTTTTGAGGCCAACGAAAGTAGAACGAAGTAATATGACTCTAAGTCACCTATTTGTTTGCAAATTTATAGAAAATAACGAAACAAATAGCGAGTATTCTTAAACGAGGACTTGTA
Source organism: Hedera helix (assembly GCA_947179155.2). Lineage (NCBI taxonomy): Eukaryota > Viridiplantae > Streptophyta > Magnoliopsida > Apiales > Araliaceae > Hedera > Hedera helix. The sequence goes on from OX359266.1 coordinate 26,330,933, forward strand.
TGCTTTGTACGTATCGTTTTAAATGCGAGTGTGATAAGATTGTTCCTTTTGAGGCTAACTAAGGATTAACAAAGTAATATGACTCTAAATCATCTATTTGTTCACATTATTAGAGGAAATAACAAATCAAATAGCAAGTTTTGTTAAATGAAGTATTGTGTCCATTGTACACATCGTATTAAATGCGAGAGTGATAGGATTGCTTCTTTTGAGGCCAACGAAAGTTGAACGAAGCAATATGACTCTAAGTCACCTCTTTGTTTGCAAATTTAAAGAAAAATAACAAAACAAATAGCGAGTATTCTTAAACGAAGACTTCTTAGCGTTGTACGTGTAAATAAAGAAGAAGCAAGTAAATTATTGAAGATAACCCCAATGTGGGAAAAATTGTTTGTGTATAGTTAACTATATTATAAACTCAATTTGATGATAAGGGTTAGTGAATGAATTAATTTAATCAAGTCCAATGTACTTGTAATAATATGTGTTAGGGTTTTATTTAAAATAAACTCAAGAATTTGTAAGTGATAGTGTAATGTAAGCTAATTTAATTAAGGTGTCCAATGGACTTATAAATAGCAAATCTAATTGGATTATATTTTAAATTCAAATGAGTTGTTAAACTAGGTTAATTAAGTTTACCTAGTAGTTTATGTAATTAATTTAATTACTAGTCCATGTAATTTAATAAATAAGCCCAATGCTTATTTTAATTAAAAGTAGCATAGTTATGTAAATGCTAGCCCAATGTGTGATATAAATTGAGCCCAAACAATTTAATTGAATGAAACCAATAGAATTTAATTCTAAGATCCAAAGTGGAACCCAATAAGCTTGTATAGGTAAATATATATACATATATTGGTGTGTATATATATATGAATACTTATATAATTATATAAGACTTAAAAATAAAGTCAAATTGGTTAAATAATTGGTCAATCCCGAATTTTGGAGCCCACATGGTTATAAAGCTAACTTGTTGGTTGATTTTGGAGTGTAAAATGGTGCAAGTAACCCCGAACCACCCTAGTCATCAAAGGGTCAATCAAAAAGTCCATCAAGTAGTCATTCAATGCATAGTAAGCAAGATTAAGCTCCTAATTGACTAGCATTGGTTGATTAGTACATTTTAAGCAAGTCTATGGAGGTTCTATAAATAGAATGCTCCATTCATTTGCTAGGTTTGTTAGTCATTTTGTAAGAACTCCAAGAGAGAATAGAGAGAACATTCTAGGGAAAATAGAGAAGGCTATTGAGAGTTGGTTTTTCACCAAAGAGATTGCTAGAGACTTATCAAGAAGGAGTCACCAACAAAGTCTCTAGCCAAGAGTAGAAGAACATAAGGTTCAAAAGTCTTCTATCTCATCTTTATTTCATTTTTGTAGGCTATATATGTTTTATATGGTCAAAATATGTTTTTAACCGATCAAAAGTGATTTTAATGGTCTAGAAGTCTTAAGCTATGATAAATTGGTAGATACATGGTTTGATATGCTTAAATCATCATTTGGTATGTGTGAAAGGCATAAAATTGAAAGAAATGTCTATATGGAGATTTACCGGTAAAACCCTAGGTAGCTATGAGCTATTTAATGTCGTAGTTTGAAATGTATAAGTTGGAAAATTAATTTCTATGGCTAGAAAGTTAGATCTATGAGTTTTTAAGAAAAACCCAACTTGAAGCTTTCAAAAATATTGAATAACAAAGAAGTTATAGCTTTTACCGCAAAAGATGTCGTTTTTAAACACTAGATGGTTTAATCCGTAAATTTCGTGTAAAACGTTTTCAAAAAGACGATCGAACCATGGAATATTGTAAAACAAGAGGTTATGAATACAACAACACTAAGTTGGTGTTATTTGTATATGTAGAGTTTATTTTATTCAAGTTTGAACCATTAAAACTAAGGATTTGTGAAGTTAGTTTTCACTTTGTCCTTGTGAGCGATTTTAAGCTTAGATACCTTTAGAATTTGGATTTGTGATCAAAAGAGAAGTTGTAGATCATGAAATTCTAATGAATTTAGACTCACAAATCACCTCAAAATATTTCCGTATGATAAAGTTATGACCAAATAACTAAGCGAGGTTCCGGCAGCCAAAGCTAGCCCTTTTTGGTTTCTGCCCATAGGCGTAATGACGCCCCAAATCAGCCTTGGAGCGGCGTCATGACGCCCAGGCTTGATAAAAATTATTTTATTATTATTTTTTTTTAAACCAATAAATATATTTTTAATGATAAATAATGGATTAATAATATTAGATAATGAATAAAATATTATTAAATAATTAATAATATTAGATAATAATTAAAATATTATTAAACGACTAATAATATTACTAAGATAATAAAATATTATTAAATGGTTAATAATATTAGTAAGTTAATAAAATATTATTAAATGATTAATAATATTAATAAAGAATTAAAATATTATTAAATGATTAATAATATTAGTATATGAATAAAATATTATTAAATAGTTAATAATATTAGATTATGAGTAAAATGTTATTAAATGGTTAATAATATTAATGAATGATTAAAATATTATTAAATGGTTAATAATATTAGTAAGTTAGTATAATATTATGAAATGAATAATAATATTATTAAATGGTTAATAATATTAGTATGAGAATAGAATATTATTAAATGGTTAATAATATTAATGAGAGAATAAGATATTATTAAATGATATTATCTTGAGTGTAAAATATTATTAAATGGATAATAATATTTATAATTTATTGAAGATGTTATTTGACAAATAATATTATTTGAAGAGTAAGACATTATTAATAATGTTAACATATGATTGAAATATTATTAAATGATTACTAATATTAACTAAGGATAAGGATATTATTAAATGATTAATAATATTATTGAGATGATAAAATATTATTAAATGGTTAATAATATTTATAAATGATTAAGATATTATTTGATAATTAATATCATTGGGGATAGTGTAAAGCATTATTTAATTATTAATAATGTTAATAAGTGTCTGAGATAATAAAGAGATTAAGATGATAATTAGATGGTTAATAATATTGAAGAACTAGATGATTTATTATTGAGATAATAAATGGTTAAAATATTATTATACGATTAATAATATTATATGTGGTATTTATATATTATCAAAGGAGATAATATTATAAAGCAAATAAGTGTTGGTTATATAAGTGAAAATATTATCAAGGGATTGATAATGTTATTAAGAGTTTTAAGGTTATGATTAAGTGATAGATGATTTAAGACATATATGTTAAGGTTATTAATGTTAAATAAACTTATATGTGTTATGCTAATTGGATGATCAATGTTATTGAATATTAGGTCACCCAAAGGAAGTATTTTTAGTTGAATAGCGGTAGTCAGCGGAACAGGCAAGTTCTTCTTAACCCTAACTTGTATTTATTGTTGCAAGTTTCCTTCAACTTTATGTACATTGAGCTATTCAAATTATTGTTGAGCAAATTCTACACTCGTAGTTATTTGACAGAACTTAAAGTGGATTAATTATCTAAAATTATTCCACCTCATTATTGGTTATTGTATTCGCACATAGTGCCTTTGCAAATGTTATAGTTCAGTAATTTACGAACTGTTTAAGAATGTCTAAGCTAATTGTTTCGGCTAGACAAATGCATGTTTAAATTCATCTAATCGAATAATATGAAAGCTTATCCAAACCATTGGCTGTGCGGATTCTTACAGTAAGACTGAGAAAGAATAACCCTAGTTAAAGGAGATTTTTATTTGTCGGGAAACCGAATGCGCGCAAGAAATCTAAATGTTATGAATATACATAGGACATGAGAGGACTGATCCCCTCGAGTGTGCTGTTATTTTTAACAAGGTGTCAGACATTGTATGTCCGTTCTACCTTAGTAGCAGTTCATGGTCCTTTGAGACCACTCAGCAGTAAAGAGTCAATCCATTCTTTTATTGAACATTGATTCTTGTTATTTCACAATTGTTATCTATTGTTGAAACTCTCGAAGATAAATCTTTTTCATTCATGATATATCATTTCTTATTTATTTAAACTTGCTGGGCAAAGCAGTTGCTCACCCTTGCTATATCATGAACTATTTTCAGTTAAGCCGAGTGATCTAAGGAGTACCACGACAAAGAAAAGATGAACGAATAGACGTAATTAGTTAGTACTATATGTATAAACTTTTTTTTTGTATAAGGTAATGATGATGTATTAAGGTTAGTGGAACCTGGGATTGAAGGTATGTTTGTAATGAAATTATGTATGTTTTCCGCGAGTTATTGAAGTTTTAGTTTATGAATGTTTGTCAAGTGATGAATAGTGAGCACCGAACCCGAGGTTCAAGGGACCCGGATTTGGGGGCGTCACAGGTTGGTATCAGAGCTGTAGGTTATAAACCTTAGGTGGGGAAAAACCTTAGGATTATGACCGTAGAGAAGATAAGAAAAACTCATAAAGAGTTTAGGAGATGAATTATGGAGATTCATCAAGTAAGAAAAATTATGTGTAAGTAAGAAAATATCTGTTATTAGATCGAAAGAGTATGTGGATTCGAAAGATGATCCGAAGGTTAGAGTTAAGCAATGATTAAGGAAAAGAATAATGATTGAGAGATACTTAATCAATGGAGAATGAATAAGAAGAAGTGATCAGTTGTAAATGTGGCTTAGGTATAATAGAAGGAAATGATGTTAACATATAAATGAATGATTCGAGGACATTGAGGATATCTTAAGGAGATTGATCTATAGGGATCGGTGATAGCAAAGATGATCAGAGTAAATGAGATGAACTGATGGGTTAAACAAATAAGTTGTTGAGTAGTTAAATGAATCATAGAAGAATGAACAGATTTTTGGGAGTCAATCATAAAAGCAGATAATTATGAAGTGATTGAGGAAAAGTAGAATGATTGTAGAAAGAGATAAGTATGATAAAGAATTACATAAGAATGCTAATAGTGTGTGTTGAGGAGTCTAACTTTGAAAGTATATATCTTTGGGAGTTTGACTTTAAAGAATATGTTTGAAGAATTACGTTTTCGGAAGTTATTTTAGAAGATCAAAAATCGGATGATTTTCTAATCTATAAGTTGAATTTTATCTATGAGAATGTTGGGAGAAGTTATAAAATTTTGAAAATTCCAATTTTGGAGTTAAGAACGGGATACGTTATGTATTTAGCATAGGGCTGAGAACAAGTATAGTACCAAGTACTAATGTGATACATATTAAAATGTTTATTAAATATGCAAATGGATGATAGAAAGACAAGATGAAGATAGTATGGAAGTTTGAAGAATGTAGGGTGAATGAGAAGATCGAGAAATAGCGTTTAGGCTATCAAATGATTTGAAGATAGGTGACTGATAATTGTGTGTATGATTAGTAAGAAAAAGAATTCTTAAAAGTGTGTAACTGTATAAATGATGGGGTACTACGTACCAAGGTAGAATATGTTAACAAATTTTAAGTGATGGATTGTGTGTTGGCATTAAAAGTATATGCCTAAAAATCTATAGAGAGGTAATGATACTACAGTATTATGCCAAATGAGAATGTCAAGAGAAAGTTCTAAAGAAAGAACACTCTAGACGATAGGGAAAACGATTAAGGAATTGGATCCTGATTCCTTACAAATGATTGATGAGTCTAATAGTAGACGCTTTTGAGGAATGAATCAATGAAATTGGAGAAATCCAGAGGCAAGGAAGAAATTAATTTATGTATAAGAAATATCTGAAAGATGATATTAAAGAAGTGATAAAAGACATCTTACAATAAGATTGTTGAGTAGTAGAAAGAACAATAATAAGATCGTGAAATGATCTACGAAGATGAACTCGTGAGGAGTTATGTGCTAAAGTATGGATTGAGAAAATTCATATTAAGTTAATAAGAAAATTAGAGGTTGTAGATTTTATTTGAGGACTCATATTAGTGGTTGAGTTGTGCGATTCCTTGTATGGGCGGGGAATTAGTGCTTGGTTTTAGAACCGCTTAGCTTCCTATAGTAATATAATGGCCGAGTTGACCAATTTCTTGTATGGGCAGGAGATTGTGTTTGGTTCGACAACCACTTAGCTTCCTAATTATGATAATCATTGAAATCTTGGGTCGCGTTATTCGATGTATATATGGTGAGAAGGTGAGTCTTTTCTCATAGTACATCGTGTAGGTAGAGAATGTTGAGGCTAGGTGCGTGTTCTTAAAACTCACACATATGGTAAGTTCGTGACTCATAATTGTATGGTGGAGCCCCTCAGGGAATTGACGATTAAGGTCTGACTAGGATAAGTTCCTCAATCCATGCGATTGTGGTAAGTTTCTGAACTCATATTGTGTGGTAAGTTCGATGAACAATTTGTGATGGAGGTTAGAACAAGGTTATAGATAAAGATTTAAGAGTTATCAGTGAATTGAGAATTGCGTGCGGCCAGTATTGTTCTCCTGAATACTACTGGTAGGTTGTGTTATATAGTGATGTTTTGCATCAAGGAGCAAGCTATGATTTGAAGAAGGATAAGGTGGATAATCACGTTTGTGGCACCACAGTTACTTAGGTTTGAAGAGAATCATTATCAGAGAAAGTGTGAGTATTTGTTTAAAGATACGGAGACTTCAGAAAGAGGAAGAAAGGAATAAGCTGATAAACAGCATGAGAAATTATCAAGAATACGATGTTGGGTATAAGATTAATGAAGGATATAATGAGGAATAAATGACCATGTTTAGCATGATAGTGGATTTTTCTGGATGATGAGAAATTAAAGAAGAATAGTGATACTTAACAATCAAGTACGTGTAAGGGAACATGAGAAGAAGGCGGTATTCGAGTTATTAAGTTCCGGGGTAAGAAAGGTAAAATATGTTGTATAAGAGAAAGAAGAAGTGAATAAGAGGAGTAAGGGATACTATGTGTTTGTAAAACCCAACTCTTGGAGTATGTGGGTTATATGGATATGTTAAATCTCGACTTTTGCGGTCTTTATGGGATATGAACGGGTATTGAAGTAGGTTTCAGAATGAAATGTGCTAAGGCACTACTGTGTGCGTATAAATATAGATATTATGTTTATATGCTTTGGAGTGATACTGTGAGCATTAATATTAAATGCTATAAGAATGAATGTAAGGAACAAAATATAAGAGCATAACGTAAGTGTAGACACCCAAATTTTGCACTTTTGGACTAACCCTGGCAGGAGGGTAAAATCGTCATTTGACCCGACACGCGGAAAAGAAGGTGGACCCCAACACCATGCCACCCCAGCGATTTACGGTCAAAGCCGCCACCACGGACAACGAGCATCCGGTCACTTGAGGCAAGGCGAACAGTTGACCCAGAAAAGCCTGAGCCGACCACAAAAGACGACTAATGGCCACTCCGCTTACAATGTTCGGGGGTCTCGCTCCCCGGTGAGCGAGCGGCTGCCCAGCTCGCCGGTGAGCTGGCGGGGGTGGAAAGGGGGCAGCGCCCCCTGAAAGCCAGGCACAATTATCAAATTCTATATCAAGTCGCAGCCCTCCGAACTAGCCTCCCAGAACAATATGGCACGTTTCCCAGGGATTTCCGAATCGCAAAAATACAGCCTTCCGAAATAATACCGCAGAAATTGGCGAATTAAGACCGCGCGGCACGGAAATCGAGAAAAGCAAGCCGGACAGCCGCGGATGCACCTGCGACCACCGACAAAGGGGCAGGTTCGCGGCTCGAGGGCGGCACACGACAGCCGAGGTTCGGCGCGGGCGGCCAGCGAAGTCAGCCGCAGATGCACCTGCGGCCAGCCGCAGTTGCACCTGCGGCTGCCTTCGGAACTCTATTAAGCGTCCAGATCTGCGTCCGAGAGAAAAAAGAAGGAAAGAAAAATAGATTTTTAGAGAGAGAGAGAGGCGCGGGAGAAGAGAGAAAAAGATAGAAAAGAGAGAAACATTGTGAGATTTCTTCATCTTGTGTTCAATTTTTACTAGGTATTGTATCCTATTTCGATTTTCAAGTGTTAAAGCGTATCTTTCATCATTTGAAATGTAAAGAAGTCCAAGTTCATAGCATTTGTGGTTCTATATAGTTAGATCTAGTTCTCATTTTATCTTATTGTCTAAGTTGTTATAGATCTAATATTTGTGCATTTGTTGGGTGGATCTACTGTTAGATCCGAAAATATTTGGTGCATTGCTATTTAATATAGTTTGATTTTGTATATGTTGAAGTTAGATCCGATGTAGTCGATATATGTTTGGATCTATGGATTAGGGATGGTTAGAGAGGATTTGTGGCGGATAGAATCTCCTCCTAACCTCCCGATGATATCCTTTTAAGGTTATTTTATAGTTTTTACGTATGTAGCAATGGCGATGCACTTGTGTTGTAAATATGTAATTTTTGGGCCTTAAAGCGATATCGATACCGAAAATCGGGTTTAAGGCCCCGTAATAGTGAAACATGTGATTGTAGGCGTTTGGGGTTATTTGGATGGCTTACATGCCCGTGAATAACCGCAACGCTATTTTTAATGCTTGATTTTCCTTTTGACACGAGAAAACGATTTTGGAATGAAATGATAAAGGTTTTTATAAAATCAAGCAAATTAGGATATTAGATTCACGAGGTTTAAAATTAAGAGTCTTGGGCGAACTTTAACCCGTGTTTGGCAAAAAGACTCCATTTGGTTTTAAAAGGTCATAAGAAACGCTTTTGCAAATAAATCAATGTTTTCATTAAACTTTGTGCATAGGGTTAAAGAGTTCTAGAAGTTGCCCTCGTTTTATTTATATTAACTGTTAGAAGGCAATGTATAGTCTCGATTCCTATTTGACAAAAGTTTAAAACTATTGTTTTCTAAAATGACATCTAAATAAAAAACCTCAACGCTTTCGAAATTAAAATCAATCTTTCTTATAAAAAGCGAAGCCTCGTCATTTGGGTCAAAGAACGTCCAAAACACTTTCCAGATAAATACTTTTGCCATATAAAATAAAAGCAAACTTTTTTTTATGCAAAACACACCACAAACGTCCATTTAGGCACACACACACACACACACACACACACACACACACATTTTAGGATTTAAAAGGATAGGAAAACATCGAGATTGCGGTAACCGTGTTTCTCGGAAGTCGGGGGGTGCCTAACACCTTCCCCTCGCTTAAGCAAGCCCCCGAGCTCTATGAATCTCGGTTTGCAGACCAATTAATCGGAGTCACATATGAGCCAGCAATTACGAAAATAAATTCGGATGAGTTGGTACATCCATTTCAAATATACCAACTGGCGACTCTGGTCAATTGGCTCATAAAGAAATCGACATTTAAAAACCCGTCGACATTAAGCCGACCCTTTTCAAAATCACATTTAATCTAAAAGGCTAAAATTGGAAAGGGCATTTTAATAATAAAAAACGAGACGGCGAAATCCCGGCGTCGACAGCTGGCGACTCTGCTGGGGACATTAGAGGGCTTAAGCCGCATTTAAAATCCTGATGTTTTTCTATCCTTTAAAAATCTAAAAAATGTGTGTTTGCGTTATTTGCGTTGATTTACCTTTTTTGCGCGTGTATGTGAATAGTGTGATTGCGTTTCTTTTCAAGTCTTTACTTTATTAGCATCATATGCATACGGTGAGGTACGATGAATGTATGATAAATGTATGTTGAGCAGTTCCTCCTCCTGAGGCAAACCCGTCGGATGTGGATTACTGGACTCAAAGGGGTGCTCCCCGGCGAGGCTCAGGAAAAGCATCCACTCAGATCCAATCCAATTGAAAGATCGGATTCATTCCCTTCGAGTATGTTGCGAAGATCTGGGAACCTTCATGCCGAAAAGCCCGCGAGAGTAACTTAGGGTAGGTCAGCCTCAGATAAACCCAACGCGAGGGAAGTCTCTTCATACCCTTTTACATTTTACGCACGTAATATCATACTGTAGTCAATCCTTTTGTACCAACCACTTTTTCCAAATAAAAGTACTAACCTCTGTTTTACAGGGGCAAGCTTGGAGAGCATCGTGAATTGCACTGTGTCATTACCTTGGTTAAAATAAAAAGGACACTGACTCTGTTTTGCAGAAAAAGATTACAAAACCCAAAAATACAAAAATAATTGCTTTAGCATGCATCTGCCAATACCATGACCCGGAACTAAACTTGGTTTGTTTATTCGCAGGATTGCTCCCCAAACCCGTCTCCGATCTAAGAAAGCCAGAGAATCAACAGTCGAGATGGCTGAAAACCCTAATCCGGACCTGGCTCCCGTATCTCGGGAAGAGTTCAACGCGGTGAGAAATCAAATGACGGAGCTGACTATGTTGCTCAAAGAGCATTTCAAACTAAAATCAGGGCCACAGCTCGAGGACCAGCCGGGGCCATCATCTCAAGAGAACATACTGACCCCAGAAACTCCAAAGGTTGAACCGGCAAAACAAATCATTATCATTCCAGAGGATGAGGTTGCCAGCACTGTCAGCAAGAAAATAAAGCAGATGGAGGAGGCCATCAAAACTATGAAGGGGATCGGGTCATATGGCAGTGTTAACTACTCCGACTTATGCATCTTTCCGGGAACCAAATACCCCAAGAAGTTCAAAATTCCAGAATTTGAAAAATACAACGGGTCGGGGGATCCTTACATGCATCTAAAAGTCTATATCGGAGAACTTGGGGCATATGCTGAGGACGAGTCGTTGAGAATGCAGTTATTTCAGAAAAGCCTGACGGGGGAGGCTAGGACCTGGTACGCGAGGCTGGATAACGCTAAAATTCACAATTGGGAGGAGCTGGCCCACACCTTTTTGACACAATATAGCTTCCAATCGCAAATGGCCCCTGATCGCTACCAAATGACGAAGATAAAGAAGCAACCCAAAGAGTCTTTTAGAGACTACGCTCAGCGATGGAGGAGGATGGCCGCACAAGTGAACCCTCCCATGGATGAGGCTGAATTGGTGATAACCTTCATAGACATACAAGAGGCTCCTTATTACGAAAGAGTATTGGCTGGATTAGGCAAACCTTTTGCGGAGATGATCAAACACGGGGAAATGGCAGAGATGGGGTTGAAGTCAGGAAAGATCCGAGACCTCACAGCTCTTGAAGCTGTTGCTGAACAGATACAAAGCGGAAACTATGGTAGTACTTCCTGGAGACCACATGAGAGAGAAGAGGGAGATGTGTCCCTGGTCTTGCAAGGGCTATCTGGGAAAACAGTGAGTAACCCTCATGTCCGCATGCCAAGAAGCGAGCCCCCGCGTCAGCCAACTTTTAACAATCAAAGATTTGAGGGGAGGAGGAGATTTGAAAATGCCCGAGATAGGGAATTCACCCCGTTGGGAGATCCATTAGAGCAAATTTTGGCTGTGTTAATCACCCAAAAGAAGATTACGGAGCTGGCACCGCCAACGGACCCAAAGGGGAAGAAGTACGACCCAAGTAAGAAATGTGCCTATCATTCCGGGTCCCCGGGGCATGACACTCAGGAATGTTGGGCGTTGAAACATAAGATTCAGAACTTGATCGATAGGGGGGACATCGTAGTTGAACGACCAGATGTCAACGCCAGCCATTTGCCGCAATGCGAAACAGATGAGGTAAGCATGATTGGGTCAGGAAATATCGGGGTGGACCCCAATCGCAAATACATCCGAAAGGTCGAAGAATACCCCCCAATGAGCGAAACAAATGTCCTTGAAAGGGAATGTCTGGAGGAGGTTAAGGTCATTAGGCAAGAGATGAAGTTGGTCAGGCATCAAATGAAGCAATTAGCAGACCTGGTGGTACACCAACATAATCTAACGAGGCAACTCTTCACCCAATTACTGAGAGACCAAACGGAAGAAGAGGACAAACAAATTTCAAACCAGGATCCCTCCCAGGAAAACCAGCTGACTCAAGGAGATCAAAACAGAATGAAAGGGCATGGAAATGAAAATAATAAAGATGCCAGACGATCCCACCAGTGGAGCCATGATAACCGCTCGGACAGAGGTGAACCCTCAAAGGGGAAAGATCGAGCAGCATTCCCAAGAGATCGAAAGTTCACCCCTTTGAGCAAATCAAATGCAGAAATATTGTACCTTCTGATCAGCCGGGGAAAGATTACGGAGTTGCTGCCACAAACCGACCCCAAGTCTAAAAGATACGATCCTACACGAATATGCCTCTATCACTCCAACTCACCAGGGCATGATACTGAAGAGTGTTGGGCGTTGCGGCACAAAATTCAAAATCTTATCGAAAGAGGAGAGCTAAAAATGGCAAGCGACATTGGGATCACCACAATGGGAAGCCTGACCACCGACGAACGGATTGTCGAGCCTCAACGAACCATGAAATGGTAAATTCCCAGAAATACGATTGTAAGTCCCAAGAAATGGGTGTGGGGACGTTATCATCTGCGTAATGTTATGTCCTGTGTTTATTTTCTGTGCATTATTGTGTTATTAAAAAAAAAAAAAAAAAAAAAAAAAAAAAAAGAAGAAAAAAGCAATCTTGTGTGCTATTGATGGCCTGAACTACGAAAGACCTGATCTCCTCTTCCTATAGGAGTACGTAGGCAGCCACTTTGGCGCGGTCTAATCCTTGTAAAAATGTATATAACCCTTCGATAGTTTTGCAATTAACGATCAATGACCCAGACAACCTGTTCTCCTGTCAACCCATCGGAGTGCACTTCCTACCTAATCAAAGGCAAAGGATTCTTGGGTTCCCAACGTTTCATCAGCCCACCTGTCAAAGACACCACGAAGCGACGACCTTGATGACAATCAAAGCTGGGGCAGTTTCGAAAGCGATGACGACTCGGCACTGGGGCATTCGTCAATCATCCATGGAAGGATAGTGCATGATTCGACATCTATGGTGCGATCCCGTCTGCGTATGACAATATTATCAGAACTGTACGATCAATTGGTCTCTTCCAATCAGAGTCTTTTCAGAATACGAGGACCCGCAGGTAAGGGACAATTTTTTCCATCTTTTTTTTTCTTTCCTGTCTCCCCGTACATATATTAAGACTGTACATAGTTTAACTCTAACATTACTTTTGGAAAGAGAAAAGTTTTATTTGACTTGTTAGGAATCGAACTAATTCTGACAAGCATCCGTGGAGCAGACTCATGAGTATGATTAGACGATTAAAACTGATCAACCTATTAAAGATGCACAAAGACCTGATTTCGAAGTGTCGTTTGAAGCAGAATCCACCTCATAGGCAAGTCTGCACTTTGCGTTTGCGCCAACTTTCAGATGTGGGGCATAAAACTATGACGATAATGATGACAGTTGATGCAGAGTCGAAAGGTAAATAAAAATGAATCCAATGCCTCGAATCGTGGCCTGAGTTATTCGAGTAATTAAGCCTGAGGGGTGTCTTCACACCTGGTGCCCTAAAGTCGTCTGATTTGGGAGTCACCGGCCCAACACTCGTTACGTGGGTAACTCAGAGCCTAAGAAAACGAGCATTAAAGCTGCAGAGACCTGAGCAGATTCGAATCGTGGCACGGGTTATCCGAGTAATTAAGCCTGAAAGGTGTCTCTACACCTGGTGCCCTAAAGTCGTCCGATTTGGGAGTCACCGGCCCAACGCTCGCTACATGGGTAACTCAAGCCTAAGAAAACGAATCTTGCGCAGAGTCAGACGAGGAATGAATGTGGTAAACCACCTAACTTGTATCGAAGCGTGGCCTTTGTTACTCGAGCAAGTAAACCCGAAGGGGTGTCTTTACACCTAATGCCCTAAAGCCGCATGGTTTGGGAGTCATTGGTCCAAAGCTCGTTAAAGGGGTAACTCTGAACAGCCTAAGAAAACGAGACAAGTTAAGTGGACACGAAAAAGAAAAAAACAGACTCAGGAAAAGAAAAAGAAAAAAATTTCGACCAGAGAAAAAAAGAGAGGCTCATCTAAAGTCACGGAAAAGAGGCCCCTAATTGAAGGATGCATCGTACAGTGCACTTGCCATATGACGTAAATCCTGCGAAGAACGATATCAAGAATGAAGAGGGAATACCTTTGATAAAGGAAGGTAGTTATTGAATTTAATCATACTCACGTATATTGACCATGAATGCTTAAAAGTTTTATTACGATTTCATAACTCGTCAAATGAAAAAAAAAAAAAAAAAAAAAAAAAAAAAAAAAAAATGAAATCAAGAGTGACTTAACGCATTCACAATTCATTCAATATCAAGTTAATCCACTCACGATTCACGAAAAAAGAGATCCATCTAGATGCTAAGTTTTTACGATAAGACGAAAACATCACAGACATGAGCTAAATTGCATAATCACGAGCATTCCATTTTTGTGCTCTACTGTTGAGATGTTTAGTAATATCGGAGTTAACCCCGCCGACCCGAACGGTCGAGCATTTAGCGTTTGTTACTTGTGCAGGATATGAATCGGTGTGCGTAACTCGGCATGACGAACGAAATGACTTCCCAAACGAATCCTCGACAAAAACATGAGTAAAGGCTGGGGCATCTTAAAGATCATGGAAATGAAAGGGGCACAGGTCTATATCAGACTCCTCATCAACGAACCTTCCTCTACGACCATCAATGGATTTTGACGAACTCAGTCTGATGCACGCTGACATTACCTCGATATTCAAGCGAGCATATACAAGAGCGATATAATCTCGGACGTCAGGACTGATCGATTAAAAGGCGGGGAAGGGCAACATGGTCATCGATCATAGCAAAAAGCCAAATGAACTGCCCCAATCGGATGAGAGTCAAGTGCTATCAATGCATACGATCAAATGACAAGAGGATCACCTAGATATCAACCAAGAGTCTTGGCATAAGAGGAAGTCCCAGCGTCCCAAATTCAAAGACATGACGATTTGAGGACCAGCAGGATGAGGAGCCCGGGATAAGTCAATTGGGCATTCGAAAACGACAAATACAATTCCCCAACAGAGAAACGATCAGGGGCATGCGATTCAACGGACCAACCTTGAAGTCCAGAAAACTGTCCCCCCAAATAAGGAATGACACAACTGAGTGGTCAAAAAGAACGACACGTGAAAAATTGTATCATTTGACTAAACAGGGGTCATTTCCTTCCAAGCATATCTATTGATCCATGCATAACATCTGCGCATCCATGTATATATCAAAATAAACTATACATGAAAGAAAAATCACAGGTACGAGACTGTCGACGTCACGAGTATCGAGGCCATTTATCGGAAAGCCATGGCAGGGGGAAACTTCCACGATCCGATGCACCCAGAATCTATGAAACATTAAGGAATTGGAAAACGACTGTCTGAAGCACCTTCAGCTAATCGGCAAGGATGACAGCTCAAAAGCAATGGCTGTCAAGAGCAATCTACGAGGACGAACCCCAAGAATGACAAGTCAAACCAAAAGAAGTGGCTGGCAAAAGCGATTTACGAGGGCGAATCCCAAGGAGGCCCCACAAACTAATCAGGTACGCTTTCCTTTTAAATTTCCTCTAGAATTATTGCATTCTTATGATGTGCAATACGATGCGAGTCCATTTAGGATAGTACATAGTGATTCCGGAGATGAGACCCGGCAATTACAAAAACGATCAGTCAGATACGATACCTGACCAAACCAAAAATGACCAGTCAGATACAAAAACTGACCGTTCAAACATGACCAGTCAGATACGAAAACTGACCGTCCAAACATGACCCGTCAGTCAAAGGAAGCTGACCGTCCAAACATGACCCGTCAGTCAAAAGATACTGACCGTCCAACATGACCCGTCAGTCAAAAGATACTGACCGTCCAAACATGACCCGTCAGTCAGAAGATACTGACCAACTCAAAAATGACCCGTCAGTCAAAAGAACTGACCGTCCAAAATGACCCGTCAGTCAAAGGAAACTGAACGTCCAAACATGACCCGTCAGTCAAAAGAACTGACCGTCCAACATGACCCGCCAGTCAAAAGAGCTGACCGTCCAAAATGACCCGTCAGTGAAAACCCCTGACCGTCCAAACATGACCCGTCAGAAACAATACCTGACCGTCCAAAATGACCCGTCAGTGAAAACCCCTGACCGTCCAAACATGACCCGTCAGTGAAAACCCTGACCGTCCAAAACGACCAGTCAGATACGAGACCTGACCAATTCAAACGATCCGTCAGATACGAGACCTGACCAATTGAAAAACGACCCGTCAGATACGAGACCTGACCAATTGAAAAACGACCAGTCAGATACGAGACCTGACCAATTTGAAAAAAGACCCGTCAGATACGATACCTGACCAATTGAAAAACGACCAGTCAGATACGAGACCTGACCAATTTGAAAAAAGACCCGTCAGATACGATACCCGACCAATTGAAAAAACGACCCGTCAGATACGATACCTGACCAAACCAAAAACGACCAGTCAGATACGATACCTGACCAAACAAAAAAACATGACCCGTCAGTGAAAACCCCTGACCGTCCAAAATGACCCGTCAGAAACAAGAACTGACCGTCCAACACGACCCGTCAGAAACAAGAACTGACCGTCCAAAATGACCCGTCAGTGAAAACCCCTGACCGTCCAAACATGACCCGTCAGTGAAAATACCTGACCGTCCAACATGACCCGTCAGTGAAAACCCCTGACCGTCCAAAACGACCCGTCAGAAACAAGAATTGACCGTCCAACACGACCCGTCAGAAACAATACCTGACCGTCCAAAATGACCCGTCAGAAACAAGAACTGACCGTCCAACACGACCCGTCAGTGAAAACTCCTGACCGTCCAAACATGACCCGTCAGTGAAAACCCCTGACCGTCCAAACATGACCCGTCAGTAAAAACTCCTGACCGTCCAAACATGACCCGTCAGTGAAAACCCCTGACCGTCCAAAATGACCCGTCAGAAACAATACCTGACCGTCCAAAATGACCCGTCAGAAACAAGAACTGACCGTCCAAAATGACCAGTCAGTGAAAACCCCTGACCGTCCAAACATGACCCGTCAGTAAAAACCCTGACCGTCCAACATGACCCGTCAGTGAAAATCCCTGACCGTCCAAAATGACCCGTCAGTGAAAACTCCTGACCGTCCAAAAACGACCCGTTGGAGAAAGATCCGACGATGACAATGCGATAACCGTTGGAGAAAGATCCGACGATGAAAATGCGATAACCGTTGGGAAAAGATCCGACGATGACGATGCGATGACCGTTGAAGAAAGATCTGACG
The DNA here is from genome assembly GCA_947179155.2 of Hedera helix. NCBI lineage: Eukaryota > Viridiplantae > Streptophyta > Magnoliopsida > Apiales > Araliaceae > Hedera > Hedera helix. The sequence goes on from OX359266.1 coordinate 26,348,137, forward strand.
ATGACTAAAACGATGCGATGCGATGCGATGTGCGATGCGATGCGATACATCATATGAGAAGCAGTGCGATATGTGATTTCATATGCGATGTAATGCGATTTTGATTTAGTATGATAAGCGATTTGATATTTAAATATGCAATATGCGTTAAGCAAGAGAAAATAGTTTTGGCGAATATGCGACGCGAGTCAATTTGAGGCGATAACCGGCGATAGTAATGTTGCATCCTTAATATATGTATGTTGCACAAATGGGTATATGTTGCATCATTAAACACCTGTTGCCATCATCATGCATTGAGTGTCTACTTCTTTATCACGTTCATTTCACTTACCATTCCATAAACATGATAAAGAGGGGCAGCTGTAGACACCCAAATTTTGCACTTTTGGACTAACCCTGGCAGGAGGGTAAAATCGTCATTTGACCCGACACGCGGAAAAGAAGGTGGACCCCAACACCATGCCACCCCAGCGATTTACGGTCAAAGCCGCCACCACGGACAACGAGCATCCGGTCACTTGAGGCAAGGCGAACAGTTGACCCAGAAAAGCCTGAGCCGACCACAAAAGACGACTAATGGCCACTCCGCTTACAATGTTCGGGGGTCTCGCTCCCCGGTGAGCGAGCGGCTGCCCAGCTCGCCGGTGAGCTGGCGGGGGTGGAAAGGGGGCAGCGCCCCCTGAAAGCCAGGCACAATTATCAAATTCTATATCAAGTCGCAGCCCTCCGAACTAGCCTCCCAGAACAATATGGCACGTTTCCCAGGGATTTCCGAATCGCAAAAATACAGCCTTCCGAAATAATACCGCAGAAATTGGCGAATTAAGACCGCGCGGCACGGAAATCGAGAAAAGCAAGCCGGACAGCCGCGGATGCACCTGCGACCACCGACAAAGGGGCAGGTTCGCGGCTCGAGGGCGGCACACGACAGCCGAGGTTCGGCGCGGGCGGCCAGCGAAGTCAGCCGCAGATGCACCTGCGGCCAGCCGCAGTTGCACCTGCGGCTGCCTTCGGAACTCTATTAAGCGTCCAGATCTGCGTCCGAGAGAAAAAAGAAGGAAAGAAAAATAGATTTTTAGAGAGAGAGAGAGGCGCGGGAGAAGAGAGAAAAAGATAGAAAAGAGAGAAACATTGTGAGATTTCTTCATCTTGTGTTCAATTTTTACTAGGTATTGTATCCTATTTCGATTTTCAAGTGTTAAAGCGTATCTTTCATCATTTGAAATGTAAAGAAGTCCAAGTTCATAGCATTTGTGGTTCTATATAGTTAGATCTAGTTCTCATTTTATCTTATTGTCTAAGTTGTTATAGATCTAATATTTGTGCATTTGTTGGGTGGATCTACTGTTAGATCCGAAAATATTTGGTGCATTGCTATTTAATATAGTTTGATTTTGTATATGTTGAAGTTAGATCCGATGTAGTCGATATATGTTTGGATCTATGGATTAGGGATGGTTAGAGAGGATTTGTGGCGGATAGAATCTCCTCCTAACCTCCCGATGATATCCTTTTAAGGTTATTTTATAGTTTTTACGTATGTAGCAATGGCGATGCACTTGTGTTGTAAATATGTAATTTTTGGGCCTTAAAGCGATATCGATACCGAAAATCGGGTTTAAGGCCCCGTAATAGTGAAACATGTGATTGTAGGCGTTTGGGGTTATTTGGATGGCTTACATGCCCGTGAATAACCGCAACGCTATTTTTAATGCTTGATTTTCCTTTTGACACGAGAAAACGATTTTGGAATGAAATGATAAAGGTTTTTATAAAATCAAGCAAATTAGGATATTAGATTCACGAGGTTTAAAATTAAGAGTCTTGGGCGAACTTTAACCCGTGTTTGGCAAAAAGACTCCATTTGGTTTTAAAAGGTCATAAGAAACGCTTTTGCAAATAAATCAATGTTTTCATTAAACTTTGTGCATAGGGTTAAAGAGTTCTAGAAGTTGCCCTCGTTTTATTTATATTAACTGTTAGAAGGCAATGTATAGTCTCGATTCCTATTTGACAAAAGTTTAAAACTATTGTTTTCTAAAATGACATCTAAATAAAAAACCTCAACGCTTTCGAAATTAAAATCAATCTTTCTTATAAAAAGCGAAGCCTCGTCATTTGGGTCAAAGAACGTCCAAAACACTTTCCAGATAAATACTTTTGCCATATAAAATAAAAGCAAACTTTTTTTTATGCAAAACACACCACAAACGTCCATTTAGGCACACACACACACACACACACACACACACACACACATTTTAGGATTTAAAAGGATAGGAAAACATCGAGATTGCGGTAACCGTGTTTCACGGAAGTCGGGGGGTGCCTAACACCTTCCCCTCGCTTAAGCAAGCCCCCGAGCTCTATGAATCTCGGTTTGCAGACCAATTAATCGGAGTCACATATGAGCCAGCAATTACGAAAATAAATTCGGATGAGTTGGTACATCCATTTCAAATATACCAACTGGCGACTCTGGTCAATTGGCTCATAAAGAAATCGACATTTAAAAACCCGTCGACATTAAGCCGACCCTTTTCAAAATCACATTTAATCTAAAAGGCTAAAATTGGAAAGGGCATTTTAATAATAAAAAACGAGACGGCGAAATCCCGGCGTCGACAGTAAGTTTTATTTTAAAAACAGATAATGTCGCCGCATAGACAACCCCGAAACCGGAGGATGGAAGAATCAGTTAACAGTAAAGGAGGTCAAATGTACCCGATGCAAACTTTTGCTAATATAGTAGCAGAAGCGATACAAAGCGAAAATCCAGCATTAGGAAGTTCGCCGAAAAATCGAGTGACAAATTTTAAATATTTTAAAATGGTAGGACCACCTGAGTTTCGAGGAACGAGAGATCCAATCGAAGCTCAGACATGGATGGAAGAAATGGAGAAAGTATTTGAAGTTGCACATGTTGCAAAAATAAAAATAAAAATAGAAGACAACAATTGCCACCTTCATGATGAAGGGAGAGGCTGATTTTTGTGTAAGGCTAACAAAAGCCGAATAGGAGAAGGAATGGTTACATGGACTCGTTTTAAGGAATTGTTCTTTGAAAACTATTTTCCAAATAGTACAAAGACAAGAATGGAAGTGAAATTTTTGGAACTCAAACAGGTAAGTACGACAGTAGCAGATTATGCCGCTAAGTTTAATGAGCTAGCGAGATTTGCTCCACATCAAGTGGACACGGAAGAACGAAGGGCAAGAAGGTTTGAACAAGGATTAAACCCATCGATCTACGGTAAAGTTTTAGTTCTTCAGATTAACACGTCTTCAGCAATGATGGAAAAGTCAATCATAGTAGAAGGCGGAGATAAGGCTTTGGCAGAATATAATCAGGAGAGGAAAGGAAAGAAGAGTGAAGAAGAAAATGGTAAAGGTAGTAGCAGAGGTTGTAACGCTCAGAAACGAAAGAGGAACCATAAAAAAATGGTGAGAATGGTCAAAGAAAAGACAAACGAAGAATAGAAAGTTGTGAAAGTTGTGGAAAGAACCACATAAGAGTATGTCAAAAAGGGACAGATAGTTGCTATAAATGTAGAGGGAAAGGACATGGTGCTTCGAACTGTCCTGGTCCAAGAAAAAATATGAAGTGTTTTATTTGTGGAAGAATAGGTCATCCGTTTAAGGACCGCCCGAAGAAGGAAAACAAGGCGAGAAGTAATACTAAGAAAGTCAAGAGACATGGTGACGGATATTTTTCGATCAATAATATAATTGTTTAGGTATTATTTGATTCGAGTACTATCTGTCTGAGAATTCCACGAAATAAATAGAACTTCTTGAAGAAAGTAGAATACTTTACTAAATAAATTGTCCTTAAATCTAAGGATTATGTTATAAAGATGAAAAATAAGTTGTCCGTAAAATTAATTCGGATATACATGGAAAAGAGTCGGAAAAAGAACAGATGATAAGAAAATCTTAAGTAATCTTATAACGGTGATTCTGGGGACAGAATCCTTATAAGGAGGGGTGAATGTAATGACCGAGAAAATTATGAACCCAATTTTTTTTTTATTTAATTATATCCATAAGAAAATATGAGGTATGAATTATGTGTGTATGTGTTAAGTTGTATGATGAGAGGTATTAAATTAGTTAATTAAATTAATTAACTAAAGAAGGACAAAGATTGCAAGAGAAGTTTATGTGATGAAATCACAAAGCTTGAATGTTGGCCTTGTATGGCAATTAAGAAGTTTTATAATGAACAAGTTAATTACTTGTATAAATAATGAGAAAAAAGAAGCAAGTAAATTATTAAAGATAACCCCAATGTGGGAATAATTGTTTGTGTATGGTTAACTATATTATAAACCCAATTTGATGATAAGGGTTAGTGAATGAATTAATTTAATCAAGTCCAATGTACTTGTAATAATATGTGTTAGGGTTTTATTTAAAACAACCCCAAGAATTTATAAGTGATAGTGTTATGTAAGTTAATTTAATTAAGGACTCCAATGGACTTATAAATAGCAAATCTAATTGGATTATATTTTAAATTCAAATGAGTTGTTAAACTAGGTCAATTAAGTTTACCTAGTAGTTTATGTAATTAATTTAATTACTAGTCCATGTAATTTAATAAATAAGCTCAATGCTTATTTTAATTAAAAGTAGCATAGTTATGTAAATGCTAGCCCAATGTGTGATATAAATTGAGCCCAAACAATTTAATTGAATGAAACCAATAGAATTTAATTCTAAGATCCAAAGTGGAACCCAATAAGCTTGTATAGGTAAATATATATACATATATTGGTGTATATATATATGAATACTTATATAATTATATAAGACTTAAAAATAAAGTCAAATTGGTTAAATAATTGGTCAATCCCGAATTGTGGAGCCCACATGGATATAAAGCTAGCTTGTTGGTTGATTTTGGAGTGTAAAATGGTGTAAGTAACCCCCAACCACCCTAGTCAATCAAAGGGTCAATCAAAAAGTCCATCAAGTAGTCATTCTATGCATAGTATGCAAGATTAAGCTCCTAATTGACTAGCATTGGTTGATTAGTAGATGTGAAGCAAATCTATGGAGGTTCTATAAATAGAATGCTCCATTCATTTGCTAGGTTTGTTAGTCATTTTGTAAGAACTCCAAGAGAGAATAGAGAGAACATTCTAGAGAAAATAGAGAAGGCTCTTGAGAGTTGGTTTTTGACCAAAGAGATCGCTAGAGACTTATCAAGAAGGAGTCACCAACAAAGTCTCTAGCCAAGAGTAGAAGAACATAAGGTTCAAAAGTGTTCTATCTCATCTTTATTTCATTTTTGTAGGCTATATATGTTTTATATGGTCAAAATATGTTTTTAACCGATCAAAAGTGGTTTTGTTGGTCTAGAAGTCTTAAGCTATGATAAATTGGTAGATACATGGTTTGATATGCTTAAATCATGATTTGGTATGTCTGAAAGGCATAAAATTGAAAGAAATGTCTATATGGAGATTTACCGGTAAAACCCTAGGTAGCTATGAGCTATTTAATGTCGTAGACAAAGCACACAAGTCTTCGTTTAAGAATACTTGCTATTTGTTTTGTTATTTTCTATAAATTTGCAAACAAATAGGTGACTTAGAGTCATATTACTTCGTTCTACTTTCGTTGGCCTCAAAAGGAGCAATCATATCACTCTCGCATTTAATATGATGCGAACAACAGACACAATACTTCATTTAAGGAAACTTGGTAATTGATTTGTTATTTCCTCTAAATTTGTAAACAAATAGATGATTTAGAGTCATATTACTTCGTGAAATATGACTCTAAATCTTCTATTTGTTCGCACAGTTAGAGGAAATAACAAATCAAATAGCAAGTTTCCATAAATGAAGTATTATATCCATTGTACGCATTGTATTAAATGCGAGAATGTTAGGATTGCTCCTTTTTAGGCCAACGAAAGTAGAACAAAGTAATATGACTCCAAGTCAACTATTTGTTTGCAAATTTATAGAAAATAAAGAAACAAATAGCGAGTATTCTTAAACAAAGACTTGTGTGCTTTGTGATGAGTGAGTTTTATACCTATGAATTGAATACATTTAAGCTTGATAATTTGTGAATCTTTAAGTGTTTTATGTGATTTTATATATGTTTTTATGTTATTGTATAATATGGTGTATTATATCACGTTTAAGTATTTTATGTATTCTATGTCGTTTTGTGTAGTTTATTCGTAATTTATATGTTAAGAGTTTGCTTACTTGTATGTGTTTTTGTATCACATTGTATAGGATGTGGTGTTATATTGTTTTTATGTGTTTCTATTTCATTTTGTAGGAATTATAATAAGGGCTTGGTGGATCAAGGCTTGGAATTGCCCGGTTCGCATTTTCCGCGCTCCGTTTACGCAGCAGCCAATTAACGTCCAATTTTGGCCTTGATCCTTTCCGAATCTTCACTTTTGTAAAACATGAAAGTTGTAGGTCTACGAGTCTCCTTTCCAGAACATCTTGAATCACCTCAATCGGAGTTCGTATGAAGAAGATATGCCCAAAACACTGAAGGAGGCTGCAGCAGTCCAAAAACCAAAATTAAGCCTACCGCCGCAGCGGTCCTGGGGACTGCCAAATCAGTGTGTTTGAGCACCGCGGCGGTCCAGGGCAGCGCCGCGGCGGTCGGACCCGACCAGTTCACGATTTTAGCCTTTTTAAGTCATTTTTTGGAGCCCTAGTTAGACATCTTTTCATTCTCTCTTAAAGAGAGGGAGGGAGGCGGCTTGGAAACTTGTTGGGACCTCAAGAACAAGTCCAAATCAAGGATTGAAGGGCTTGGGTTGGAGGATTAAGCTTGAAGATTGGATTCCAAATGGGTTTTCTCTCTCCTTTCTTTTCCTTTAATTTTGCTTTTTATGAATTGATGAATACATTATTGATGGGATTTTGTTTATTTGTAATGAACTAGATTTCCATTCTAGGATTGTAATGAAACCCATTGTGTAGTTTTAATTGATTATATCTCTCTTGGATGATTGCTTGGCATTTGTGGATGGTTTGTCATATTTAGTTCTTCATGTATTAATTGTTAGACATAGTAATTAATTTGGTAACCTATATGAAATTGATAGATGGAATATAGTGTGTTGGCCAAAAATATGATGACATGTGTTATGCTATTTGTTCTTAGGATTAAATGCATAATTTGTATAAAGGATAGACATATACCTTTGTGCCATGTGTAGCCAACGAGAGAATCTGTGCTTAAAATCCTTACTATTGTTAATTCTCATAGACATATAGTGAATTACTTTGATTGGGTGTTCCTTTCTGAATTGACAGATTTAGAAGGGATATGTTTATATGTTATCGAAAGAGACATATAAACACTATAATGAATTCTCGGTTAGCTATTCACTATGTTCATTTAATTCAAGAGAGATTTATGAGAATTAATATAACTTTGGGGGAAATTGCAATCCTAGCTTGTATCATATTGAATTCCAGCCGGTATTAGTTAATTAATTGTTAATTAAATTTCTTCACACCAAAAACCCAAAAACCACTTTGTTAAATAAAATTAAGTTGATTTACATTAGTTACTTCGTTTATATTATTCATAACTCCTCGTGGGATCGATAACTCCTCGTGGGATCGATAACTTACTTTCATTATATTACTTGTTGACCGCGTATACTTGCGCGTACATTCATTCAAACGAATCCGAAATCGCGTGCTTTTTATAGGTGCCGATTCCGCTCAACAAGTTTTTGGCGCCGTTGCCGGGGAGTTATTAAATAATATTTTGCAAATATTAATTTTTGTATTCTTAGTTTTAACTTAGGCGATTTTTCTTTTTGTTTATTGTTTTTATTTCATTTGCTTGATATGGATGCACTTATGGAACTAATGACTGCACGAGTTGAGACTTTTACAGGTACGGTTGATGCTTTCGGGGGTCAACCAATTCAAAATGCTTACAATCAACAGGAGTCCAATTATTCCCCAAGCTTTTATCATCGAGAATCGCATTATCATCCAGACTCTTCATGGAGCAACAACAATCATGTTCAACCGTTTTATCCATGGATTTCAAGCCAACCTGAAGTCTCATATGAGCCTCCACCACCACAAGAGCAATATTCTAATGTGGAGAGTCTTCTTGCCGCATTGATAGAGAAAAATGAAAAGAGACAACAAGAAGAAGAATATTTGAGCTTGGAGGAAAATCTTACCACAACTATTGAGAAAGACGAGATGGCAATGAACACACATATGCTCTCATCTCAACCTCCACCACAAGAAGAGGATGAATCTAAGTTGGAGGAGCTCTTTGTCAACTACATAGAAAAAATTGAGATGAGAATGAGCAATCGAGATTCATCAATTCAAATTCTTACTAAGCATGTGGAACAACTCACAAGCACTATCAATTGTAGCCCACAAGATGCTTTACCTTACGTCGTAGAGTCTATTCTTGAAATGGTGGGTAAAGAGAAGTGTTGGGATGATTTACTAGAAGGTGGTGAGGAGTTCCACGTTGAAGTTGGTAATGATGAGATGTGTTCGCATCCGGTTATGGAAGATGACGTGGGAAAAAAAAATTGGATGGTGATGATCAAGCAAGGGAGTCTACTGTTTTGATGCAAGGCTCGAGTGTGCCTCTTGTGCAGTTCTTGTATCCCATTAAAAATTTTGTGGAATGCTTCCGGATTGAATTCGCGGAAGAAGATGAGGAGCTAACGAAATTTAAGTTTGGAGGGCTTAAATCATGCACACACGCCGACGAACGAAAGGAAATGACTAAAAGGCGGCATGATGTGACAATCTTCGCGCGTAATTGAACAGGGAGTAGTCCGGCTGAGGACTATAACTCAAGCGCTAAATGGGAGGCAACCCATTTTTATTGTCAATTTAGTTTTATTTTCATTGCATTGTATATTTAGTTTATTTTTTTTTATTTTTTTTTGCTTTAATTTGATTGGCTAAATACTTTTGATATAGTATATTAGTATAACTATGCTTATAATTAAGAATTAACTTTATAACTAATTGCAATTTCTATGTTTTTGAGTTAAAATTGTGATTAGTTATTAAGTTTTTGATGCATCTATGTTAAACTTTCAGGTACTATCAAGGCAATGCTTCAATGTGGAATCGGTTGAACAAGAAAAAAAAAATTCTGGCAGAAGCTTTGACCGCCGCAGCGGTGCCCTGATACCGCCGCAGCGGTGGTCTTCAGCAGGAAAATTTTGTTAAGCAGAAAGTTTCACCGCCGCAGCGGTGCCCTGCTACCGCCGCAGCGGTCGTTCAAAAACTCAGAATTTTTTTTTTTATAAACCCCAGTCGGGGTTTATTTCCTAGCAGCATGAACACAACCAACTTGCTCGACATTCCCTCTCAAAAGCCTTGCTTCCTTAAACTCTTCCAACCATCACTCCCATCTGATTCTTGCACCCAATTGCAATACCTTCCAATCCCAAGCCACATTGAGGATCCAAACCACCATTTATTCTCTCTTCTCAATTGTGTCATTTTATGTGGTTGTTTTGACTGTGGATTGGGGAAGTTGTTGTGGACTTTGTGCAGTATTGATAAACCCTTAATTTGGGTGGCTAATTCATGTTGGGAGAGGTCATGTCCAATTTGTGCAAATTTAGAGCGCACGCCAAGTGTTTGACACAATTCCTCAAAGAGAAAAAAAATTTGGGTTGCCTATAGATTTCTTCAATCATCACTTGGGATATCTTCTTGGGAGTACAGTACATCGAAATGGGACCAAAAAGAGCAAGGACAGATGAAAGTTCTCAGGCGGCGCTAACTTATGATCGTTGACGTTTTGGCAACAAAGAGGCCAACAAAGCTTTAATCTCAGAGTGACTTATGCTTGCTCCTGACTATCCTCCAGACTCTCCTGATGATGAGGTCCATGCCTGAGTCATGTTCAGGGAAGTTCCTCTATTTTGTATTTCCTTATCTTACATTGCGAACAATGTGTAGTTTAAGTTTGGGGGTAGTTGTATGCTTATTTTGCATTTATGTTTTTCTTTTTGTCTGGAATAGGATTGCATGATAGTAAATTTTTGTTGCATGATAGTTTAATTTGTTAATTAAGTATTTGAAAAAAAATAAATTAAATTAAATTAAAAAATTTTAATTTAAAATAAAATAAAATAAATAAATAAAAAATGTTAAAAAGTTTTTTGTTAATTTTTGTATTTTGAATTTTGTGGGTATATTCTCTGCAAACCCTCACGAGACTAAACTCGTCCTCTTGGGCAACCTCGGGGTTTAATGGCTTGTTGCACGCGCTAAGTGCAACCGTGTTTCCAACGAAAATGGATTTATAAGTGTTATTTTTGTTTTGTTTTCATTGGTTTATGTTTTTGTGTTTGTCTTATGTTCGTTTGTTTTTGTTTTTGTTTTTGTTTTATTTTCATGTGTGTTTGTCTTTGAGTCGTTGTAGTTTTGGTTTGAGTCTCTTGAGCATTGAGTTAATTTGAATTGAACCATAATCGAGGATCAGACAAATGATTATTTGAGTTATAACTCATAGAAAATTGATTAGTGTCGCTTCGTCTGTGTGCTTGACTTACTGTTGATTTTTACATTACTTGTGATCCCTTTTTCTTTGAGCACGTATCCATTTCTAATGACTTGATTATTTGCTTAGAGGCGGTGTATTTGACTGCATGCTTATTGAGATAATCTTTTACTTTAAGACTCGTATATGCATCACTCGAAACGATTTCTCATGTTTGATTTGTCTATAGCATGAGATGGAGCGTAAAACGCACTCACATATTTAAAAAAAAAAAAAAAAAAAAAAAAAGCAAAAAAGAAGATGTTAATAAATATAATAAATTACTTGACTAGTCGAGTTTTGTGGCCTTTGTTGCTCGAGTTAATAGGCTCTAAGGGGGTGTCTTTACACCTAATGCCCTAAAGCCAACTGGTTTGGGAGTCATTTGTCAAACGCTCGTTAAATGGGTAACTCTGTATAGCCTAATGGAATGAGACATTGCACATGTCAAGATTAATTTTGTTTTGACTTATTTGTTGGGACTAGTAAAGAGTGATGTATTATGCATGTTGTTTTAAGTTTTAGATTTCTTTGTTAAGGTAATTTGTCTACAAGAACCCCTCTGGGTGATGATTAGTTTGTTGTAAATGGTTCACACACACACGGGGGTCATTAGTATAGTATGCCTAATATGTGAGTTAAAATTCTAAACTTTGCAATATTTTAAAATTTTCTTGTAATTATAACTTGAAATAATCCATAAGGCCAAATTTGGTTGTCTTATTAACTCTCTGCTCAAGTTTATTGTTTTTGTTTGTATAGTTGGTATTGTTTTGCTTGAGGGCAAGCAAATGTTTAAGTTTGGGGGTATTTTGGTTATTTAATGTTATATGTATGCTTAGAGTACTCCTGACCTTCGTAATTTGTGATTCTTCAAGTAATTTTCTGTGATTTTTAACTAGTAGAATTTTTTTTATTATTATTTTGATCTATTTATTTAGTTATTTTTCTTTTTTTAGTGGGTCTTTGTTTTGCTTGAGGACAAACAAATGTTTAAGTTTGGGGGTATTTGATGAGTGAGTTTTATACCTATGAATTGAATACATTTAAGCTTGATAATTTGTGAATCTTTAAGTGTTTTATGTGATTTTATATATGTTTTTATGTTATTGTATAATATGGTGTATTATATCACGTTTAAGTATTTTATGTATTCTATGTCGTTTTGTGTAGTTTATTCGTAATTTATATGTTAAGAGTTTGCTTACTTGTATGTGTTTTTGTATCACATTGTATAGGATGTGGTGTTATATTGTTTTTATGTGTTTCTATTTCATTTTTGTAGGAATTATAATAAGGGCTTGGTGGATCAAGACTTGGAATTGCCCGGTTCGCATTTTCCGCGCTCCGTTTACGCAGCAGCCAATTAACGTCCAATTTTGGCCTTGATACTTTCTGAATCTTCAATTTTGTAAAACATGAAAGTTGTAGGTCTACGAGTCTCCTTTCCAGAACATCTTGAATCACCTCAATCGGAGTTCGTATGAAGAAGATATGCCCAAAACACTGAAGGAGGCTGCAGCAGTCCAAAAACCAAAATTAAGCCTACCGCCGCAGCGGTGGTTTCCACCGCCGCAGCGGTCCTGGGGACTGCCAAATCAGTGTGTTTGAGCGCCGCGGCGGTCCAGGGCAGCGCCGCGGCGGTCGGACCCGACCAGTTCGCGATTTTAGCCTTTTTAAGTCATTTTTTGGAGCCCTAATTAGACATCTTTTCATTCTCTCTTAAAGAGAGGGAGGGAGGCGGCTTGGAAACTTGTTGGGACCTCAAGAACAAGTCCAAATCAAGGATTGAAGGGCTTGGGTTGGAGGATTAAGCTTGAAGATTGGATTCCAAATGGGTTTTCTCTCTCCTTTCTTTTCCTTTAATTTTGCTTTTTATGAATTGATGAATACATTATTGATGGGATTTTGTTTATTTGTAATGAACTAGATTTCCATTCTAGGATTGTAATGAAACCCATTGTGTAGTTTTAATTGATTATATCTCTCTTGGATGATTGCTTGGCATTTGTGGATGGTTTGTCATATTTAGTTCTTCATGTATTAATTGCTAGACATAGTAATTAATTTGGTAACCTATATGAAATTGATAGATGGAATATAGTGTGTTGGCCAAAAATATGATGACATGTGTTATGCTATTTGTTCTTAGGATTAAATGCATAATTTGTATAAAGGATAGACATATACCTTTGTGCCATGTGTAGCCAACGAGAGAATCTGTGCTTGAAATCCTTACTATTGTTAATTCTCATAGACATATAGTGAATTACTTTGATTGGGTGTTCCTTTCTGAATTGACAGATTTAGAAGGGATATGTTTATATGTTATCGAAAGAGACATATAAACACTATAATGAATTCTCGGTTAGCTATTCACTATGTTCATTTAATTCAAGAGAGATTTATGAGATTGAATATAACTTTGGGGGAAATTGCAATCCTAGCTTGTATCCTATTGAATTCCAGTCGGTATTAGTTAATTAATTGTTAATTAAATTTCTTCACACCAAAAACCCAAAAATCACTTTGTTAAATAAAATTAAGTTGATTTACATTAGTTACTTCGTTTATATTATTCATAACTCCTCGTGGGATCGATAACTTACTTTCATTATATTACTTGTTGACCGCGTATACTTGCGCGTACATTCATTCAAACGAATCCGGAATCGCGTGCTTTTTATAGGTGCCGATTCCGCTCAACACTTTGTACGTCTCGTTTTAATTCCGAGGGTGGTATGATTGTTCCTTTTTAGGCTAACAAATGTCTAACGAAGTAATATGACTATAAATATTCTATTTCTTCGCACAATTAGAGGAAATAACGAATCAAATAGCAAGTTTTCTCAAATGAAGTATTGTGTCCATTGTACGCATCGTATTAAATGCGAGAGTGATAGGATTGCTCTTTTTGAGGCCAACGATAGTAGAACGAAGTAATATGACTCTAAGTCGCCTATTTTTTGCAAATTTATAGAAAATAACGAAACAAATAGCGAGTATTCTTAAACGAAGGCTTGTGTGCTTTGTACTTATCATTTTACATGCATGGGTGATATGATTGTTCCTTTTGAGGCTAACCAAGGTTTGACGAAGTAATATGACTATATATCATCTACTTGTTTGCAAATTTAGAGGAAATAACGAATCAAATAGCATGTTTTCTTAAATGAAGTATTGTGTCCGTAGTACGCATCCTTTTAAATGCGAGAGTGATAGGATTGCTCATTTTGAGGCCAACAAAAGTAGAACGAAGTAATATGACTCTAAGCCACCTAATTGTTTGCAAATTTATAGAAAACAACGAAATAAATAGCGAGTATTCTTAAACGAAGACTTGTGTGATTTATACGTATCGTTTAAAATGCGAGGGTGATAGGATTGTTCATTTTGAGGCTAACCAAGGTTTAACGAAGTAAGATGACTCTAAATCATCTATTCATTCGCACAATTAGAGGAAATAATGAATCAAATAACAAGTTTCCTTAAATGAAGTATTGTGTCCATTGTACGCATCGTATTAATTACGAGAGTGATAGGATTGCTCCTTTTGAGGCCAACGAAAGTAGAACGAAGTAATATAACTCTAAGTCACCTATTTGTTTGCAAATTTAGAGAAAATAATGAAACAAATAGCGAGTATTCTTAAACGAAGACTTCTGCTCATTGTACGTATCGTTTTAAATGCAAGGGTGATATAATTGTTCCTTTTGAGGCTAACCAAGGTTTAACGAAGTAATATAACTCTAAATCATCTACTTATTTGCAAATTTAGAGAAACTAACGAATGAAATAACATGTTTCCTTAAATGAAGTATTGTGTCCGTTGTACGCATCGTATTAAATGTGAGAGTGATATGATTGCTCCTTTTGAGGCCAACGAAAGTAGAAGGAAGTAATATGACTCTAAGTCACCTATTTGTTTGCAAATTTAGAGAAAATAACGAAACAAATAGCGAGTATTCTTAAGCGAAGATTTCTGGGCATTGTACGTATTGTTTTAAATGCGAGGGTGATAGGATTGCTCCTTTTGAGCCTAACCAAGGTTTAACGAAGTAATATAACTCTAAATCATCTATTTATTTGCAAATTTAGAGAAAATAACGAATCAAATAGCATGTTTCCTTAAATGAAGTATTGTGTCTGTTGTACGCATCGTATTAAATGCGAGAGTGATAGGATTCCTCCTTTTGAGGCCAACGAAAGTATAACTAAGTAATATGACTCCAAGTCACCTATTTGTTTGCAAATTTATAGAAAATAAAGAAACAAATAGCGAGTATTCTTAAACGAAGACTTGTGTGCTTTGTACATATCGTTTTCATTGCGAGGGTGATATGATTGTTCCTTCTGACGCTAACCAAGGTTTAACGAAGTAATATGACTCTAAATCTTCTATTTGTTAGCACAATTAGAGGAAATAATGAATCAAATAACGAGTTTCCTGAAATGAAGTATTGTGTCCATTGTACGCGTCGTATTAAATGCGAGAATGATAGGATTGCTCCTTTTGAGGCCAACGAAAGTAGAACGAAGTAATATGGCTATAAGTCACCTATTTGTTTGCAAATTTAGAGAAAATAACGAAACAAATAGTGAGTATTCTTAAACGAAGGCTTGTGTGTGTTGTACGTATCGTTTTACATGCAAGGGTGATAGGATTGTACCTTTTGAGGCTAACCAAGGTTTAACGAAGTAATATGACTCTATATCATCTATTTGTTTGCAAATTTAGAGGAAATAACGAATCAAATAACAAGTTTCCTTAAATGAAGTATTGTGTCCATTGTACGCATCCTTTTAAATGCGAGAGTGATATGATTGCTTCTTTTGAGGCCAACGAAAGTAGAACGAAGTAATATTACTCTAAGTCACATATTTGTTTTCAAATTTAAAGAAAATAACGAAACAAATAGCGAGTATTCTTAAACGAAGACTTGCGTGCTTTGTACGTATCGTTTTAAATGCGAGGGTGATAGGATTGTTCCTTTTGAGGCTAACCAGGGTTTTACGAAGTAATATGACTCTAAATCATCTATTTGTTCGCACAATGAGAGGAAATAACGAATCAAATAGCAAGTTTCCTTAAATGAAGTATTGTGTCCATTGTACTTATCGTATTAAATGCTACAGTGATAGGATTGCTCCTTTTGAGGCCAACGAAAGTAGAATGATGTAATATGACTCTAAGTAACTTATTTGTTTGCAAATTTGGAGAAAATAACGAAACAAATAGCGAGTATTCTTAAACGAAGGCTTCTGTGCTTTGTACGTATTGTTTTACATACAAGGGTGATAGGATTGCTCCTTTTGAGTCTAACCAAGGTTTAAAGAAGTAATATGACTCTATATCATCTATTTGTTTCCAAATTTAGAGGAAAAAACGAATCAAATACCAAGTTTGCTTAAATGAAGTATTGTGTCCATTGTACGCATCCTTTTATCTGCGAGAGTGATAAGATTGCTCCTTTTGAGGCCAACGAAAGTTTAACGAAGTAATATGACTCTAAGTTACCTATTTGTTTGCTAATTTATAGAAAATATCGAAACAAATAGCGAGTATGCTTAAATGAAGACTTTTGTGCTTTGTACGTATCGTTTTAAATGTAAGGATGATAGGATTGTTCCTTTTGAGGCTAACAAAGGTTTAACGAAGTAATATGACTCTAAATCATCTATTTCTTTGCAAATTTAGAGGAAATAACGAATCAAATAACAAGTTTCATTAAATGAAGTATTGTGTCCGTTGTACGCATCGTATTAAATGCGAGAGTGATAGGATTGCTCCTTTTGAGGCCAACGGAAGTAGAATGAAGTAATATGACTCTAAGCCACCTATTTGTTTGCAAATTTATAGAAAATAACGAAACAAATAGCGAGTATTCTTAAACGAAGACTTGTGTGATTTGTACGTATCGTTTTAAATGCGAGGGTGATAGGATTGTTCCTTTTGAGGCTAACCAAGGTTTAACGAAGTAATACGACTCTAAATCATCTATTTGTTCGCACAATTAGAGGAAATAATGAATCAAATAGCAAGTTTCCTTAAATGAAGTATTGTGTCCATTGTACGCATCGTATTAATTGCGAGAGTGATAGGATTGCTCCTTTTGAGGCCAACGAAAATAGAATGAAGTAGTTGTAGGTTTGTAATATTCATAGACGCAATCATATTGCACAAAATTAGTGGAAGCATGGTAAAATCAAATTTAAAAAAAAAAAACCATAATCCACGATCTTCCTTTATGCGCAACTATTAATTAATAAAGAAGTAGTTAGAGATATACCCTTGTAGAACTCAAAGCTTCAACGGGTACAAGTTCACCTCCAAATCCTTCGCGTTCTCCTTGAATTTCACCGATTGGATTCCAATTATCAATGTTAGCCACCCAAGTGTTTGGCCTCTAGAGGTGATCCACCAAGGAATAACAATAATTCAAGAAGTGGGTGATGGCAAACCCTAGTTTTCTCTCTCTAGAGAATATGTGAGTACTCTCCCAAAACTTGTGGAAGTGTATGTGTGTAACCTTAATCCATAATAAGACTTCTCTTATTTATAGATTTAGTAAACCCTCCTAACACCTTTAGGAATAGGGTTTTTAATTAAACTCCTAATCTAATTAGGATCTTAATTAATTTAATATAATAATTATAATTCCTAAACCATTTAGGAACTTAATTATTAATTATGAGAGTACTCTTATTAATCAATTCCTAAACCATTTAGGATCTAAATAATAATGATAATAGTAATAATAATAAGACTCCTCTTATTAATTTATAATTAGTATTTCCAAAATACTAAATAATAAATATTAAGCTATTTAATTTATTCTATCCACATAGTATAAATTAAATATACTTAATTCATTATTACAATTATGCCATTTGCTTCTTAAATAATTATTTTCCTTTTGCGGTGTGACCCTTTAGGTTCTCCATATTAAACCGGTTATAGAATAAATTAATTAGAACTATTCTAATCTTATTTATATAAATAAATTAAACTATTTAATTCATTTAAATAAATAATATTTATTCCATAATAAGGGTAAGCCCCCTTAGCGATCAACGACTTTCCAGATAATATAGATTTCAACATTTAATCACAAAAGAACCTATTCAGCGAATAGTTACCGTACAATTCAATCCTTCTACCTCACAACGTCCCAATCAAATATAAGACATGGTATAACTGTCAAGTCTTATTTTATTTGATTATATGCATTTCGATCCTTAAATGAATAACTCCAATTAATGTAAATTAGAAACTACTTTCTAATTTTCATTCTGTCTTGGCCAAGGACTACTGAGTTGTCATTTATCGAATCACATAGGACATTCTCTTCTATTACTTGAAGTGGTAGATTCTTTGTTGATCATTCACCCATCTCCATGTATGACTTATTATATCCGATCATACCCTTTGATACACCCTAAAGGTTTTAAAGAATATGTCAAAACATAATTCATCATACACAAGATACTATGATGATCTCAAGTCCAAGGATCACTTGTACTACTATCACAAAAAGGAACTCCTATTGACAGGCAAGTAAGACTCCATTAGGTGTTCCTTGAGCGAGTCACGTTCAGTGAACTTATTCTCTAATAAGCACATACATACTTGCTTTAGTGTCTCTACACAAATGATTATGAGATCAATCATTCTCTTCATAAGAGTAAGCATAGTATGTACCAATCTATCCGGATCTACTAATCCCCTTTTTAGTGATCCAACGATTAGGAACAATTTTAGTTTTGAGCTATCTTGAATTTAGATCTCATTAGCATGATCCTCATCATGGTTCTAAAAGCATTGCTCGAAAACTATGGGTTTATCCATTTGATTAATTCAAGTAATTAATCATGAATAAGGAAATGCCTTGATTCTTTTATTAATAAACGAACAAGATTACAAAGTATATGCTTATCACATCAAATGTGATTGGCTTGAGGGCATACTACTTTCAGTAATATGACTCTAAGTCACCTATTTGTTTGCAAATTTAAAGAAAATAATGAAACAAATAGCGAGTATTCTTAAACGAAGACTTGTGTGATTTGTACGTATCGTTTTAAATGCGAGGGTGATATGATTGTTCCTTTTGAGGCTAACCAAGGTTTAACGAAGTAATTGTTGGTTTGCAAAAATATGACATACATATAATCAAATTATATAAGCGCAACGGAAGCAATAAAATCAGATTTTAAAATTTTTGTACAAACCAATAACCCGGATCTTTCTTATGTGACTATTATTAATTGAGGAAGGATAAAAGAATTTATACCTTTGTAGAACCAAGCTTCCACGGGTACAAGTTCATCTCCCTTTGATCCATCACGTTCTTCTTCAAATTCACCGATTAGATTCCACGGATCAATGTTAGCTCCCCAAGTGTTGAGCCTCTAGAGGTGATCCACCAAGAGATCTATGAATTAAAGAAGTGGATCTTGGTTTCTCCAAACCATGGGTGGCTAGCCCTAATTCTCTCTCTCTCTAACTCTTAGATCTAGAGAATTATGGAGTACTCTCTCTAATCTAATGAAAGAGTGTGTAACCTTGATCTATGATAAGACTCCTCTTATTTATAGATCTAGTCAACCCTTCTAAACTATTTAGAATTAGGGTTTTAATTTAATTCCCAATTTAATTAGGAACTAAATTAATTAATTACAATTCCTAAACCATTTAGGAACTTAATTATTTAATAATGAGAGTACTTCTTATTAATTAATTACTAAACCATTTAGTAACTTAATTAATTATTATAATTATAATTCCTAAACTATTTAGGAACTTAATTATTTAATAATAATATTACTACTTATTAATTAATTCCTAAACCATTTAGGAACTAAATAATAATACTAGCAATAATAATAATAATAATAATAATAATAATAATAATAATAATAATAATAATAATAATAGTAATAATAATAATAATAAGACTATTCTTATTAATTTATAATTAGTATTTCTAAAATACTAAATTATAAATATTAAGCTATTTAATTTATTCTATCATCATAGTATAAATTAAATATACTTAATTTATTATTACAATTATGTCATCCACTTCTAAAATAAATATTACTCTTTTGCGGTGTGACCCTTTAGGTTCTCCATATTAAACCGGTTGTATAATAAATAAATTAGAACAATTCTAATTCATTTATTACGAATTAACTCTTTAATTCAGAATAAATAATTATTCCACAATAAGGGTAAGCCCCCTTAGCGATTAGTCGACTTTCCAGATAATATAGATTTCAACATTTAATCGTAAAAGAACCTTTCAGCAAATAGTTACCGTACAATTCAATCCTTCTACCATACAATGTCCCAATCAAATATAAGATACGGAATTTCTATCAAGTCTTATTTATTTGATTATATGCATTTCAATTCACAAATACACAACTCTAGTTAATGTAAATTAAAAACTCATTTCTAATTCCATTCAACCCTGGCCAGGGATTTTTGAGTTGTCACTTATTGAATCGCATAGGACATTCTGTCCCTTTACTGGAAGTGGTAGATCATTTGTTGATCATTCATCTATCTCCATATGTACCTTATTATACCCAAGCATATCCTTTGATATACCAATAGGTCTTAAGGATTATGTCAAAGTATAACTTAGTACACATAAGATACTATGATGATCTCAAGTTCAATGATCACTTGTACGACTATCACATAAGGAACTCCTATTGACAGACAAGTAAAACTCCATTAGGTGTTCCTTGAGCGAGTCACGTTCAGTGAACTTATTCTCTAATAAGCACCTACATACTTGCTTTAGTGTCTCTACACAAATGATTATGAGATCAATCATTCTCTTTATAAGAGCAAGCATAGTATGTACCAATCTATCCGGATCTACTAATCCCCCTTTTAGTGATCCAACGATTAGGAACAATTTTAGTTTTGAGCTATCTTGAATTTAGATCTCATTAGCATGATCCTCATCATGGTTCTAAAAGCATTGCTCAAAAACTATGAGTTTATCCATTTGATTAATTCAAGTAATTAATCATGAATAAAGAAATGCCTTGATACTTTTATTAATAAATGAATAACATTACAAAGTATATGCTTATCACATCAAATGTGATTGGCTTGAGGGCATATTACTTTCAATCTCCCACTTGCACTAAAGCCAATCGCCCTTTGGTATCCCCATACCATTCTTCTCTAAGTGGCGTACAAATTGCTTAGTAAATGTTTTAGTTAATGGATCTGTAATGTCGTTCTAAGAGTCTACCATCTTTATGGTGTCGTCTCATTTTCAATGATTCATCTAATCATATGAAAGTGCCGCAACACATGTTTGGATTTCAGATGAGACCTAGGTTCCTTGGCGAATTAAACTCCTTTAATGTTAGGAACCATTATAAGTTCTGTAATGAACTTGTTTAACCAAACAATCACCTTTGCGGCTTCACTTATAGTTATTTATTATGTCTTTGTCACTAAATCAGCAACTCTTTGCTGTTTGGAACTTTTCCAACTCACTGCAGCACCGTTCATGGTAATCATATTACCTGAAACGAATATGTTGTTATCTTGGTTAGTCTGAAGAAACTTGAGTTTGTTAAACCCTCTAGTTTTTATATCAGACCCATCATTAGAAACTCTTTTATAATATTCTTCTCCAAAATTGAACTGAATATCTGCTTATTATACATAAGCAATATCAAGTCTAGTACATTTCAGCGAATCAATGTACATCCCTTGGGTTAAGCCGAGCATCCTTTATGATCTATCTCTATAGACCTTTATCCTAAATAGAATGTTAGGACGCTTCTCCCAAGTCCTTAATGGAGAAGTTTTAGACAACCACATCTTTACTGATTGTAGCATCGGTATGTCATTCCTTATTGATATTATATCAACATATAATACTAGGAATGTCACAGTGCTCCCACTAACCTTTGTACATACTTGGTTCATCCTCGTCTTTGATAAAATCAAACTCTTTTGATTGTCTCATCAAAACGGATGTTCCATCTTCGAGAAATTTGCTTCTATCCATAATTGGATAGTAGTAGCTTTCATACTTGATTTACTCCATCATTATGGAGACAAATCCTTTTGGTTGTATCATACATACATCCTTTTGTATAGTAAGTTGTTACTGCAAGTAAAATCCGAATGGATATATGCATTTTCACTAGTGAAAAATTTCATCTTAGTCAACTCATTGACCTTGTTTGAAATCTTTTTACCACTAGTTAGGTCTTATAGGTCTCCACCTAGCCATCTGCTTTAGTCTTTCTCCAAAGACCCATTTCGGATTTTATGGTCATCAGCCATTTCTCTTGAGTATCTAACACTCATACCTCATCGTATATATCTGGATCATCATCCACTATGATGCGTATCTTATCATCATCATCTATGATGAATCTATACCATTCAGGTATCTTCGGTACTAAACCAGATTTATGACTTGGTTGTGGTACAATAGGTTTATCTACTTATACAGATTCCTTCATTTTATCTGTAGTGTTTTGTGGTTCTTGAACTTCTTCAAGATCTATTTTACTCCCACTAACCCTTTAAGGAAAGACTCATTTTCCTATAAGGCAACGTGTTTCAAACAAACACCTTTTAGTTAGTCGGATTATAGAAGTGATACCCTAAACTTTCTTTAGGATATCCCACAAGTTTACACTTATCAGATCATATCCCTATCTTATCTTTGTCAAACCTTTTGACATAAGCTGAACAATTCAAATCTTAACATGCTTAAGACTTGGTTTCCTCCTTATCCATGACTCATATGAAGTCATAGGGACGGAATTTGAAGGTATCTTATTTAGTAGATATGCGATCGTTTCTAGAGTATAACCCTAGAAGGATACTGGAAGATCGGTAATACTCATTATGGATCATCACCATGTCCATTGTGAGAATACCATTTCATTTGAGATGATCTAGAAACTTACTGCTTTAAGTATTCCTTTCTCGATCTAATCGAAGAACTTTAATACTTTTGGCATTTAGTTTCTATTCTTCACTTTTGAATTCTTTGAACGTTTCAAACAATTTGGATTTGTATTTCATTAAATACATCTATCAAAATCTAGAATCATTAGTGAAAGTAATGAATGAATACCCTCCTCTTGCATTTGTTGTCATAGGTCCTACACACCACTGTGTGTACCATCTCTAACAACTCCGTAACTCGCTCTCCATGTCCACTAAATGGATATTTAGTCATATTATCCATGATACAAGATTCACAAGTTGTATTTGATTCATAATCAAAAGCTCTAAAAGCCTATCTTTATACAACTTGTTTAGTCTTGTTTCATTAGTATGACCGAGTTAACAGTATTGCATGAAGGTATGATTCATATCATCTCTTTGCCTTTAGTTTGTTCAAATTGGAATATGTTTCATATAAGTCAAGTATACAAAATCCATTAAGTAATCAACCAGTTCTAAATAAAACATTATCATTATAAATAGAACAACGATTGTTCATTATTATAATATCAAAAACCCTTCCTTGTCATCACATGGAACTGAAATAATGTTTCTAAGAACTGGAACATAGTAACAACTTACTAACTTAATAGTCTTGCCCGTAGGCAGTGCTAAACTATAAGTTCTCATGGCTAATGCAGCAACCTTTACTTCATTCCCCAACACATGATTACTTATCATTTATTTAGCTTTCTACTTCTGCTTAGTCTCTGCAACGACATGCATATGTGAGACCACCATTCGGTATCTAATACCTAAGTAGAAACTTGACTTATAGAAAGTTCTATTTCATTAGGAACAAATCTATATCTGTAGCTGAAGTTTCACTAAACTTCTTCTACTTAACTACTACAACTCTCTTGTAGTTGTTCTTCCAGTGTCCCAGCTTATCGCAATGAAAGCAAACTTCTTTGCCCTCGGGATCACTTTCATTCCTTTGTTTAGCCTTTCTTTTGCCTTCTACTCTTTCTGACTCCTCAAAAATACCTTTGGCCATCTTCCTCCGCTTAGAAGATTCATCTACGAGTAAGACTTGGTTTTTCTAGGAAGAAAAGTGACTCTCAACAGTCTTCAACATATTTAAGCAAATCAGTTAAACTGACATCTAGCTTAATAATGTATGAAGTTCACAACAAATTGTGAATTAGAGTTAGTTAGTGACTGCAAGATCGAATCTTGACTCAACTCTCCATCCTTGACAAAACTGGTTATCCTAATTGATCAATCCAATTGATCATCTTTAGGACATGTGTCTCTTACTATAGTGTCATTGGTTATTATAGATCGGAAGAGCTCCTTAGATATCTTATATCTAATTGACCTACTTTGCTCACCATACAACTATTGAATGTGCAGCAATATAGTAGGTGTATCCATTTTCTCATGTTGACGCTGTAACTCGATACTTATGGATACGAGCATGATGCATTGAGCCACCTTTGCATCATCTTGCCATTTAAAATAGCAATCTCTTCCTCAGATGCTTAGTCTACAACGTTTGCAGGAATAGACAAATTAAGGACATTTGCTAGCTTTTCAGCATTGAGAACTTTTCTCAAATTTGTTTAATCAATCGGAACAATTTGGTTCGATTAATTGTTAGCATACATTATGCTATGCAGTGTTAGTGAATTAAACATAGCAATATTCTTTAAGTGAATTAATAACAACATTAACATGCATTCGTTTTATTAATTACCAAAATAAATTAGGTCTTTATTTAAAATGGTGTCTCCCACTATTTTCATCAAACTATATTACCCTCCTTATATAGTTCGGCAAATCTAGTTAAAGATTTGCTAGTGAGAATAAGGATCATATTTCAAATGTATATAGCTTTGTGTGACACAACAAACGATATATAAATAAATAGGTAGACAACTCTTGTCAATTACATTAACATGTAACTCCTTTTATTTTGCCTCTTAGATTATTATGATCATGTGTGACACATCCAACTCAAAATTATCCAAGTTAAGTCCAACCTAGCATTTTCTTATATTAGAAGAGAAAAAGACCGTCCTTGTGTGACACAACAAAACAGTAATGTTCAATTCTTTTTTATAAATATCAAATGTGATAAAACAACATCTCAAAAAATTAATATAAGCCTTGTGTGACACAACAAACTTATAATGATTATTTGTTACTCTATCGTTTTACCATGCTAGAAGGCGACGTTCGATATTTTTAATAAATATCTTTGAACGTTACAACTTAATATTATGAGTAGTAGAATAAATAAATTAGAACAATTCTAATTTTATTTAATTGAATTAAACTCCTTTAATTCATGAATTAAACATTTTAATTCATTTTATAAATAATATTTATTTTACATCATGAGGGGTTAATTAATATTAATTGTCTCATCTTGTTTAGCGCACATGCACATATATATATATAAAATACGCGTCATATTAATTAACATGCGAAGCATGTTTGATAATATATAACATATATAAATAAGCATGCACATATAGAATACTATATTCTACTTGGATTGATTATGGACTTTTATTCTAGTTTGATTTATTCGAGCCACCAAATAAACCAATTGGTCAAACCTAGGGTGCAAGAATAAATTAAATTAAATGTAACTATTACATTTAAATTCGGGCTCCATTACAAACGGGTCTTCATGCGCTCCTTACTTCTTTGCTCCAATTCTTCAAAATAATTCTAACTAATCATATTACAAATTATTTACAATAAATAGAAACCTTGATCAATAGTCAAGGGGAAGTACATAGGAGGGAGATAGAATTACATAGAAAAATTAGAAAGACGAGGTACGTAGACCCCATTTATTAAAACCTATTCATTCATGCATTTAATTAAAATTAAATTAAATCACATTGGTCAATAGTCCATAATCAATCCCATTTATTATCATATATATCAACATATATATTAATAAATAATATTCATCTCATGAATTAAATAAAACATTCCATATATGTATTGGTATCATTTAATGGGCAATTTAAAGCTGCATGAAATCCAATTTCATATTTAAAATAAACCTTTTATTTTAATTATAAAATTATTTAAAAATAAACTATTTATTTTTATTATTTTAAAATTACCCAAAATAAACTCTTTTATTTTGAAATTTTAAAATCTGCACAATATTACCAAACTGTTTGGCTAATTAATATAATTATAAATATGTCATATCATATATATATATATATATGCATTCGGTAATCTATATATATAATAATAATGATGGTCACCAAATTTGTAAACATATATATATATACATAATATATATACCAAAACATGCTTTATGGCTTTAGTGACTCCAAAACCGTGGCTATCCAATTGACATATTTTTATATGACTTAAAATTCGGGACAAGCTTGTAATACTAACCGTGCGGCAGCAGTCATATTACCAACCAATATATAGCAGTGATTTCGGATACAAATATATCATATATATAAATCCGAAAACAATGATGATAAAGCCGAAACAGAAGGTGTAATATATATATAATACTCCAAAACCAAAAACAGTCCACGACTTTTATTAATATACCAAATCCGAAAACAAAACTGGGTAGCTTTTGTTGCACGGTAAATAATTTCGGTAATCATATTCGGTATATTAAAAAATAATAATTTTATATAATAAATTATGCCCAATAAATTATTCTAAATACATACTCATACACATATGAAATTAAAACAATTAATAATTCGCATAAGTTTGGCTTTGATACCACTGTTGGTTTGCAAAAATATGGCATACATATAATCAAATTATATAAACGCAACGGAAGCAAGAAAATCAGATTTTAAAATTTTTGTACAAACCAATAACCCGGATCTTTCTTATGCGACTATTATTAATTGAGGAATGATAAAAGAATTTATACCTTTGTAGAACCAAGCTTCCACGGGTACAAGTTCATCTCCCTTTGATCCATCACGTTCTTCTTCAAATTCACCGATTAGATTCCATGGATCAATGTTAGCTCCCCAAGTGTTGAGCCTCTAGAGGTGATCCACCAAGAGATCTATGAATTAAAGAAGTGGATCTTGGTTTCTCCAAACCATGGGTGGCTAGCCCTAATTCTCTCTCTCTCTAACTCTTAGATCTAGAGAATTATGGAGTACTCTCTCTAATCTAATGAAAGAGTGTGTAACCTTGATCTATGATAAGACTCCTCTTATTTATAGATCTAGTCAACCCTTCTAAACTATTTAGGATTAGGGTTTTAATTTAATTCCCAATTTAATTAGGAACTAAATTAATTAATTACAATTCCTAAACCATTTAAGAACTTAATTATTTAATAATGAGAGTACTTCTTATTAATTAATTACAAACTATGAAATGAAATTTGACATAACAACGACTTGCTTAAGTCATAAGGAACACGGAGAACGAAAAATCGTACATGGCTATGACTTATGTTCTTGAGTCTCGTCGGTAAAAATAAACATTACAATAACTAAGAATCGTACCTTTTGTTATTGCAAGCTTTAACTATTTCTTTGCAATCTCTTGATTATAGGAATTTTGCTTTGAAAATTATTGAGAATAATGAAGAGCTTAGCTCTCTATTTATAGGAAAACCAAAGTAGGGGTAGTTTGGTCAATAGTTTAAAAGCCAAGGGCATTTTAGTCATTTTGCACATTATTTAATTATTAAATCTAGAATAATATCTACATATTTTCCAAACTTGCTTCTAGAAGCTTCCTGAGCTGTTTTGTCTTTATTTCTTCCGATTTCGGTATATCGGATAAATCGCGTGCAATTAATTTGAAATATTTCGCATTAGTAATATCAGTTTTAATTACTTATTCATATTTTATTCATAAAATACATCATACAGTATTAATATGATGTCTCGTCTGACCCTCGAAGTTTTCCTTGAATTAATCTCGGATAATCTTCTGTATATTTTTCTCAAATATACCTACCGGGCGACGCGATTGATAAATTTCTTTCATTCTAGATACTAATTATGATTGAATAATATAATTAGGTATTAATCTGATAAATTTGATTATTCAAATTTAATGTTAACCTGTCTCATGTTCCGTTTGATGAAAACAATACAGATGAATTACCATTTTAATTATATAACAGTCTGATTCCAACTAAATGGTTAACTTATACTGATTTAAAAATTTGATATTACTGAGTTTTGTTCCGAATAAACACTATTTTGTAAAGTGAAATGTCCAAAAGACTCGGCACGTTTTTCGATGAATAGTGTTTTTAACGACCATTTCTCATAAAATGGTTAGACAACCAAAAAGTCAAAAATAATATTTATTTTTGTCTTTTCCCTATTTCGTCTTATTCCCGACGCGCTTTTCGAGAAAAACTTTTATTGCATATTAGGCATCGTTGTTGCATACAAATACTATATTCTTCAGCGGAACGTTCAAAAATGGAAAAGGTTTCCGTTTGAAGAGCGTTTTACGTTTTATTTTGGAAAAAATATCAGTGGCTCCCTGGTATCTATTCCCCGTATAAATGCTATATCGTGAAATGGAAAAAGTTCAAACGTTGAAAAGAACGTTCAAAAAGACGACAAACGTTTTCTCGTAAATCGTGTCTTTTCCTCATTTTCCCCAGAAAATTTTATTGGTTCCCTGACATCTTAACCTCATATTATCACTATGTTGTGAAATGTAAGAAGTCCTACAGATGAAAGAAACAGTCAAACGAATAAAAAAACGTCACCTCGTGAATAGTGCTTGTACACGTTTTTCGAGAAAAACTTTTATTGACTGTTACGTGTTTTCAAATCGTGGGAAGGTTGAGTATTGAAACAGAATGTCAATTTGACCTTCACATTTTGCTCAAGGGCCTAGGTTATTTTATAGGGCATAGACCCTAGGGTTAGGGTTTAGGTTTTAACTCTTTTTCCAATTTAGGTTTTTGCCCTAAATTGACTTCTAATTTTTATTACGTGTTAAGGTTAACTACCTGAACCAAAACACAAAATCCTACACATAGATAATTCATACAGCACATTTAAAAGCTCAATTCAAGCTTTACTAATCACATAACATATAGTTTAGGTTAAAGATTTTAACCTCTTAGTTGTATGCGATCGCAGTTTTGAGTCGTATATATTCTTTCAGATAACTCAAGGTATGCTTGAGAAATCCTTCTTTAGGTTTTGAATTGACAACCTTGCTTAGATCTTGTTAGATCACTTTTAAAATATTTGGGATATTACATTCAACCCAACTTACAGGAATTTCGTCCTCGAAATTAACTTTACAATTACTTTAGTCCTTTAATATCATATTTATAAGTGCTATAAATATTCAGGATATTACATTCTCTCATTCTTATCAGAATTTCGTCCTCGAAATTATAATATAATCATCTCCAATTTACTCTTCAATATGAATTTTGTAAATTCATCTTTTACTCACATTAAACCTACAATACTTTGATTAGGTCTGAACAATGTTCACTTATCTCTACACATTTCCTTTCATAACTCTAGGTTTTAAACCTCTTTTCATACTCGACATTCAGTCTCATTCTTCCTCTATCTTGGATTCTTCTCACTTATACAGCAGTCAATCAAGACCTTTACCTTATTCAAAAACTATGAATACTATATAACCCATAATTTTTAAATCATCATCCGGACTGGAATACCATATCTTGTGTAGCAATCAATTAAGATTGAGAACACTTCATACTTTGTGTAGCAATCAATTAAGATTGAGAACACCATACATTGTGTAACAATCAATTAAGATCGAGAACACACATACGTTGTACTTTAGGTGATCAGACTGTCGTACCATATTATCTTCAAAGACGTGGTTTATTGCGTCTATCAAATTCCTACGGCCGTTCTTTTTTTTCATAACCAAAGGTGTCTAGCCGAAACAATTGGCATTGACTCATATTTAAACCATTCAAACTTTTTGAAAAGCAATTTTATGACTGTATACCGCACCTTGCAAAGTGCGTTGATGACTCATCATGTATCATCTTCACGCCAGGGTAAATGGGGTGTTGATGAATAAATCATTTTTATTCTTCACATTAAATCCGTCTAGCCAAAACAATTAGCATAGACATATGAATAACATAACTAGTGAAGAACTAACAAAATATTCCAGTTCAACTAGTGAACCACTCTTTTCAAAGGCACACAAGTGCGAATATAACCATGAAGATCTAGCATAGCTAGAAGATTTTTGAAATACCATCAATCCTCTATCTTTTCTATTATTCTATAACCATAACACAAGTTTTGCAAATATATAGTAATATAGTAAACTGAATGATTGTATTAAACCAAGTACAAACAAATATTATCATCAACACGGAATTGAAATGTCTCAGCGCACATTGGTACTGATCAATATCGCACTGAATAGACAAATCGTAGCCACATCTCACAAGTCGGTTCGACTAACATATCATAGCCCAAGTCCATAACAATGTTCGTTCGCTCAGTAACTAACATACAAATATTTTTAAAACTATAGTTATGACGTAACAACTACTAACTAGTCAATATACATATGAGAAAAGAATCACCTTCTCAAAATATATACAAAGAAGAGTTTGACACAAGATTTTAATTTACTTATCAATATAGCAAACTGAGCTATTCCTCCACCCAATAACTAATGAATCAGTTCCCCGTCTCATCAATACTATCCTCAAATGATTTCATTCAGTGTGTAACACGCTTTGAGAACACTGACCATGAATCATTCATATCAACAATGTAGTTAGATCAGTTCTCTGAAGCATATTAAACTCTTTCCCATACAAGAGAGTCGTTCTACTCAGTTTTACTAATATGAGTTTTCAATTGAAAGCCCTAATCGTTCTATAACTATTTTAGTCACTTTCTTTTCTTAATTCATTCCTTCATCATTTACATTCCTTATGAGTTTACTCATCTCTTTTCTTAGGTATAATTACACAACATACCATACACACCATTTCATTTTTTTGAAATAGTTTCACACAAAAACTAATAAGATTATTTTATCTTATTGCTTGCTTTGAGAACTCTTTAAGAGTCCATTTATCTTCAGATATTCTCGTAAAGAGTTTATCTTTATTCATTATATTTCTTTTCACATAATAATTTGTATATATTAAGATTTAATAAGATTTATAAATATCTTTTTAATTATATACGGACTCTTCACAAGTCCATTTCTTTTTAATCCATCAGATTATACTCCAAGGTACTTGTTACCTCGAAACTATACTCCACTGCTCTGATACCAACTGTAACGTCCCCAAAATCACCGCGCTTTCGATGCGGCAGACCTTGTGCGTGAATTTCGTACGTCTATCGACTTAACCAATGATCCCATAATCATATTGGTTGAATTAGTCTTATTTTATACTATACATTAAAAAATTCTCTTAACTTTGTCCCTAGATCTTAACTTGATCTCAGTCTCAAAAATATACAAGCATCAACTTGTATTTCATCCGTATAAATGGATAAAACCATATATAACGGTCTAATTTTAACCTTAAGATTTAAATATTCTATAACTTTACATGTTCCAACATCCACGGTATTAAATCATTAGGATGGCTCTTGGGAACAGAGAATCTCGTGGTGAATGTTTGTATCTTCACCCGTGATAAATGTTTGCATCTTTATCTGTGACAAATGGTTGTATCTTTGTCCGGTGCAAAATTCTCTTTCCGTACAGAACATTACCCAACTAGTTAAAATCCTCACTCGAAACATATTTGTTTATAGTGATATCTCTTCATATCAATAATCCTACTTATATGGTATTCATAATAGTAATAACGAGTTATACCTGGGTCCGAGGAACCTTAACGATGGATTTGACCAGTCAACATCGCTTAGTCCTT
The DNA here is from genome assembly GCA_947179155.2 of Hedera helix. Classification (NCBI taxonomy): domain Eukaryota; kingdom Viridiplantae; phylum Streptophyta; class Magnoliopsida; order Apiales; family Araliaceae; genus Hedera; species Hedera helix. Next base: position 26,379,549 of record OX359266.1, read on the forward strand.
TCTCGGATGTACAGCACTCACAAGTTATTTACCGATCCTCATCCAGATAAATAGATCATTATCAATATTATGTTAAGTTTTAACAATTCTAGGTTATATCAAAATAAACACATAACAACATTATGATGATAATAATTTATATCATTCATTCAATATTCGGTTACATGTTTGTTTGTTCGTATTACAACAGTCATTATGACTTATACAAATACAAGTAATAAGCATGAAAACCTAATCTACGCTTCATCTTTATGTTCATGAACTTCTTAACGTTCACCTTTAATCTGCAAATAAGGTTTTATTCGCAAGAATGAGCACGACGGCTCAGCAAGTCTAACATACAGCACATACGCAGTTTATGTTTTCATATAAACTTTAACATGCATTGACTGAACATAATGCTCCATTTAATATCACATATAACTCACGTTCCAATAATTTATATCACATTGACACACAAAGTGTATAAATCATGTTCATACATCATAAACATAACGCATAACAGTTAGAAGGCTTGCAAACATCAGTTAAAGACTTCACATATCATCTATTGCATAATAACATGACATTATACATCTCATTTATCATTTTAACAATAATAAACAAGTAGCACATAGCAAGTTAGAAGACTTGCCTTTTTGCACAATTAGGGTTCCCCGGTAATCGTTTAAAGCGCCTATATAAAGGGTTACGTGTACCCGAACGTTAGTTTATCAATTTTTCCTTTTGAATAAGTCTTACAATAACTTAACTAGACTATTTTCATTTGTGGAATTAATTGGAAAATTGTCCAACTCAAAAACTCACTTTTAAGTCACTTTTAAAAAAATAGGCAGCATGTATGGCTGCTAGACCCTGGCTCGATCAAATGGCCACAACTTCTTCGTTTTAAAACATTTTTGAGTCGTTCAAAATTTCACGCGTTCAAAACTTTTGTATCTACAACTTTCATTCAGCCCAAAGTTTGAGATTCCTTACTGATTTACACATATTTCCCAGTAATGGGACTGATCTAAAACTGATTCATATTTCTGACCTCTTTTACAGTGACAGCCATAACTTTGTCATACGATTTTGAGTGATTATTGAGTCTAAATTACTTAGCATTTCATTATCTACAACTTTCATTTAGGTGTCTAAGGCAGATTCAGAAATTAAATTTTCGAAAATTACCAAAAATATTCTGCTAGTATATTAGACTTAACTTTCTTTGATCCGATTGGTAAAACATCATACCTCAAGCATTAATTTGCTAAGATAACATGTTCTAACACTTCGTCTCACTTCATAACATAAAAATAACAAAATCATAAACCTACTTATATAAGATTTCATGACTTTTTCTCAAGAACACGAAGAACGAATCGAAGAACACGAAGAACAAAGTTTCATCGTCCTTCGTTTCGACTACTAAAACTTGATGCCACAAGCATTATTTAGCAAGGTCATCATCTTTCGTCATCTCACAACACTAAATTACCAAATCATAAACCTACTTATGTAGAAATTTTGACTTTTGCTCAAGAACACACGAAGAACGAAAAATCGTACATGGTAGCGACTTATGTTCTTGAGCTTTTGGATTTCATACTTGAAATAATTTGAGCATTATAACTGCTTACATATGTGATTATAACACTTTATAATTGACAAAATTTGGTCATTATAACGACTTGTTTACTTAATTATAACAATTTATAATAATACTCCAGAACATACGAAGAACACGGAGAACGGATAAACCGTACATGGATACGACGTATGTTCATGAACTTTAAACTATGAAATAAAATTTGACATAACAACGACTTGCTCAAGTCATAAGGAACACGGAGAACGAAAAATCGTACATGGCTACGACTTATGTTCTTGAGCCTCGTCGGTAAAAATAAACATTACAATAACTAAGAATCGTACCTTTTGTTATTGCAAGCTTTAACTATTTCTTTGCAATCTCTTGATTATAGGAATTTTGCTTTGAAAATTATTGAGAATAATGAAGAGCTTAGCTCTCTATTTATAGGAAAACCAAGGTCGGGGTAGTTTGGTCATTAGTTTAAAAGCCAAGGGCATTTTAGTCATTTCGCACATTATTTAATTAATAAATCTAGAATAATATCTAGATATTTTCCAAACTTGCTTCTAGAAGCTTCCCGAGCTGTTTTGTCATTATTTCTTCCGATTTCGGTATATCGGATAAATCGCGTGCGATTAATTTAAAATATTTCGCATTAGTAATATAAGTTTTAATTACTTATTCATATTTTATTCATAAAATATATCATACAGTATTAATATGATGTCTCGTCTGACCCTCGAAGTTTTTCTTGAAGTAATCTCGGATAATCTTCCGTATATTTTTCTCAAATATACCTACCGGGCGACGCGATTGATAAATTTCTTTTATTCTAGATACTAATTATGATTGAATAATATAATTAGGTATTAATCTGATACATTTGATTATTTAAATTTAATGTTAACCTGTCTCATGTTATGTTTGTTGAAAACAATACGGATGAATTACCAGTTTAATTATATAACATTCTGATTCCAACTAAATGGTTAACTTATACTGATTTAAAATTTTGATAGTACTGAGTTTTGTTCCGAATAAACACTATTTTGTAAAGTGAAAAGTCCAAAAGACTTGACACGTTTTTCGATGAATAGTGTTTTTGACTACCATTTCTCAGAAAATGGTTAGACAACCAAAAAGTCAAAAATAATATTTATTTTTGTCTTTTCCCTATTTCGTCTTATTCCCGACGCGCTTTTCGAGAAAAACTTTTATTGCATATTAGGCATCGTTGTTGCATACAAACACTATATTCTTCAGCAGAACGTTCAAAAATGGAAAAGGTTTCCGTTTGAAGAGCGTTTTATGTTTTATTTTGGAAAAAATATCAGTGGCTCCCTGGTATCTATTCCCCGTATAAATGCTATATCGTGAAATGGAAAAAGTTCAAACGTTGAAAAGAACGTTCAAAAAGACGACAAACGTATTCTCGTAAATCGTGTTTTTTTCATCTTTTTCCCCAGAAACTTTTATTGGTTCCCTGACATCTTAACCTCATATTATCACTATGTTGTGAAATGTAAGAAGTCCTACAGATGAAAGAAACAGCCAAACGAATAAAAAAACGTCACCTTGTGAATAGTACTTGTACACGTTTTTCGAGAAAAACTTTTATTGACTGTAACGTGTTTTCAAATCGTGGGAAGGTTGAGTATTGAAACAGAATGTCAATTTGACCTTCACATTTTGCTCAAGGGCCTAGGTTATTTTCTAGGGCATAGACCCTAGGGTTAGGGTTTAGGTTTTAACTCTTTTTCCAATTTAGGTTTTTGCCCTAAATTGACTTCTAATTTTTATTACGTGTTAAGGTTAACTACTTGAACCAAAACACAAAATCCTACACATAGATAATTCATACAGCACATTTAAAAGCTCAATTCAAGCTTTACTAATCACATAACATATAGTTTAGGTTAAAGATTTTAACCTCTTAGTTGTATGCGATCGCAGTTTTGAGTCGTATATATTCTTTCAGATAACTCAAGGTATGCTTGAGAAATCCTTCTTTAGGTTTTGAATTGACAACCTTGTTTAGATCTTGTTAGATCACTTTTGAAATATTTGGGATATTACATGAAATACTAAGCAATCCAGAAAATGTGCAGATACTTAAGAGTGCTGGTATCTTCCGCTGCATTCAGCTGTGCAGGGATCTTCGTATCCACCAGGATCAGGATGCACTTTGCACACTTTTGTCCCAATGGTGTTCTTCCACATGTACCTTCGTTGCGGCTTGGGGGGAGTTCACCCCCACATTAGAGGACGTCTATGCCATATATCAGTGAGAGCCCTTTAATTTCTTCATGTGTTCATTTCCCCTTTTTACATTATGCTTATGTTGACCATTTTTTACTCGCGTTCTTGTAGCCTTTCCGTCAAAGGCTCGACCTCCTGTGTTCCGACACATCTACTGCAAAAGGACACTGATTGTATACTCTACTTAACGGAGGCCTTTAAGCAAGCATCTACCCATACTTCCAGATTTAAAGGTGATGATCTACTACCAGATTTTGAGACGTCCAGTCGACAAAAGGCCTCCTAGCTTTCTTGGGTGCGGTATTTCTTTCGTGATTACAAGCCAAATAATTGGGATAGCTTAGTTTACAGGGAGTCGGTGCTTTCTCTTCATGGAGAATCATGCCTTTACCCATTAGCAGCTTATTTGGTCATGTGGCTATCGCGCTTCATTTTCCCTGGTTCCCAGCAAAGTCGCCAAAAGAATGTAGGCAAGGAAATCTCGTACCTTGCTAGGGTTAGGGTTCGTAATAATGGTGGAGGCGAGAAATCAGCGAAGAGTATGGAATCAATCGGGAGATTGGAGAGGGGAGAAGAAACCTGTGAGCAATTACTCGAGTAACACAAGGCAGAACTCTCGGGGTCCCGGCGTAATCGCTAGTGTCCGAGAGCCTCTATCAAGTGTTAGATTTCGAGGGAATCAGAGTTCAACTTCGAAGATCTTCGTGTAATCACGAGATCACGATTATCTTAAAGTTATAACTCAATTCCGAATCACCAACAAGTTCCAAGAATATTCTCACTCTCGCAAGTTCAGAGAGAATTCTCCTTGTGGCTTCAAAGTTCTCCAACCGTTCAAAAGTCCCTCCTCCTATAAGATGAGGAGCTATTTATAGAGTTTCCTGGCAAAGGGGTCATGTGTCAAGCATGTGACTTTGGGGAAATTCCAGAAATACCCTTAGTAATAGGGAGTTTCTTAAAATACCCCTGGTTACCCAGATAATGCCCATTTCGCCCGATTCTTCTAGCCACCAATCCAATCCCTCAATTGATTCCCAAAATGAGCTGCCCCTATGAGCCTTCTGCCTCGGGACTCGTGATAACACCTCTCAAGTTCCGTTAGTTCGTTGCTCGGTATTCATTAATTTCCGTCTTTATTCGCTTTAGTTCATTAAATTTATTGGGTCAAATGTAAAACCCTAATTTTATACATGGGCTCACATTCACCAATAACCTTTTATTTAAATTACATCATAGCTTGAATTGACCAATTTAAATTGAATACAAGCAACATATATTTTTACTCAATCTCCAAGTGGGACCCTATGTTTGGTCAACACTCCACTATTTTTCCTTTATTTTTATTATATATATATATAGGAAAATTTTCAAAAGCGAACTAAAGACGAACCGTCGTCTTTGGTATCTATGGCGACGGTTCGACCCGTCGTCATAGAGTGCATGGCTATGGCGACGGGTCGAACCGTTGCCATAGATACCAAAGACGACGGTTCGTCTTTGGTTCGCTTTTTAAGGTTCGCTGGAGAGGGGAACTATATATATATATATATATATATATATAATACTTGCAATTTCTACTAACCAATAACCAAGGTATGGTTAATTCTCTACAACATGCAAACCCATGGTTACCTACCAATTCTACCTTCGTGAATTATATACATACATAATTGTATCTATAATATTCTTCCTACAACTAACCCATGCATAGTTAAATCTTTAATTTATTTACTACCTAGGGTTACTCAATTAACGCATCCATAGTTAATTCTCATCTTCACATTCATTCACCTAGCAATTAACCAATGTTTGGTTAATACTCTTTCTTGTCTACCAACTAGGGTTATTCAATTAACCATACATTAGTTAATTCTCTACACTTAACAATACTTGAATTTATTCTCCCAACATATTGACCAACATTTGACTTTTAAATTTGGACTCAATATTTGGGCTACTAGTTTATTTTGCATTGTGCTCCCTTATTTAATTATTTGGGCTATCCAACACAACTCACACATCTTTATAACTTGGGCTAGGTAATTAATTTAATTGGACTTATATTAATTACCTCTTGGGCTATTAAACAACATAACACTTGGGTTTATTATTTAATTACCCACCTTCAAGCAAATATTCCCATATTGGGCTTGTTTTAAATCCATTAATGGACTTTATATAACAACTTAATAATTAAGTTAATTAATTAATTAATTATCTTCTTAATATTGTTATTCTAGACAATATTCCACATTTCTACTTGCTAATCTTAGCTTTAATTCAAGACTCATATAATTAACTCAATTAATTATATTACCTGACTTGCCTTCTTAATTCATACTTAAACTAATTAATTTATTAGTTTAATAGAGTATTGATTTACACATCCTCTTATTTGGCTAACCATCACATTGTAGGTATATACGTATTAATATAATTACCTTCACTTTTCAATTAAATTTATTTCCTTAATAAATTCTCTACATGAATCATTAAAATATTCCCACATTTAATTTCTAACAAATAAATTATGTTAAAAAAAAATGTTCACCCATTTTCTACACATCTTACTTCTCAAATTCTAGGTTTTAAACCTTAACCCTTAATAAAATCAATTAAGATATTATTTAAAATCTTGAAAATATCTTGCATATTATAGCTAGGATTGCTCCTTTTGAGGCCAACGAAAGTAAAATGAAGTAATATGACTCTAAGTCACCTATTTGTTTGCAATTTAGAGAAAATAATGAAACAAATAGCGAGTATTCTTAAATGGAGACTTCTAGGCGTTGTACGTATCGTTTTAAATGCGAGGGTCATATGATTCTTCCTTTTGAGGCTAACCAAGGTTTAACGATGTAATATGACTCTAAATCATCTATTTGTTTGCAAATTTATAGGAAATAACAAATCAAATACCAAGTTTCCTTAAATGAAGTATTGTGCTCGTTGTACATATCGAATTAAATGCGAGAGTGATATGATTGCTCCTTTTGAGGCCAACGAAAGTAGAACGAAGTAATATGACTCTAAGTCACCTATTTGTTTGCAAATTTATAGAAAATAACGAAACAAATAGCGAGTATTCTTAAACGAAGACGTATGTGCTTTGTACGTATCGTTTTACTTGCGAGGGTGATAGGATTGCTCCTTTTGAGGCTAACCAAGGTTTAACGAAGTAATATGACTCTAAATCGTCTATTTGTTCGCACAATTAAAGAAAATAACGAATCAAATAGCAACTTTCCTTAAATGAAGTATTGTGTCCATTGTACGCATAGTGTTAAATACGAGAGTGATAGGATTGCTTCTTTTGAGGCCAACGAAAGTAGAACGAAGTAATATGACTCTAAGTCACCTATTTGTTTGCAAATTTAGAGAAAACAACGAAACAAATAGCGAGTATTCTTAAACGAAGACATTTGGGCGTTGTACGTATCGTTTTAAATGCGAGGGTGAGAGGATTGTTCCTTTTGAGGCTAACCAAGGTTTAATGAAGTAACATGACTCTAAATCATCTATTTGTTTGCAAATTTAGAGGAAATAACGAATCAAATAGCAAGTTTCCTTAAATGAAGTATTGTGTTTTTTGTACACATCGTATTAAATGTGAGAGTGATAGGATTCCACCTTTTGAAGCCAACAAAAGTAGAACGAAGTAATATGACTCTAAGTCACCTATTTGTTTGCAAATTTATAGAAAATAACGAAACAAATAGTGAGTATTCTTAAACGAAGACTTGTATGCTTTGTACGTATCGTTTTAAATGCGAGGCTAACCTAGGTTTAACGAAGTAATATGACTCGAAATCATCTATTTCTTCGCACAATTAGAGGAAATAACGAATCAAATAGCAAGTTTCCTTAAATGAAGTATTGTGTCCATTGTACGCATCGTATTAAATGCGAGAGTGATATGATTGCTCATTTTGAGGTCAACGAAAGTAGAATGAAGTAATATGAACCTAAGTCACCTATTTGTTTGCAAATTTAGAGAAAATAATGAAACAAATAGCGAGTATTCTTAAACGAATTCTTTTGGCCATTGTACGTATCGTTTTAAATGCAAGGGTGATAAGATTGTTCCTTTTGAGGCTAACCTAGCTTTAACGAAGTAATATGACTCTAAATCATCTTTTTGTTTGCTAATTTAGAATAAATAACGAATCAAATAGCAAGTTTCCTTAAATAAAGTATTGTGTTCGTTGTACGCATCGTATTAAATGCGAGAGTGATAGGATTGCTCCTTTTGAGGCCAACCAAAGTAGAACGAAGTAATATGACTCTAAGTCAGCTATTTGTTTCCAAATTTAGAGAAAATAACGAAACAAATAGCGATTATTCTTATACTAAGTCTTCTGGGCATTGTACGTATCGTTTTAAATGCGAGGGTGATAGGATTGTTCCTTTTGAGGCTAACCAAGGTTTAACAAAGTAATATGACTCCAAATCATCTATTTATTCGCAAATTTAGAGGAAATAACGAATCAAAAAGCAAGTTTCGTTAAATGAAGTATTGTGTCCATTGTATGCATCGTATTAAATGCGAGAGTGATACGATTGCTCCTTTCGAGGCCAACGAAAGTAGAACGAAGTAATATGACTCTAAGTCACCTATTTGTTTGCAAATTTAGAGAAAACAATGAAACAAATAGCGAGTATTCTTAAACGAAGACTTCTGGGCGTTGTACGTATCGTTTTAAAAGCGAGGGTGATAGGATTGTTCCTTTTGAGGCTAACCTAGCTTTAACGAAGTAATATGACTCTAAATCATCTTTTTGTTTTCTAATTTAGAATAAATAACGAATCAAATAGCAAGTTTCGTTAAATAAAGTATTGTGTTCGTTGTACGTATCGTATTAAATGCAAGAGTGATAGGATTTCTCCTTTTGAGGCCAACCAAAGTAGAACGAAGTAATATGACTCTAAGTCACCTATTTGTTTCCAAATTTAGAGAAAATAACGAAACAAATAGCGATTATTCTTATACTAAGTCTTCTGGGCATTGTACGTATCGTTTTAAATGCGAGGGTGATAGGATTGTTCCTTTTGAGGCTAACCAAGGTTTAACAAAGTAATATGACTCCAAATCATCTATTTATTCGCAAATTTAGAGGAAATAATGAATCAAATAGCAAGTTTCCTTAAATGAAGTATTGCGTCTGTTGTACGCATCGTATTAAATGCGAGAGTGATAGGATTGCTCCTTTTGAGGCCAACGAAAGTAGAACGAAGTAATATGACTCTAAGTCATCTATTTGTTTGCAAATTTAGAGAAAACAACGAAACAAATAGCGAGTATTATTAAACAAATACTTCTGTGCGTTGTACGTATCATTTTAAATGTGAGAGTGATAGGATTGTTCCTTCTTAGGCTAACCAAGGTTTAACGAAGTAATATGACTCTAAATCATCTATTTGTTTGCAAATTTAAAGGAAATAACGAATGAAATGGGAAGTTTCCTTAAAGGAAATATTGTTTACTTTGTACGCATCGTATTAAATGCGAGCGTGATAGGATTGCTCATGAGGCCAACGAAAGTAGAACGAAGTAATATGACTCTAAGTCACCTATTTGTTTGCAAATTTATAGAAAATAACGAAACAAATTGTGAGTATTCTTAAACGAAGACTTGTGTGCTTTGTACGTATCGTTTTAAATGCGAGGGTAATAGGATTGTTCCTTTTGAGGATAACCAAGATTTAACGGAGTAATATGACTCTAAATCATCTATTTGTTCGCACAATTAGAGGAAATAACGAATTAAATAGGAAGTTTCCTTAAATGTAGTATTGTGTCCATTATACGCATCGTATTAAATATGAGAGTGATAGGATTGCTCCTTTTGAGGCCAACGAAAGTAGAACGAAGTAATATGACTCTAAGTCACCTATTTGTTTGTAAATTTAGAGAAAACAACGAAACAAATAGCGAGTATTCTTAAACGAAGACTTCTGGGCGTTGTACGTATCGTTTTAAATGCGAGGGTGATAAGATTGTTCCTTTTGAGGGTAACAAAGGTTTAACGAAGTAATATGACTTTAAATCATCTATTTGTTTGCAAATTTAGAGGAAATAACGAATCAAATAGCAAGTTTCCTTAAATGAAGTATTTTGTCCGTTGTACGCATTGTATTAAATGTGAGAAAGATAGGATTACTCCTTTGGAGGCCAACGAAAGTAGAACGAAGTAATATGACTCTAAGTCACCTATTTGTTTGCAAATGTATAGGAAATAACGAAACAAATAGCGAGTATTTTTAAGCGAAGACTTGTGCGCTTTGTACGTATCGTTTTAAATGCGAGGGTGATAGTATTATTTCTTTTGAGGCTAACCAATATTTAACGAAGTAACATGACTCTAAATCATCTATTTTTTTTTGCAAATTTAGAGGAAATAACGAATCAAAAAGCAAGTTTCGTTAAATGAAGTATTGTGTCCATTGTATGCATCGTATTAAATGTAAGAGTGATAGGATTGCTCCTTTCGAGGCCAACGAAAGTAGAACGAAGTAATATGACTCTAAGTCACCTATTTGTTGGCAAATTTATAGAAAATAACGAAACAAATAGCGAGTATTCTTAAATGAAGACTTATGGGCGTTGTACGTATCATTTTAAATGCGAGGGTGGTAGGATTGTTCCTTTTAAGGCCAACCAAGGTTTAACGAAGTAATATCACTCTAAATCATCTTTTTGTTTGCAAATTTAGAGGAAATAACAAATCAAATAGAAAGTTTCCTTAAATGAAGTATTGGGTACTTTGTACGCATCGTATTAAATGTGAGAGTGATAGGATTTCCCCTTTTGAGGCCAACGAAAGTAGAACGAAGTAATATGACTCTAAGTCACCTATTTGTTTGCAAATTTATAGAAAATATCGAAACAAATAGCGAGTATTCTTAAACGAAGACTTGTGTGCTTTATACGTATCGTCTTAAATGAAAGGGTAATAGCATTGTTCCTTTTGAGGCTAACCAAGGTTTAACGAAGTAATTTGACCGAAATCATCTATTTGTTCGCACAATTAGAGGAAATAACAAATCAAATAGCTAGTTTCCTTAAATGAAGTATTATGTCCGTTGTATGCATCGTATTAAATGCGAGAGTGATAGGATTGCTCCTTTTGAGGCCAACGAAAGTTGAACTAAGTAATATGACTTTAAGTCACCTATTTGTTTGCAAATTTTGAGAAAATAACGAAACAAATAGCTTGTATTCGTAAACGAAGACTTCTAGGCGTTGTACGTATCGTTTTAAATGCGAGGGTGATAAGATTATTCCTTTTGAGGCTAACCAAGGTTTAACGAAGTAATATGACTCTAAATCATCTATTTATTTGCAAATTTAGAGGAAATAACGAATCAAATAGCAAGTTTCCTTAAATGAAGTATTGTGTCCATTGTACGCATCGTATTAAATGTGAGAGTGATAGGATTGCTCCTTTTGAGGCCAACGAAAGTATAACGAAGTAATATGACTCTAAGTCACCTATTTGTTTGCAAATTTAGAGAAAATAACGAAACAAATAGAGAGTATTCTTACACGAAGGCTTGTGTGCTTTGTACGTATCGTTTTAAATGCGAGGGTAATAGGATTGTCCCTTTTGAGGCTAACCAAGGTTTAATGAAGTAATATGACCCTAATTATCTATTTGTTCGCACATTAGAGGAAATAACGAATCGAATAGCAAGTTTCCTTAAATGAAGTATTGTGTCCGTTGTACGCATCGTATGAAATGCAAAAGTGATAGGATTGCTCATTTTGAGGCCAACGAAACTAGAACGAAGTTATATGACCCTAAGTCACGTATTTGTTTGCAAATTTAGAAAAAATAACGGAACAAATAGCGAGTATTCTTAAGCGAAGACTTCTGAGCATTGTACGTATCCTTTTAAATGCGAGGGTGGTAGGATTGTTCCTTTTAAGGCTAACCCAGGTTTAACGAAGTAATATGACTCTAAATCATCTATTTGTTCGCACAATTAGACGAAATAACGAATCAAATAGCAAGTTTCCTTAAATGAAGTATTGTGTCCATTGTACGCATCGTATTAAATACGAGAGTGATAGGATTGCTCCTTTTGAGGCCAACGAATGTAGAACGAAGTAATATGACTATAAGTCACTTATTTGTTTGCAAATTTAGAGAAAACAACGAAACAAATAGCGAGTATTCTTAAATGAAGACTTCTGGGCGTTGTACGTTTCGTTTTAAATGCGAGGGTGATAGGATTGTTCCCTTTTAGGCTAACTCATGTTTAACGAAGTAATATGACTCTAAATCATCTATTTGTTTGCAAATTTAGAGGAAATAACGAATCAAATAGCAAGTTTCCTTAAATGAAGTGTTGTGTCCGTTGTACGCATTGTATTAAATGCGAAAGTGATAGGATTGCTCCTTTTGAGGCCAACAAAAGTTGAACGAAGTAATATTACTCTAAGTCGCCTATTTGTTTGCAGGTTTATAGAAAATAACGAAACAAATAACGTGTATTCTTAAACGAAGGCTTGTGTGTTTTGTACGTATCGTTTTAAATGCGAGGGTGATAGGATTTTTCCTTTTGAGGTAAACCAGGGTTTAACGAAGTAATATGACTCTAAATTATATATTTGTTCGCATAATTAGAGGAAATAAGGAATCAAATAGCAAGTTTCCTTAAATGAAGTATTGTGTCTATTGTACGCATCGTATTAAATGTAAGAGTGATAGGATTGCTCCTTTCGAGGCCAACGAAAGTAGAACGAAGTAATATGACTCTAAGTCACCTATTTGATTGTAAATTTAGAGAAAATAACGAAACAAATAGCGAGTATTCTTAAACGGAAAGTTCTGGGCGTTGTACGTATCGTTTTAAATTCTAGGGTGATAGGAATATTCCTTTTTAGCCTAACCAAGGTTTAACGAGGTAATATGACTCTAAATCATCTATTTGTTTGCAAATTTAGTGGAAATAACGAATAAAATAACAAGTTTCCTTAAATGAAGTATTGTGTACTTTGTACGCATCGTATTAAATGCGAGAGTGATAGGATTGTTCCTTTTGAGGCCAACAAAAGTAGAACGAAGTAATATGACTCTAAGTCACCTATTTGTTTGCAAATTTATAGAAAATAACAAAACAAATTGTGAGTGTTCTTAAGCGAATACTTGTGTGTTTTGTACGTATCGTTTTAAATGCGAGGGTAATAGGATTGTTCCTTTTGAGGCTAACTAAGGTTTAACGAAGTAATATGACTTTAAATCATCTATTTGTTCACACAATTACATGAAATAACGAATCAAATGGAAAGTTTCCTTAAATGAAGTATTGTGTCCATTGTACGCATCGTATTAAATGCGAGAGTGATAGGATTGCTCCTTTTGAGGCCAACGAAAGTAGAACGAAGTAATATGACTCTAAGTCACCTATTTGATTGTAAATTTAGAGAAAATAACGAAACAAATAGCGAGTATTCTTAAACGGAGAGTTCTGGGCGTTGTACGTATCGTTTTAAATTCGAGGGTGATAGGAATATTCCTTTTTAGCCTAACCAAGGTTTAACGAGGTAATATGACTCTAAATCATCTATTTGTTTGCAAATTTAGTGGAAATAACGAATAAAATAACAAGTTTCCTTAAATGAAGTATTGTGTACTTTGTACGCATCGTATTAAATGCGAGGGTGATAGGATTGTTCATTTTGAGGCCAACAAAAGTAGAACGAAGTAATATGACTCTAAGTCACCTATTTGTTTGCAAATTTATAGAAAATAACAAAACAAATTGTGAGTATTCTTAAGCGAATACTTGTGTGTTTTGTACGTATCGTTTTAAATGCGAGGGTAATAGGATTGTTCCTTTTGAGGCTAACTAAGGTTTAACGAAGTAATATGACTTTAAATCATCTATTTGTTCACACAATTACATGAAATAACGAATCAAATGGAAAGTTTCCTTAAATGAAGTATTGTGTCCATTGTACGCATCGTATTAAATGCGAGAGTGATAGGATTGCTCCTTTTGAGGCCAACAAATGTAGAACGAAGTAATATGACTCTAAGTCACCTATTTGTTTGCAACCTTAGAGAAAACAACGGAACAAATATCGAGTATTCCTAAATGAACTCTTCTGGGCGTTGTACCTATCGTTTTAAATGCGATGGTGATAGGATTGTTCGTTTTTAGGCTAACCAAGGTTTAACGAAGTAATATGACTCTAAATCATCTATTTGTTTGCAAAATTAGAGGAAATAACGAATCAAATAGCAGGTTTCCTTAAATGAAGTACTGTGTTCGTTGTACGCATCGTATTAATTGCGAGAGTGATAGGATTGCTCATTTTGAGGCCAACGAAACTAGAACGAAGTTATATGACCCTAAGTCACGTATTTGTTTGCAAATTTAGAGAAAATAATGAAACAAATAGCGAGTATTCTTAAACGAAGACTTCTGAGCATTGTACGTATCCTTTTAAATGCGAGGGTGGTAGGATTGTTCCTTTTAAGGCTAACCAAGGTTTAACAAAGTAATATGACTCTAAATCATCTATTTGTTCGCACAATTAGACGAAATAACGAATCAAATAGCAAGTTTCCTTAAATGAAGTAAATGACATAATTGTAATAATAAATTAAGTATATTTAATTTATACTATGTGGATAGAATAAATTAAATAGCTTAATATTTATTATTTAGTATTTTGGAAATACTAATTATAAATTAAGAAGATGAGTCTTATTATTATTATTATTACTATTATCATTATTATCATTATTATTTAGTTCCTAAATGGTTTAGGAATTAATTAATAAGAGTACTCTCATAATTGATAATTAAGTTCCTAAATAGTTTAGGGATTATAATTATTATATTAAATCAATTAAGTTCCTAATTAGATTAGGAGTTTAATTAAAAATCCTATTCCTAAAGGTGTTAGGAGGGTTTACTAAATCTATAAATAAGAGAAGTCTTATTATGGATTAAGGTTACACACATACACTTCCATAAGTTTTGGGAGAGTACTCACATATTCTCTAGAGAGAGAAAACTAGGGTTTGCCATCACCCACTTCTTGAATTATAGTTATTCCTTGGTGGATCACCTCTAGAGGCCAAACACTTGGGTGGTTAACATTCATCATTGGAATCCAATCGGTGAAATTCAAGGAGATCGTGAACGATTTGGAGGTGAACTTGTACCCGTTGAAGTTTTGAGTTCTACAAGGGTATATCTCTAACTTCTTCTTTATTAATTAATAATTGCGCATAAAGGTCGATCCTGGATTATGGTTTGTAAATTTTTAAAATTTGATTTTACCATGCTTCCGCTATTTTATGCAATTTGATTGCGTCTATGAATATTACAAACCAACAGTGGCATCAAGAGCCAAACTTTATGCGAATTATTAATTGTTTTGATTCCATATGTGTATAAGTATGTGTTAAGAACAATTTATTGGGCATAATTTGTTGTATAAAATTATTATTTTAATACCAAAATTGGCTTATTACCGAATTTGTAAAGCAATGTTTCGGCAATTATATATATATAAAGTAAACAAGCTGTTTTTGTTTCGATTTTTATCATGCTTCTTTTCGGATTTAATATATATGATATATTTGTCCCAAATTCATTGTCACCGGAAAAGCAAGTTTCGGATTAGTATAAGAACCAACAAAGCAGCACAGTTTATATATATATATATATATATATATATATCCGAAAAGCATGTTTGGTGAATTAACTGCATGTTTCGGTTTTGCCAAATAAATAAAAAAAGGAGAAACTGCCGCACGGTTTTCGGATTTATGTATATATATATATACAGCCATCATTGTTTCGGCAATGATAAAGCAGCCTCTTTGGATTAAGTATATATATATATATAACAACATAGCAGCCACAAAGTTTCGGAATTGGTAAAGCAGGAAGCCACTGTGACGACCCCGAATCCGAGTCCCCCGAACCTCGAACTCGGTTCAACACGAGTACAATATTTTTCTTATTGTTCATGAATTACAACAATATTATAATTATTAAATAATCATTTATTTACAATTTTACAACATCTCTTTCTATTCTAGAATCGAAATCTTTATACATTCTTAGTATGTCTCAATATCATACATGATACGACATTCTATTACAATCAATTTGAGTATTTAATACTCATATAACATACCAACTAAGTCTTATGCTACAGAATCATTTACCTGTCCAATTCGGACTGATATTTACAATAGATATTTAGATCTTCAATGGAAGTAATATATTTTCCTGTTCCTTGTTCTTTATCGAGAACTTCAGGTAACTAGCCTTATCTGAAAATGTTGGTTTAGGCAAGAGTGAGCACGACGGCTCAGCAAGTTCAACAGCTACCCATAACACATTACATGCTTTACATAAAATTTACAATTTATACTAACATCATGTTTTTCATGCATTTCAGTTCATGACATACTGCTCATGCATATCATGCCTCGCATTTAATCTATGCTTCGTGTCTAACCTCTATCATGACATATAGTTCAATGCAGAACAATTGTCTTAAATCAACTACCGCATATCAACAGTTCAAATCAACTTATTGCACAAAGGCACATTAAAACATCTTTGCACATAACCACGTATGAGTACATCTCAGTTTAATAACAAACTTATAATTCATGCACATAATACAACACGTTCTGAAAAACTTGTCTGGACTTGTATAATCAGCTTACGTTAATCTTTCACGTTCCTTGCACCACCTACACGGTATGTGAGATCAACGGTGCACAATATCAGTCAAAGTTTGACTCAATACTAAATCTTATTTTAAAGATATTTATTTCTTCTTATCATCCCCTTTATTTAATAAGGTTAATTTCATATTTTAGTCTCTCTTTGACTTGACTCAGTGTTTCATATTCAACACCATAAATCTTTTGTTCGAAACTATGCAATTCTGACATTTATTAATGTCACTGCATTAAAACTTGGACCCTATATTTATTTAGGTCGATCTACCAATTAATCACTAATAGATCATACCCTTGTTTTAACTTAATCACATCATTTATCTCGATACCTATCATAATATTACCCACATTGGATAATATTTTAAATTTTATTATCAATTAGTAATAACTTATAATGTTATTTAATTATTAAATAACACTTTAAATAATCATTACTATTATTAATTTATTTTTAATAATAGTTTAATTGCTTGCTAATATTATTACCCTTTAATAATATTTTAATTGACTTCTCATTATTATCAATCATTTTAATAATAATTTAATTGTTCATCAATATTATCAATCATTTAATAATATTTGAAATCCTCACGTATCATTAGTAATTATTTAATAACGATTCAACCCTTAACTATTATTACCCAATAGTTAATTACTTGTTAAACAATATTATTAATTCTTTAATAATATTCTAAATCTTTATTTATCATTATTATTTATTTAATAATGATTTAACTCTTAACTATTATTATTTAATAGTTAATTAAATGCTAAATAATATTATTAATCCTTAATTCTTAACTATTATCATTTAATAGTTAGTCAACAATATTATCAATATAGTTTAATTACTTAATAATCTTCTTTCGATTAAGTAATAATTTATTCCACTTAATTACCACTTAATTATTATTTAATATGAATTAAATAATAATTAATTAACTAATTATCCGAGCTCATTATTTAATATTAATTAAATAATAATTAATTAATTAATTAACCTTACTTATTATTTAATATTAATTAAATAATAAATAATTAGTTTATTAACCTTAATTATCCTTTAATTATTATTTAATATTAATTAAATAATAATTAATTACTTAATTAACCTTACTTATTATTTAATATTAATTAAATAATAAATAATTAGCTTTCTAACTTTAATATTCTTTAATTATTATTTAATATTAATTTAAATAATAATTAATTATTTATTTAACTTTACTTATTATTTAAGTGCAATTAAATAATAAATAACTAACTTATTTATCTTAACATCCTTTAATTATTATTTAATATTCATTAAATCATAATTAATTAATTACATAACTTCATATATTATTTAATATTTATTAAATAATATTTAATTAGATTATTAGCCTATTTATACACTAATAAATAGCTAATATATAGTGAATCACTCCAATAATTTCAAATTTTATTTTATAACACTTAACTAGCATGCCAATAGGTCAAATATTATTTTTATGAAATTAAAAATAATTTTTCCATACTTATTAGCAATTTAGTAAGCTTTAATCCACCATTAATTCTAATAAAAACCAAATTACAAAAAAATTCGGATTTTAAATTTTGATAATTTTCTTTATAAAATTATAAGTATTTTCTCTTTTGGAACCAACCCAAGAACCGGCCTAAAAATGCCCGAACCGGCCCTACCTAGAAACCGAAAAAAACCGAACCGGCCGGTTTTTTAAAAAAAATAGGCAGATTACTTTCTGAATTTTCCAGACTTGGGGTCTCCGACGGGAACTTGAATAAAATGAAATCCACAAGTCCGATTGAGGCCTATTTGGTATCGATGGATTCGTAACTTCCCGAAATACATTTTTCTGTCATCAAACATCAAATTTGGATTTGTTTTGGTCACCGAAATTGGCTCCAAACCGGACTGTTGTGCACAGCCCTAAAACAATGTGGTGTTTTGGTAGAAAATCCATATCTTGCTCATTTTAAATCGGATTTTAGTCATTTAACTTGGAGAATCTTCATATTTCATGGATCTATCACCCAAAATTGACGGATCATAAATCCGACTTACGGATTGTGAACAGTAATTCCGTGAAGGGGTTGCTACGTATTAGATTAATTTGTTTTCGTTGGTAAAAATTTATTCAATGAGTTTGATGAAATTTTTCATCACAAACACATATAAAAACCCATGTTAAACCCATGTAACCCTAGATATACCAATATAGCATGGATCTATCCATTTAGACTTTGAAAATTATATTTCTACCATAGAAATTACATAATACCCAAAGAACAATATCAAGCTAGAATGTTTTATACCTTTTGTTGATTATCCTCTTTGTTAGAACTTTGAAAAGACTTGGATAATCAATTTTCTTACATAGATAACTTCCTCTTGAGGAGACCTCCATCTTTAAACCTTACTCCAAGATCATCCAACCATCAATGCTCACAAGATCTAACTTTCTTTTTCTTTTTCTCTAGAGTTTTTCTCTATTTTCTTTCTCTCTAGCTTTTCTAGTAAAAAAACTAACAACCATATCACAAGTGTGGGAAGCACTCTATATATAGCCAAATGCTAATACTTTATTAACTCTCCTAATTCACCAACATAGTCAATTTAGAGCTTAATTGAGATTACTATAGCATGGATTGATTGACAACTTGATTGACATCCATCAAGGTTGCTTGTAAGAAACTTTTGGAGTGTAAAATAAGCAAAAATAAAGCCACACACAACATCCACATGTGCCCCCCCCCCCCCCCCCCAAATTCGGGATTTATCAATTTACTACACCATTTTAGCTTTATTTTTATATCCTATATCATTATATAAGTATCCATATATATATACACCAATGTATATATATTGACCACCACTTTGACTACCATTTGGGCTCCACATTGGACCCTAGGATTTAATATATTGGGCTCATTCAACTAATTGATTTGGGCTCAATTTATTTACTACATTGGACTAATATTAAATACCATATGTTACATTTAATTAAAATAAGCATTGGGCTTGGTTAATTATTACATAAATCAATGTTCAAATTAAATTATATGGACTACTAGGTTAATTAATTTGACCTAGTTTAATATCTCAATTGGACTTATAATATAATCCAATTAGACTTACATTTAATTATCCTACCACATTGGGTTACATAATTAACTCACCCATAGTTAATTCTCAACACTACATTCCTTCCTCCATCAATTAACCAATGTTTGGTTAATTCTCTCTCTTGTCTACCAACTAGGGTTATTCAATTAACCCTACATTAATTAATTTTCTACACTCAATCAATACATGAAAAATATTCTCCCAATACATTGACCATCATTTGACTTTAATGTGTTTGGGCTACATGGATTACTTTGTATTGGACTCTCTTATTTAATTACTTGGGCTACCCAACACAACTCACATATCATATATAACTTGGGTTTATTATTTAATTACCCACCTTCATGCAAGTATTCTCATATTGGGCTTGTATTAAATCCATCAATGGACTCTATATAACAACTAAATAATTAAGTTAATTACTTAATTAATTATCTTCTTAATATTGTCATTCTAGGCAATATTCCACTTCTCTACTTGCTAATCTTAGCTTTAATTCATGACTCATATAATTAACTCAATTAATTATATTACATGACTTTCCTTCTTAATCCATACTTAAACTAATTAATTTATTAGTTTTATTGAGTATCTAATTTACTCATCTTCTTGTTTGGCTAACCAACACAACTCTAGGAATATATAACTATGTATATATATCCTTATAATTATCTTCACTTCACAAATGAATTTATTTCCTTAATAAATTCTCTATATACATCATTACAATATTCTCACATTTAATTTCTAGCAAATAAATTATGTTAAAAAAAAATGTTCACCCAAATTCTACACATCTCACTTCTCAAACTCTCGGTTTTAAATCATAACCTTTAATTGATTATTTAAAATCTTAATTACAAATCTTGTAAATATCTGAGATATTACAGCCACGGTTTTGGTATTTAATATATATGATATATTGATTCAGCTTTGTCCCGAAATTGTGTCACTGCCACGGTTTTGGTGATTACAAAGCTTTTGCACTACCGTGTATATATATATTAAGCCATTCACGGAAGTAAATTTGATAAAGCAAGAATGCTGCACTTCGATTTTTGTACAAAATATATATATATAGTACAGTGTTGTACACGGTAATATATATATAGTACACGGTTATTAATATATATTATTAATATATATGATATATTTATAATATATATTTATTTGTCAAACAGTTTGATAATTTTGTGTAAATTTTAAAGTTTCAAAATAAAAGAGTTTATTTTGGGTAATTTTAAAATAATAAAAATAAATAGTTTATTTTTAAATAATTTTATAATTAAAATAAAATGTTTATTTTAAACATGAAATTGGATTTCATGCAACCTTAATTGCCCATTAAATGATACCAATACATATATTGAATGATTTATTTAATTCATATAATGAATATTATTTATTGATATATATGATGATATATATGATAATAAATGGGATTGATTATGGACTATTGACCAATGTGATTGGATTTAATTTTAATGGATGCATGAATGAATGAGTTTTATAAATGGGGTATGCGTACCTCGTCTTTCTAATTTTTCTTATGTATAATTCTATCTCCCTCCTATGTACTTCCCCTTGACTGTTGATCAAGGTTTCTATTTATTGTAAATAGTTTTGTAATAGGATTAGTTAGAATTATTTTGAAGAATTGGAGCAAATGAGCAAAGAGCGCATGAAGACCCATTTGTAATGGACCCCGAATTTAAATGTAATAGTTACATATAATTTAATTTATTCTTGCACCTTAGGTTTGAACTTTTGGTTCACTTGGTGGCTCTAGTGAACCAAACTAGAATAAAAGTCCATAATCAATCCAAGTAGAATATAGTATTCTATATGTGCATGCTAATTATATATTATATTCTATATTATCCAAACATGCTTCGCATGTTAAATAATATGACGCGTATTTTATATATATATGTGTATGCGCGCTAAACAAGATGAGACAATTAATATTAACAAACCCCTCATGATGTAGAATAAATATTATTTATAAAATGAATTAAAATGTTTAATTCATGAATTAAAAGGAGTTTAATTCAATTAAATAAAATTAGAATTGTTCTAATTTATTTATTCTACTACTAAAATATTAAGTTGAAACGTTCAAAGATATTTAGAATATCGAACGTTGCCTTCTAGCATGATAAAACGATAGAGTATCAAATAATCAATATACGTTTGTTGTGCACACACAAGGCTTATATCGATCATTTGAGATGTTGTTTTATCACATTTGATGCTTATAAGGAATTGAACATTACTGTTTTGTTGTGCACACACAAGGGCAATATTTTTCTCTTCACTTATATGGAAGTGCTAAGTCTGACTTAACTTAGATAATTTTGATTTAGATGTGCACACACATGATCATAATAATCTAAGAGGCAAAATACAAGGAGTTACATGTTGATGTAATTGACAAGGAGTTGTCTCCCTATTGAATAAACTATAATTTGTTGTGCACACACAAGGTTATACTTATGTCAATAGGATCCTTATCTCACTAGCAAATCTTTAATTAGTTTTGTCGAACTATATATAGAGGGTAATATTATTTGATGAAAATAGTGGGAGACACCATTTTAAATAAAGACCTAACTAACTTGGTGATTAATAAAATGAATACATGTTAATGTTGTTATTAATTCACTTAAAGAATATTGTTATGTTTAATTCACTAACATTGCAAAGCATATTAGATGCTGACAATTAATCGAACCGAATTGTTCGGATTGATTAAACAAATTTGAGAAAAGTTCTCAATGCTGAAAAGCTAGCAAATGTCCTTAATTTGCCTATTCATGCAAACGTTGCAAACTAAGCCTATGAGGAAGATATTGTTATTTTAAGAAATAACAAGATGATGCAAATGTGGCTCAATGCATCATGCTCGCATCCATAAGTATCGAGTTACAGCGTCAACACGAGAAAATTGATGGACCTACTATATTGTTGCACATTCAATAGTTGTCTGGTGAGCAAAGTAGGTCAACTAGATATAAGATGTCTAATGAGCTCTTCCAATCTATAATGACCAATGACACTACAGTAAAGACACGTATCCTAAAGATGATCAATCCGATTGATCAATTAGGACACCTAGGTTTTGTCAAAGATGGAGAGTTGAGTCAAGATTCGATCTTGCAGTTACTCGCTGACTCCCTTTCACAAATTGTTGTGAACTTTAACATTAATAAGCTTGAAATCAGTTTATTTGATTTACTTAAATATGTTGAATAAGTTGAGAGTCACTTTCTTTCCAAGAAAGACCAAGTCTTACTAGTAGATGAATCTTCTAAGTTGAAGAAGATGGCCAAAGGTGTTTCTGAGGAGTCGGAAAAGATAGAAGGCAATAGAAAGGCTAAACAAAGGACATAAATAAAAGTGATCCCGAGGGCAAAGGAGTTTGCTTTCATTGCGATAAGCTGGGACACTGGAAGAGAAACTGCAAGGTGTATCTTGTAGTAGTTAAGCAGAAGAAGCTTAGTGAAGCTTCAATTGCAGATATAGATTTGTTCATAATGAAATAGAACTTTCTATAAGTCAAGTTTCTACTTAGGTATTAGATACCGGCTGAAGGTCTCAAATATGCAAGCCGTTGCAGAGACTAGGCAGAAGTAGAAAGCTGAACTAAAGATAAGTAATCCTATGCGTGGGGAATGGAGCAAAAGGTTGCTGCATTAGTCATAGGAACTTATAGTTTAGCATTGCCTACGGGCAAATTCATTTAGTTAGTAAGATGTTACTATGTTGATTACTTGATGGATTTTGTAAGCTTGACTTACATGAAAAATATTTCAAAATTGAACAAACTAAAGACAAAGAGATGATATGAATCATACCTTCATGCAATACTGTTAACTCGGTCATGTTAATGAAACAAGACAAAACAAGTTGTTTAAAGATAAGCTTTTAGAGCATTTTGATTATGAATCAAATACAACTTGTGAATCTTGTATCATGGACAATATGACTAAATCTTCATTTAGTGGACATGGAGAGCGAGTTGCGGAGTTGTTAGAAATGGTACACACAGTCGTGTGTGAGACCTATGACAACAAATGCAAGAGGAAGGTATATTCATTCATTACTTTCACTAATGATTCTAGATTTCGATATATGTATTTGATGAAATACAAATCCAAATCATTTGAAACGTTCAAAGAATTCAAAAGTGAAGTATAGAAACTAAAGGCCAAAAGTATTAAAGTTCTTCGATTAGATCGACAAGGGAATACTTAAGCAGTAAGTTTCTAGATCATCTCAAGCGAAATGGTATTCTCACACAATGGACATGGTGATGATCCATGATGAGTTATACCAATCTTCCAGTAAACTTCTAGGGTTATACCTTAGAAACGGTCGCAAATTTACTAAATCAGATACCTTCTTATTTCCTCCTCAAGACTTCATATGAGTCATGGATAGGGAGGAAACAAAGTCTTAAGTATGTTACGATTTGGATTGTCCAGCTTATGTCAAAAAGTTTGACAGTGATAAGCTTGGGACAAGATCTGATAAGTGTAAACTTGTGGGATATCCTAAAGAAAGTTTAGGGTATCACTTCTATAATCCGACTAACTAAAAAGTGTTTGTTGAAACACGCTGCCTTATAAGAAAAGAAGTTTTTCCTTAAAGGGTTAATGGGAGTAAAATAGATCTTAAAGAAGTTCAAGAACCACAAAACACTACAGATTAAGTGAAGGAATCTGTATAAGTAGATAAACCTATTGTACCACAACCAAGTCGTAAATCTGGTTTAGTATCGAAGATACCTGAATGGTATGGATTCATCATAGATGATGGTGATGAGGTACGTATCATAGTGGATGATGATCCAGTTACATACGATGAGGTATGAGTATTAGATACTCAAGAGAAATGACTGATAATCATAAAATTCGAAATAGGTCTTTGGAAAAAGACTAAAAGCATATGGCAAGGTGGAGACCTAAAAGACCTGACTAGTGGTAAAAGATTTCAAATAAGGTTAATGAGTTGACTATAATGAAATTTTTCACAAGTGAAAATGCATATATCAATTCGGATTTTACTTGCAGTTGTAGCTTATTATACAAAAGGATGTATGTATGATACCACCAAGAGGATTTGTCTCCATATAGATGGAGTAAATCAAGTATGAAAGCTACAATGATCCAATTTTGTATTGAAGCAAGTTTCTCGAAGACGGAACATCCGTTTTGATGAGATAATCAAAAGAGTTTGATTTTATCAAAGACGAGGATGAACCAAGTGTGTACAAAGGTTAGTGGGAGCACTATGACATTCCTAGTATTATATGGTGATATAATGCTGATAAGGAATGACATACCGATGCTACAATCAGTAAAGATGTGGTTATCTAAACACTTCTCCGCAAAGGACTTGGGAGAAACATCCTATATTTTGGGGATAAAGATCTATAAAGATAGATCTAAAAGGATGCTTGGCTTATCCCAAGGAACGTACATTGATTCTATGCTAAAGAAGTTTAGCATGAAAGATTCCAAGAAAGTGCTCATGCCGATGAGTTCTGGAATACATCTCTCGAAGAAGCAGGCCCCAAAGACACCTGAAGAGAGAGACCGTATAAGTAAGACTCCTTATGCCTCAGCAATAGGATCTATCATGTACGGGATGATATGTACTTGACCTGATATTGCTTATGCATGATAAGCAGATTTCAATTCATTTCTAGAGAAGAATATTAGAAAAGAGTTTCTAATGATGGGTCCGATATAAAACCAGAGAGCTTAACAAACTCAAGTTTGTTCAGACTAATCAAGATAACAGCATATCCGTTTCAGGTAATATGATTACCTTAAACGGTGTTGCAGTGAGTTGGAAAAGGTTCCAAATAGCAAGGAGTTGCTGATTTAGTGAAAAAGACATAGTAAATAACTATAAGTGAAGCTGTAAAGTGTTGGTTTGCAAAAATATGGCATACATATATAATCAAATTATATAAGCGCAGCGGAAGCAAGAAAATCAGATTTTAAATTTTTTGTACAAACCAATAACCCGGATCTTTCTTATGCGACTATTATTAATTGAGGAAGGATAAAAAAATTTATACCTTTGTAGAACCAAGCTTCCACGGGTACAAGTTCATCTCCCTTTAATCCTTTACGTTCTTCTTCAAATTCACCGATTAGATTCCACGGATCAATGTTAGCTCCCCAAGTGTTGAGCCTCTAGAGGTGATCCACCAAGAGATCTATGAATTAAAGAAGTGGATCTTGGTTTCTCCAAACCATGGGTGGCTAGCCCTAATTCTCCCTCTCTATCTAACTCTTAGATCTAGAGAATTATGGAGTACTCTCTCTCTCTCCTAATGAAAGAGTGTGTAACCTTGATCTATGATAAGACTCCTCTTATTTATAGATCTAGTCAACCCTCCTAAACTATTTAGGATTAGGGTTTTAATTTAATTTCCAATTTAATTAGGAACTAAATTAATTAATTACAATTCCTAAACCATTTAGGAACTTAATTATTTAATAATGAGAGTACTTCTTATTAATTAATTACTAAACCATTTAGTAACTTAATTAATTATTATTATAATTATAATTCCAAAACTATTTAGGAACTTAATTATTTAATAATAATATTACTACTTATTAATTAATTCCTAAACCATTTAGGAACTAAATAATAATTCTAGTAGTAATAATAATAGTAATAATAATAATAATAAGACTCCTCTTATTAATTTATAATTAGTATTTCTAAAATACTAAATTATAAATATTAAGCTATTTAATTTATTCTATCAGCATAGTATAAATTAAATATACTTAATTTATTATTACAATTATGTCATCCACTTCTAAAATAAATATTACTCTTTTGCAGTGTGACCCTTTAGGTTCTCCATATTAAACCGGTTGTATAATAAATAAATTAGAACAATTCTAATTCATTTATTACGAATTAACTCTTTAATTCAGAATAAATAATTATTCCACAATAAGGGTAAGCCCCCTTAGCGATTAGTCGACTTTCCAGATAATACAGATTTCAACATTTAATCGTAAAAGAACCTTTCAGCAAATAGTTACTGTGATAGCCCGAGATCCCACCTTACTTTAATTATATCCAATCTATTCTGGATGACACAATCATTAACCTTAAACCACATTAACCGGGATCCCGTGCGTCAAAACTTAACCTTTAACCTTTAAAAGCATTTCAGTTGACCATAAATGCGGTCCAATTTTTTTTTATTCTTTAAAACTTATTTTCCTTATCTGTCTCAGGATCGCAACGTTTAATTACCCTTCATTAAACTTAGGTCGAACAATTACCAATTGTGACCGAGTCTATTACAATTTCTATAATCATATTTATTCATGATTTAACATAATCTTTAAATAAAATTTTGCCATGAAGTATTCATACATGGCCCTAACTATACATGTTCTGTTCACAAATACCTTTTTACATTCATCTATATCATACATGTCCTTGTCTGCTTATAACTGATCCATACATCAACCTGCTTACCTCATACCTGTATCATGCATAACCTGCTCCATACGTATTTTCCATACATGCGAGTTCTAGTTCAATTATAACTCGACGTACATAATTACAAACTTTTCCTGAATAATAATACCACCTACATACAAATCATCAGAATAGATTCACAACATTCGCTAACTTGCAACCACATATAACAGTTTGGCTTCACGTTTATTTATTCCATCATCAATCTTTTACCTTAGCTGCACCGGTACCTCCGGCCTTCATGTATTTTACCTGAAATGTTAGTCATAGCAAGGATGAGCATAAAGCTCAGCAAGTAATTCAGATAACACCTTTCATGCTCACAATTTATATCAATGCGTCATGCATCCCTTACTTTACTATACTGTGCATAATGTCACATAATTCATTTAACACTTAGAACACGTAGTGGCACGGAGTGCACATATTAACTATCACTTAGTTCACGTAGATTATTTAGTACATTCAAGTCTGAAAAACTTGCCTGGTCTGCATTATTTTACTTAACCTTTATTGCCTCGCTTGGCCTTTCTATCCTTCATTGCATTGGGTTGCTACTTCGAGCGCTATCTGTAAACATTGCACTACATGCATCATTATAGGATCATAAACTCATATAACTTATCAAACTTAATTCATAATTACATGACCATCCGTCAATAACCATTCCACATTTGATGTATCACACCTTATGTAGGTTTATAATACACCATAACTTGCTTCCGACCTTTTTCATAACTTATATCATGCTTTAACTTAGCTTTAGGCATGTTACATTATGCCATTCATTATCTCATTAAACCTTAACACCCTTTACATAGTCCATTTTTATCAATCTAGGGTTTACATAACTTATCTCTATCATTTAGTTTCAAAACATTTCATTTCGGGTCAAAAATATCATTTTTTTTAAACTCTGCTACACACGGCCCCAGCCGGCTTTTGGCCTAGAAATCCATGGCCCCGGCCAAAACCTCTCAGCCAAACATGGCCCCGGCCGTGGTTTTGCCTACAAAAATCAGGCCTAGGCCGTGGCCCAGAAATCTGAAATTTTGATTTTTGCTGCTGCTTTGGTGAATTTTAATTCTTTAACCGTACATCCATTTGACACCAAATTTGGTACACATGTAGACCTCATACCATAGTATTTTTCAAAATTTTCTATTGCCTCATTTGGATCCTTAAAATCATAGATACACTAGCCCGTAGGAGGGCTGTTCACACAATTTCCAGACTTTGAAATATTCTGAACTTCCAAAATTCAACTTTTGCAACTTTGTGACTTTTGGCCATAAGCTTTAAAACTTCATTCTAACACTTGACATAGTTCATATAACTTATATATGACATGTCCAAAATTTCAAAACCATAAAACTTCGTACGAGGCGATAATTGTCCGTTAAAATCCATTTCGATTCGAAACGATTGATTTCGATCGTTCGAATCGTCTTTTTGTTCAAATTCATATCCGTTGATTACCAAATCAACCTAAACATATGTAATAACATAAACATGAGTCGTGTGACTCTATTTCACCTTTAATTCCTCAAAATTGCCAAAAACCACACTCTAGTGCCATTTTACTAATTTTTCTAAAGTTTCCATTTTCAAAACTTAAACTCTCTTGATAATTCAATCTCAACACACCACATAGGTAATCACCAACACATTTAATGACTTTATACGCCTCTATAACTTCTAACTACACATTCCTATGCACTTTACAGATTACGAATTGGTTTACACAAAAAGTATAGCCTAATATTTGATCTTTGCATACCAAATCATACTTCTCAATCCTCAAAGCATCTTACATGCTATCTAACAAAAATTTATGCATGAATTACACATGTTCACCACCTCAAGCTAGGTTTTCATCAAAACCATCAACTTAAAACACAAAATTGTATCTTAACTCATGATTTTTAGCCTTAAATATGAACTTGAGTATCATGGCACCTTTGTTCTACCACTTTGGAACTTAGGGTTTCATTATTAATCACATATAAAGCATGTAACTTACATAACTCACAAAATCAAACCATGTACCCCAAAGATACATACATGACTTCTATTATTTTTGAACTTAATCACATAAACTCAAACTTTTAAAACTCAAACATCATTATACCTTCTTGGATGTCCAACTTCTTTACATACATAGCTTCCTCATTAAGAGCTCTTCCTCTTTTCTTCTTGCTTCTTGATCATTTAAGCACTCTAGCTTCCTTGATTTCAAGCTTCTTCCATATCTTCCATGGTTTCTACTCCTTTCTCTCTCTTAGGGCTGCTATCTCTCTTCTTTTCCAGCAAAATGAAAATAAAAATGAGGCTCTTGCTTACTTGGATCAATATATGAGGCTTAACTACACTTGGTTAAACAAATATCCATGGTTAACACTTCCAAGGGCGTTTTGGTCATTTCACATAATAAGTAAAGGGCATTTCCGTCATTTCACCACTTGGGACTTATTCGTCATTTCTTAATTTGTCAAGGGTATTTTGGTCTTTTTACCCTTTTGGACACAATGGTAATTATCTAATTTGTTGAGGGGCATTTTGGTCATTTGTCAAATTAGCTAGATTTTCATTTCTTGCAGCTTTCCCCCTCATAACTAGACTTTCATACATTTTCCCCCATTAATTCATTCTTTGCTCATTTCTTATCCAAATCAAATCCGTTTTGATCCAAATTCGTTTCATTATACTTGAATTTTATTCCTCCATCAAATAGTGCCCAATTGGTTTGTCCCAAATTACTTGTCACACCTGGAAACTTAATTTTATTTAATAACTCATTAATTTATAATATTTGCCACAATTGGGTATTATTTCACTTTCAAACCTTCTCGGTTCCTTATTTAATCAAATTTAATTTTCCACATCCCAATATATTCAAATTGCTCATCTTTTCCTTAAATCGCTTCCTTGAGACGCACATATCAACCGGATTACCAAAATCCATCATCATTATCCTCTAAGCTCCCAATATCCTTATTACGATTTTACGTTCCTTTACATATTTACTTCATACACACATCTGTCAACTTAACCCATACTGCACACAATATTCTTTTCTACTCATCTTCGAGGGTATTTCATTATGTAAATTACACACCATTTACATAATTAAATACCAATTTACTAACTTCAAAACATTCATAATCATTAGTCTTATTATTCCGATAATTTCCTTAACTCACCATTTAGGCTAAACTACTCTTTCCTTCCTTAACTCATATAGTCATACATTACTTTGTTATTCTCATAGCATCGCCTTATCAGGCCCAGTAATTAAACTCGTTAATATTCATATCCAAGTATCAATTCACATATGTATTTCTTATTTCAATATTTTCTCAAACCTCAAATCATTCTATCTTTACTAACTCAAATACATACATGTACCTATATATACGTTTTCATATATCCAAGTTGTCACCTACTGACACAATAGTGTTCCATACTGCTTCCTTTCAAATTGCCTTAATGTAAGCATTACCATTTAATCTTCGAAATCCATTTTCATTATAATTTCTTCAAATCTCAATTCTCTCATGCACTTTAATGGCTAACTGATCCTTATTCCTATCAGGAGTTCCTTGTCATCAAATTTAACCACATAGGTTATTTATAGCACATTGCTCATATAATAATTTATATTTAATCATTTCTTAATACATTCAATCATTTAAACCACGTTTTATCTCATAACCTTTATTTAATTCCTCAATATCCTCATTTAGAATTTCTATAAAATCCTGGGGTGTCACATTCACCCCTCCTTCAAAAAATTTCGTCCTCGAAATTGTTGTGTACTCATTCCTTATTCATTTGCAACATACATAACTTTCTACATTACTTTCAACACAACTTGGCTTTCAACTAAGCTTACATTCTCTTCTCTCTCTACCCATCTTACCCCTTTCTAACATTCATTCCAGAATATTGGAATGCCTTTTCAGGAATCTCCACAATTGTTCAATAACTGTGAAGTAGTATGAATAAATAAGAATAGCTTTTCATAAACATAAAACTTTTGTTTTCAAACATAACTTTTGCTTTTGTTGAGGGGTCTTAAAGACCAATGAACACGTTAAGAATATTAACAGTCACAAAGACTGTTAATACCCAAGGGTCATTTAACCATGAAAACGTTAAGAATATTAACAGTCACTAAGACTGAAATATCCAAGGGTCATAAGACCGTATATTCGTTAAGAATATGAGCAACCACAAAGATTGCCATACCCAATTGGTACGCTAGGTGATCAGCCTATTGTACCACTTTTGTTGTGCACAACATTTTTCCTTTTCCTTTGGGTTGAGCCGTGTTATCCAACCCCTATACCATATCCCCTTTTTAGGGTTGTTCACCTCAGCCTTGAAAAACATTTTTCTTTATCCATTATCTGGATTTCAAAACATTTGCTCATTTTTAGCAGAATGGTCTAGCCGAAACAATTGGCATAGACTCACATCAATGAACTGTTCATTTGCTATAACTTGAACTTTTCAAAAGTTCACTTTCACTGTCGTTGGTTCAAAACTTGAACCCAAGAAAATCTTTTAAAAAGGCTTCATAATACCGCACTATCTTAGCAGTACGTTGAGAATTCAGTCACTTTCGGACCTCTTAATACCGTACCGTAATGAAAGTACGTTGAGAATTCCGCCATTTTATCATTTCACACCATATTCAACAGTGTGACAATGATTTCATAAATACATTTTGAAATTTTCAAATAACTTTGGTCTAGCCGAATCAATTGACATAGACCCATGAATCACGGAATTTTAAAAATCACTTTTGATACTTGATTAAACATTTTCATTGCACCAGCGTGCGAAAATAAACACATTTTAAAAACATGAATGGTCTAGCATAGCTAGAAGAGTGGATTGTCTACCCAATCCTAATGATCTCTTCTTTAATTCCTTCATTAACTCATTCAATCTTTTCTTATAATACTATCTCTTTATATATCCTTGATCATAACCAATATCTAAGAACTATATTTCTTAACTTATGGCTCTCTACTCTAACCCAACCCTGTTCATCAAACTTGCCACGCATTTGGGCTCAGGAACTTACCACAATCATATGGTTTAAGGAGCTTGTCCTAGTCAGGCTATCGTCGCCCATTCGCTGAGGGGCTCCACCACATAATCATGAGTCACGAACTTTCCATACGTGTCGGTTTTCAGAACACGCAACTAACCTTAATCTTTCTTACTTAACTCTTCTCATTTCTTACCGTGACGCTAGACCTTCACTGATTATCACGACAGGAAGCTAAGTAAGTACAAATCCACGTCCCATACCGAGGAAATGCACACTCAGCCACTATCATGAGTCCTCAATGAAGAATCCCACATACCCTAACATTTCTCACTTTAGCCTTTACTCAGCTTTCCTTTACTTTTCCTTGATCTGATATGAATTTTATCGATTCATATCTTACTGCGCACGACTCACCAAGAGTCCCTTTTATCTTTGATCGCTTTTGATCCTTTATCATTCCTCATTATCTTATCTTAAGATATCCTTAACCATTTCTTGATCCTGAATTCTCAAAATTCATTTCTTACAAACTTGGCTCATCTAGAGTCCTTTTCTTTACTATTCCTTCTTTCACACACAAAGATCATAGCCTAAGGTACTATTACCTAAGGTCTATAATCCAACTGCTCTGATACCAACTGTGATAGCCCGAGATCCCACCTTACTTTAATTATATCCAATCTATTCTGGATGACACAATCATTAACCTTAAACCACATTAACCGGGATCCCGTGCGTCAAAACTTAACCTTTAACCTTTAAAAGCATTTCAGTTGACCATAAATGCGGTCCAATTTTTTTTTATTCTTTAAAACTTATTTTCCTTATCTGTCTCAGGATCGCAACGTTTAATTACCCTTCATTAAACTTAGGTCGAACAATTACCAATTGTGACCGAGTCTATTACAATTTCTATAATCATATTTATTCATGATTTAACATAATCTTTAAATAAAATTTTGCCATGAAGTATTCATACATGGCCCTAACTATACATGTTCTGTTCACAAATACCTTTTTACATTCATCTATATCATACATGTCCTTGTCTGCTTATAACTGATCCATACATCAACCTGCTTACCTCATACCTGTATCATGCATAACCTGCTCCATACGTATTTTCCATACATGCGAGTTCTAGTTCAATTATAACTCGACGTACATAATTACAAACTTTTCCTGAATAATAATACCACCTACATACAAATCATCAAAATAGATTCACAACATTCGCTAACTTGCAACCACATATAACAGTTTGGCTTCACGTTTATTTATTCCATCATCAATCTTTTACCTTAGCTGCACCGGTACCTCCGGCCTTCATGTATTTTACCTGAAATGTTAGTCATAGCAAGGATGAGCATAAAGCTCAGCAAGTAATTCAGATAACACCTTTCATGCTCACAATTTATATCAATGCGTCATGCATCCCTTACTTTACTATACTGTGCATAATGTCACATAATTCATTTAACACTTAGAACACGTAGTGGCACGGAGTGCACATATTAACTATCACTTAGTTCACGTAGATTATTTAGTACATTCAAGTCTGAAAAACTTGCCTGGTCTGCATTATTTTACTTAACCTTTATTGCCTCGCTTGGCCTTTCTATCCTTCATTGCATTGGGTTGCTACTTCGAGCGCTATCTGTAAACATTGCACTACATGCATCATTATAGGATCATAAACTCATATAACTTATCAAACTTAATTCATAATTACATGACCATCCGTCAATAACCATTCCACATTTGATGTATCACACCTTATGTAGGTTTATAATACACCATAACTTGCTTCCGACCTTTTTCATAACTTATATCATGCTTTAACTTAGCTTTAGGCATGTTACATTATGCCATTCATTATCTCATTAAACCTTAACACCCTTTACATAGTCCATTTTTATCAATCTAGGGTTTACATAACTTATCTCTATCATTTAGTTTCAAAACATTTCATTTCGGGTCAAAAATATCATTTTTTTAAACTCTGCTACACACGGCCCCAGCCGGCTTTTGGCCTAGAAATCCATGGCCCCGGCCAAAACCTCTCAGCCAAACATGGCCCCGGCCGTGGTTTTGCCTACAAAAATCAGGCCTAGGCCGTGGCCCAGAAATCTGAAATTTTGATTTTTGCTGCTGCTTTGGTGAATTTTAATTCTTTAACCGTACATCCATTTGACACCAAATTTGGTACACATGTAGACCTCATACCATAGTATTTTTCAAAATTTTCTATTGCCTCATTTGGATCCTTAAAATCATAGATACACTAGCCCGTAGGAGGGCTGTTCACACAATTTCCAGACTTTGAAATATTCTGAACTTCCAAAATTCAACTTTTGCAACTTTGTGACTTTTGGCCATAAGCTTTAAAACTTCATTCTAACACTTGACATAGTTCATATAACTTATATATGACATGTCCAAAATTTCAAAACCATAAAACTTCGTACGAGGCGATAATTGTCCGTTAAAATCCATTTCGATTCGAAACGATTGATTTCGATCGTTCGAATCGTCTTTTTGTTCAAATTCATATCCGTTGATTACCAAATCAACCTAAACATATGTAATAACATAAACATGAGTCGTGTGACTCTATTTCACCTTTAATTCCTCAAAATTGCCAAAAACCACACTCTAGTGCCATTTTACTAATTTTTCTAAAGTTTCCATTTTCAAAACTTAAACTCTCTTGATAATTCAATCTCAACACACCACATAGGTAATCACCAACACATTTAATGACTTTATACGCCTCTATAACTTCTAACTACACATTCCTATGCACTTTACAGATTACGAATTGGTTTACACAAAAAGTATAGCCTAATATTTGATCTTTGCATACCAAATCATACTTCTCAATCCTCAAAGCATCTTACATGCTATCTAACAAAAATTTATGCATGAATTACACATGTTCACCACCTCAAGCTAGGTTTTCATCAAAACCATCAACTTAAAACACAAAATTGTATCTTAACTCATGATTTTTAGCCTTAAATATGAACTTGAGTATCATAGCACCTTTGTTCTACCACTTTGGAACTTAGGGTTTCATTATTAATCACATATAAAGCATGTAACTTACATAACTCACAAAATCAAACCATGTACCCCAAAGATACATACATGACTTCTATTATTTTTGAACTTAATCACATAAACTCAAACTTTTAAAACTCAAACATCATTATACCTTCTTGGATGTCCAACTTCTTTACATACATAGCTTCCTCATTAAGAGCTCTTCCTCTTTTCTTCTTGCTTCTTGATCATTTAAGCACTCTAGCTTCCTTGATTTCAAGCTTCTTCCATATCTTCCATGGTTTCTACTCCTTTCTCTCTCTTAGGGCTGCTATCTCTCTTCTTTTCCAGCAAAATGAAAATAAAAATGAGGCTCTTGCTTACTTGGATCAATATATGAGGCTTAACTACACTTGGTTAAACAAATATCCATGGTTAACACTTCCAAGGGCGTTTTGGTCATTTCACATAATAAGTAAAGGGCATTTCCGTCATTTCACCACTTGGGACTTATTCGTCATTTCTTAATTTGTCAAGGGTATTTTGGTCTTTTTACCCTTTTGGACACAATGGTAATTATCTAATTTGTTGAGGGGCATTTTGGTCATTTGTCAAATTAGCTAGATTTTCATTTCTTGCAACTTTCCCCCTCATAACTAGACTTTCATACATTTTCCCCCATTAATTCATTCTTTGCTCATTTCTTATCCAAATCAAATCCGTTTTGATCCAAATTCGTTTCATTATACTTGAATTTTATTCCTCCATCAAATAGTGCCCAATTGGTTTGTCCCAAATTACTTGTCACACCTGGAAACTTAATTTTATTTAATAACTCATTAATTTATAATATTTGCCACAATTGGGTATTATTTCACTTTCAAACCTTCTCGGTTCCTTATTTAATCAAATTTAATTTTCCACATCCCAATATATTCAAATTGCTCATCTTTTCCTTAAATCGCTTCCTTGAGACGCACATATCAACCGGATTACCAAAATCCATCATCATTATCCTCTAAGCTCCCAATATCCTTATTACGATTTTACGTTCCTTTACATATTTACTTCATACACACATCTGTCAACTTAACCCATACTGCACACAATATTCTTTTCTACTCATCTTCGAGGGTATTTCATTATGTAAATTACACACCATTTACATAATTAAATACCAATTTCGTACTAACTTCAAAACATTCATAATCATTAGTCTTATTATTCCGATAATTTCCTTAACTCACCATTTAGGCTAAACTACTCTTTCCTTCCTTAACTCATATAGTCATACATTACTTTGTTATTCTCATAGCATCGCCTCATCAGGCCCAGTAATTAAACTCGTTAATATTCATATCCAAGTATCAATTCACATATGTATTTCTTATTTCAATATTTTCTCAAACCTCAAATCATTCTATCTTTACTAACTCAAATACATACATGTACCTATATATACGTTTTCATATATCCAAGTTGTCACCTACTGACACAATAGTGTTCCATACTGCTTCCTTTCAAATTGCCTTAATGTAAGCATTACCATTTAATCTTCGAAATCCATTTTCATTATAATTTCTTCAAATCTCAATTCTCTCATGCACTTTAATGGCTAACTGATCCTTATTCCTATCAGGAGTTCCTTGTCATCAAATTTAACCACATAGGTTATTTATAGCACATTGCTCATATAATAATTTATATTTAATCATTTCTTAATACATTCAATCATTTAAACCACGTTTTATCTCATAACCTTTATTTAATTCCTCAATATCCTCATTTAGAATTTCTATAAAATCCTGGGGTGTCACAGTTACCGTACAATTCAATCCTTCTATCGTACAATGTCCCAATCAAATATAAGACACGGAATTTCTGTCAAGTCTTATTTATTTGATTATATGCATTTCAATTCACAAATACACAACTCTAGTTAATGTAAATTAGAAACTCCTTTCTAATTCCATTGAACCCTGGCCAGGGATTTCTGAGTTGTCACTTATTGAATCGCATAGGACATTCTCTCCCTTTACTGGAAGTGGTAGATCATTTGTTGATCATTCATCTATCTCCATGTGTACCTTATTATACCCAATCACATCCTTTGATATACCAATAGGTCTTAAAGAATATGTCAAAGTATAACTTAGTACACACAAGATACTAAGATGATCTCAAGTCTCTAGATCTAAGGAGTTAGAGAGAGAGAGAATTAGGGCTAGCCACCCATGGTTTGGAGAAACCAAAAATCCACTTCTTTAATTCATAGATCTCTTGGTGGATCACCTCTAGAGGCTCAACACTTGGGGAGCTAACATTGATCCGTGGAATCTAATTGGTGAATTTGAAGAAGAACATAAAGGATTAAAAGGAGATGAACTTGTACCCGTGGAAGCTTGGTTCTACAAAGGTATAAATTCTTTTATCCTTCCTCAATTAATAATAGTCGCATAAGAAAGATCCGGGTTATTGGTTTGTGCAAAAATTTTAAAATCTGATTTTTATTGCTTCCGTTGAGCTTATATAATTTGATTATATGTATGTCATATTTTTGCAAACCAACAGTGGCATCAAGAGCCAAACTTATGCGAATTATTAATTGTTTTAATTTCATATATGTATGGGTATGTGTTTAGAATAATTTAGTGGGTATAATTTGTTTTTTTTAAATTAATTTTTTTTTAAATTGACCGAAGTTAATTAATTCCGTAAAGGGAATTAAGATTTCGCGGAAATGAGTTTTATTTCTGAGAGTCGGTATATATACATATATAGAGAATCCGTGCATTATAATTTGGTTAACATATAATAATATAATATATATACTATATAACATGAATCATTACAGGATTTGTAATATCTCAGATATTTACAAGATTTGTAATTAAGATTTTAAATAATCAATTAAAGGTTATGGTTTAAAACCGAGAGTTTGAGAAGTGAGATGTGTAGAATTTGGGTGAACATTTTTTTTTAACATAATTTATTTGCTAGAAATTAAATGTGAGAATATTGTAATGATGCATATAGAGAATTTATTAAGGAAATAAATTAATTTGAGAAGTGAAGATGAATATAAGGATATATATACATAGTTATATATTCCTATAGTTGTGTTGGTTGGCCAAACAAGAAGATGAGTAAATTAGATACTCAATAAAACTAATAAATTAATTAGTTTAAGTATGGATTAAGAAGAAAAGTCATGTAATATAATTAATTGAGTTAATTATATGAGTCATGAATTAAAGCTAAGATTAGCAAGTAGAGAAGTGGAATATTGCCTAGAATGACAATATTAAGAAGATAATTAATTAAGTAATTAACTTAATTATTTAGTTGTTATATAGAGTCCATTGATGGATTTAATACAAGCCCAATATGGGAATACTTGCATGAAGATAGGTAATTAAATAATAAGCCCAAGTTATATATGATATGTGAGTTGTGTTGGGTAGCCCAAGTAATTAAATAAGAGAGCCCAATACAAAGTAATCCATGTAGCCCAAACACGTTAAAGTCAAATGATGGTCAATGTGTTGGGAGAATATTTTTCAAGTATTTATTGAGTGTAGAGAATTAACTAATGTAGGGTTAATTGAATAACCCTAGTTGGTAGACAAGAGAGAGAATTAACCAAACATTGGTTAATTGATGGAGGAAGGAAGGTAGTGTTGAGAATTAACTATAAGTGAGTTAATTATGTAACCCAATGTAGTAGGATAATTAAAGGTAAGTCTAATTGGATTATATTATAAGTCCAATTGAGGTATTAAACTAGGTCAAATTAATTAACCTAGTATTCCATATAATTTCATTTGAACATTGATTTATGTAATAATTAACCAAGCCCAATGCTTGTTTTAATTAAATGTAACATAGGGTATTTAATATTAGCCCAATATAGTAAATAAATTGAGCCCAAATCAATTAGTTGAATGAGCGCAATATATTAAATCCTAGGGTCCAATGTGGAGCCCAAATGGTAGTCAAAGTGATGGTCAATATATATACATTGGTGTATATATATATGGATACTTATATAATGATATAGGATATAAAAATAAAGCTAAAATGGTGTAGTAAATTGATAAATCCCGAATTTGGGGGGGGGGGGCACATGTGGATGTTGTGTGTGGCTTTATTTTTGCTTATTTTACACTCCAAAAGTTGCTTACAAGCAACCTTGATGGATGTCAATCAAGTTGTCAATCAATCCATGCTATAGTAATCTCAATTAAGCTCTAAATTGACTATGTTGGTGAATTAGGAGAGTTAATAAAGTATTAGCATTTGGCTATATATAGAGTGCTTCCCACACTTATGATATGGTTGTTAGTCTTTTTACTAGAAAAGCTAGAGAGAAAGAAAATAGAGAAAAGCTCTAGAGAAAAAGAAAAAGAAAGTTAGATCTTGTGAGCATTGATGGTTGGATGATCTTGGAGCAACGTTTAAAGATGGAGGTCTCCTCAAGAAGAAGTTATCTATATAAGAAAATTGATCATCCAAGTCTATTCAAAGTTCTAACAAAGAGGATAATCAACAAAAGGTATAAAACCTTCTAGCTTGATATTGTTCTTTGGGTATTATGTAATTTCTATGGTAGAAATATAATTTTCAAAGTCTAAATAGATAGATCCATGCTATATTGGTATATCTAGGGTTACATGGGTTTAACATGGGTTTTTATATGTGTTTGTGATGAAAAATTTCATCAAACTCATTGAATAAATTTTTACCGACGAAAACAAATTAATCTAATACGTAGCAGCCCCTTCACGGAATTACTGTTCACAATTCGTAAGTCGGATTTATGATCCGTCAATTTTTGGTGATAGATCCATGAAATATGAAGATTCTCCAAGTTGAATGACTAAAATCCGATTTAAAATGAGCAAGATATGGATTTTCTACCAAAACACTCCATTGTTTTAGGGCTGTGCACAATAGTCCGGTTTGGAGCCAATTTCCATGACCAAAACAAATTCAAATTTGATGTTTGATAATAGAAAAATGTAGTTCGGGAAGTTACGAATCCATCGATACCAAATAGGCCTCGATCGAACTTGTAGATTTCATTTTATTCACGTTCTAGCCGGAGACCCCAAGTCTGAAAAAGCATAAAAGCAATCTGCCTATTTTTGGAAGAAAAAAAACCGACCGGTTCGCCAATTTCCGGTTTTTCTTGAAATCTTAAGGGGGCCGGTTCAGTCCTTTTTAGACCGGTTCTTGATTTGGTTCCTTAACAGAAAATGCTTGTTATTTTATGAATAAAATTATCAAAATTTAAAATCCGAATTTTTTTGTAATTTGGTATTTATTAGAATTAATGGTGGATTAAAGCTTACTAAATTGCTAATAAGTATGGGAAAATTATTTTTAATTTCAGAAAAATAATATTTGACCTATTGGCATGCTAGTTAAGTGTTATAAAATAAAATTTAAAATTATTGGAGTGATTCACTATATATTAGCTATTTATTAGTGTATAAATAGGCTAATAATCCAATTAAATATTATTTAATAAATATTAAATAATATATGAAGTTATGTAATTAATTAATTATGATTTAAAGAATATTAAATAATAATTAAAGGATGTTAAGATGAATAAGTTAGTTATTTATTATTTAATTGCACTTAAATAATAAGTAAAGTTAAATAAATAATTAATTATTATTTAAATTAATATTAAATAATATTAAAGTTAGAAAGCTAATTATTTATTATTTAATTAATATTAAATAATAAGTAAGGTTAATTAAGTAATTAATTATTATTTAATTAATATTAAATAATAATTAAAGGATAATTAAGGTTAATAAACTAATTATTTATTATTTAATTAATATTAAATAATAAGTAAGGTTAATTAATTAATTAATTATTATTTAATTAATATTAAATAATGAGTTCGGATAATTAGTTAATTAATTATTATTTAATTCATATTAAATAATAATTAAATAGTAATTAAGTGGAATAAATTATTACTTAATCGAAAGAAGATTATTAAGTAATTAAAATATATTGATAATAGTATTGACTAACTATTAAATGATAATAGTTAAGAATTAAATCATTATTCAATAATTAATAATGATATGTAATTAATTTAAAATATTATTAAAGGATTAATAATATTATTTAGCATTTAATTAACTATTAAATAATAATAGTTAAGAGTTAAATCATTATTAAATAAATAATAATGATAAATAAAGATTTAGAATATTATTAAAGAATTAATAATATTGTTTAACAAGTAATTAACTATTGGGTAATAATTGTAACGACCCCAAATCCGGGTTCCTCAAACCCAAGACTTGGTACGTCACGATACATCATCTTCATACATGTTCTATAACTAATGCGGAATATATAAACATAAATTGTTTATTCTACAACATTTCCCAAGGTTTCTAACCTTAACTTACATATATACATTTAGATTCATAAAAAGGTTTACAAAATTACTTACATCATATAACAATTTAGTTATAATGAATAACACTATAATCTTGTCCTTTGCTTCTGTCTCCGTCTCTCCTCGGACATTCGTATTATTCTGAAATTTGTTATCATGATATAGCAAGAGTGAGCAAAAACTTTGCTCAGCAAGTTTGAATACAATAACGATATATCATGATTGAAAGAAAGAACAAGCTTTCGGATTTTCAACAATATAATAATTGTGAAAGAGTACAAATCATAATTTCAATAATTGAATGACTGAATCAAGTAATGTTGAGTGTCAATAATGACCATGAACAATTTTAACTGAACCTTATGGTAATGAAGGTGATCAGTCTTTCATACCTGATGAACACATGCAACAAGCACTATGTGCGAATCAACAATTTAAAGATGTGGAATAATTATACAGAATTAAACCATAGCATGCTTGAAACGTAATAACTTGAATTTGAGTTAAGGACTTGAACAATAAAATAATATATCCTGCTCGAATATAAATTGAGTAGGGTTTAGGAAACTTGCCTGTCTGCTCAGCTACAATAAATGTCTAGCTTTAACTAACTGGCTTTGAAAGACCTAATATCAATAAAGTTGGTCTAATAATTAATACGGCGTATTTGCACAACTATACGCTTACTAAGGAACTTATCTAGCACATAAGTACTAACACATGATATACATCAGTTAAAACAATATTATTAACCTTATAGACCCTCAATCATATTAGGTTAATAATTTAATAAGTTAGAAAATAATTTTCTCAAGTGTTAAACACTTATTAAACTATTAAACAATTTATTATAATTGTTTAAACAAAAGAGTTAAAAGACGTATTCTTTATTCCATTAAATCTAATTTAATTTAATTACTATTTATCATTAATTAAATAGTAAGTAATTAACTACCTTTAGTTATTATTTAATAATAAATAATAACTTACTAGATTTATTTATTATTTAAAATTAATCAAATAATAAATAATTATATTATATTAAAAATAATCAAATATCTTTAGTTATTATTTAATAATAAATAATAACTAATTAACTAGATTCATTTATTATTTAAAGTTAATTTAAATAATAAATAATAAAATTATATAGTAAATACTCAAATATCATTAGTTATTATTTAATAATAAATAATAACTAATTGAATTTATTTATTATTTAAAGTTAATCAAATAATAAATAATTAAATAATAATTAGTTTAATCATAAATTCAGAAGATATAATATTAACTAGATTAATATTTACAATATTTAAATATTAATCCTAAATACTTATTATATTTAAAAAAATATATAATATTAAACTAACTAGATTAATATTTACAACATTTAAATATTAATCCTAAATACTTATTATATTTGAAAAATATAATATTCAATACCTAAATATCATTTTTGTATTATTAATATTTTTGTTATAATTTTAAATTAATTTGTAAACATTTAAATTAATTTAAATTATCCAGAATGGCAAAATCGTAAATAAACTGAAAAACCGGACCGATGGCAATTTCGTAATTAATCAGAAAACCGAACGGATGGGCAAAACTGTAATTTCAGCCGGAAACTGTCGCCCGAGCATTGCGCGAGACTAACTTTAACCGGCTCCAAAACGGTGCCGTTTTGGAGCACTCTCTTCTGGATTCCGCGCGTAACGCGCGGGGACTGATTTCGCTACGCCAAAACGGCGTCGTATTGCAGCGGTCTGGGGATGAACAGTGGTCCGCGCATTGCGCGACCAGTGTTTTTTTCTTCCTCCAAGCAGATTGTGAACAGTAACTTTAATGCACCACTTTAGTAAAAATTATACCTTCAAGTAAGCTTTAAAAATCCAAAAAAATTACCAATCACTTAATATCAATTTATAACATGAA
Organism: Hedera helix; assembly: GCA_947179155.2. Lineage (NCBI taxonomy): Eukaryota > Viridiplantae > Streptophyta > Magnoliopsida > Apiales > Araliaceae > Hedera > Hedera helix. The sequence goes on from OX359266.1 coordinate 26,423,244, forward strand.
AATTTAATTTTTCATGATTTAATATTAAAAAATTTTATAAAAAATTTTACATCACATAAACTACCACAAATCATAACTTTTTGTGTACAACTCCATTTTGAGTGATTCAAACTTTGTTTTTCTCATGATTTAATGTTCTATAATATTATAACATTAAATCTAAATATTATAAAAATTATTTTTGGTCATAAATTTCAAGACTTGATTAAACACTACTAAACACATATTTTAGCATACAAAATACACCAAAATACAAACCAAGCAAATTAAACTCAAGCATGGCATAAATATTACTACCATATATTATTAACTATATTAACATATTTATACTAACATGATAATTTATAAAAAAAAAATAAACTACATTTAAAATAACCATTACCTCATTTTAATGGCTATCTTCATTTTTCTTCCAAAATGGGTTGTGAATGGCATGAACAAAGCTAACTTCTCATTCTTCCTCCTTAGTCTCTCAAATATTATGCTCTCCCAAGCTATTTCTCTCAAACTCTCTCTTTTGAAACTTGGAGCATAAATGAAGTGAAATGTTTACCATTTCAAGTATACTTGCAAACTTCTTAGAGATAAAAATTATATCTATAATTCATGATGCTCTTTACTTGGATACTTGTTCAAGAAAGCTAACCCATGCCTTAGTTGGTGAGAATTTTATGGGAAATGACTCACCAAAAATCAAAACAAGCAACCTAAATATTAAATAAATGAAAAATAAAAGAAAATAAAAACAAACTCATTTTCTCTTTTCTCTCTCCTCCCATGCATGGTCGGCTGACTTTTCTTTCTTCTTGTCCCAATTTGATTGTCCAAGTCACTTTTTTAATTAATAATAGTTAAATTAAGTATTTTCCAAGTGGGCCAAACATTGGGCTTTAATTTAAAATACCAATTGGGCTTCTATTAAATTGTTTGGGCTACTAAATTGTCAAATTTTATTATTCTTCATTTGGGCTATTAATTGACCCATGTTGGGTTAATTTAATAATTTACACATTAATTATTCAATCCATGATTAAATAAATAATTAGATTGAATAAATAATTAAATATTCTAACCCATAAGTATTAAATTACTAAATGGACTAATAATATTATTAATAATATTGTACATTATTTACATTAATTAATTATCATATTAATTAATTTATAAAATTTAATTCACTCATTATATTCAATTTAATTGAATATTTAATTAATGACAACTTGTCAATTATTTTGATATTAAAACTTTAGAGTGTGTTCGCTAATAATAATATATATAATCTATATATATTATTTATACACATTACCTTACCTCGAAAACAATTTCACAATAAATTATGAAATTAAAATAAATACAATATATAATTTAATATATATTATTTAGGCCATAAATTAAATTATTTAATATATTTACATTAAATAATTCATTTCTCATCAATTATGGAAATAATTCCATTTACCCGAAAATACATTGAAATAATAATATATTTACTCAATTTCTTATTTAAATAATTTATTTAATTCTTTAATTAATATTACACAAATAATTGTATAATTAAATTTCTCATTCTCATAAATCATTTACAATGATTTATTTAATTATAGAATATATTTATTTAATATATTCAATTACTATTTAAAATTTCTCAATTAATTTAAACCCTTTATATATATGTACATATATAAGAAATTAAATATTGTACAATATATATAATTACTAATCTCCTTTAATTAATTCAAGTACTTTATATAATTTATAATTATATAATTTACATAATTATTCCTCACCAATAATTTATCAACAATTTGCATAATTGTTGATTAATGAATAAATTAATTCCACAATAAACCTTTTAATTCAATTCGGATTAATTTAATATTAATCTATCTATCTATTTATCACAATTTAATTAATCATTAAATTATGTTACTAAATATGCACGCATATATATATTCATATAAATACATATTTAATTTACACGCAACCACGTCGCATAATTACATAACTCCACTAATTAATTCTCTTAATTTAATTAGACTTGCTGTTAGTCAAGTTTATTGAATTATCACTTTACTTGCTAACTTATCAAAAATTTTGATATCACCATATCTAAGTTAGTCCGTTAAATTTAATTTGGACCTCTATTTATCTATCACTACTAGGTTATCAAACTCCAACCTTTATTAAATATTAAATATTTTATTTCTAATTCATTTAAATATCCGGGATATTACATTCACCCCTTCTTCTAAAAATTTCGTCCCCGAAATTATCTCATACACATTTCCACCAATTTTCATCTTTGAGTATAACTCTTTACTCATCAAATTCTATGACCACCCTTTTCTAGGAAGTTCATACTTATAAACTCATAATTCCAGAACAATGGAATATATTTGCAGAAGAATAAATTGAAAATCAATATCTTACAGAAGAATAAATTGAAAATCAAAATATTCATTAAAACTTTCATAATATGCTGAGGGGTCATCAAGACCGTGAACATACGAGAGGAATTAACTGAATTCCGAATAAATAGTACTTATCCCTGTAAATACTTATAAACAGAGTGTTTATCAATCACAAAGACTGAAAACATTCCATAGGTGTACGCTAGGTGATCAACCTATTGTACCATACGTCGTGCAGAACGTCTTAGTTTTTAGGCGCCAGTCGGAGCTATATGCCGACAAAAATATATCTGCTTTAGCCGACAGAATATATTTGTTTTTGCACTTGTTCACCTCAGACTTACTACAAAATTCCGTTCCAAAATAATTTGGATTGGATAATAAAACTTGAGTCAATTCTGACCAAAAATGTCCAGTCAAAATAAATGACAAAGACTCACATCATTGAACTATTCGTATATTACGATTCAAAAATCATTTCAGATTAGTTGAAATAACTAAAATTCATTTATAGGACTTCATGATACCGCATCATCTTGACAGTACGTTGAGGATTCCGTCATTAATTCATGACTTCATGATACCGTACATCTTGACAGTACGTTGAGGATTCCGTCCTTTGCATCCCCACACCATGGCTTTAATGGCGTGTGATGATTTCATAAATACATTTTGATATTTTCTAATCAATTTGTCTAGCCGAAACAATTAGCATAGACTCTTCTTTAAACGTCTTAAAATACTGAAAATCATTTTATGACTTTGTCATACTACATCATACCATAGGTGGCTTTAAACATCCAACACTAGGTTACTCTGCAAGTGATGACTCCGTCGTTTATCATCTCTGCACTAAATGCATTAATGATTTCAAAAATACATTTGTCTTTTCAAAAGCACAAAAGTGCGAATTTGGCACGATTTTTAAGAATTTCAAAGTCTAGAATAGCTAGAAGATTTGGAATATCCTAAAACCTCAAAACACCTCAACTTTTTCCTCCACATTCTTTTCCAACTTAATAACTATATCTAGTATAGCTTTAATCTTACTACTTAACTCTACCCATACTCCCTGTTCATCAAACTTACCACACATTAGGGGTTCAGGAACTTACCACAATCATATGGGTTAAGGAACTTATCCTAGTCAGACCAACATCGTCCATTCGCTGAGGGGTTCCACCATACGATTATGAGTCACGAACTTACCATCAATATGAGTTTTAAAAACACGTACTTATGTTAATATTCTCTACCTACCCAATATATTATGAGAAAAGAATCACCTTCTCACCATATATATATCGAATAGCGTGACACCGGGTTCAAATTGATTATCATTATAGGAAACTAAGTGGTTGTCAAACCACACGCAATCTCCTGCCCATACAAGAAATTGGTCAACTCGGCCACTAATCAATATAGAAAGTTAAGCGGTCGTTAAACCACGAACAAATCCCCTGCCCATACAAAGAACTGTTCAACTCAACTACTATATTAATATAGGAAGCTAAGTGGCTCTAAAACCAAGCACAAATTCCCTGCCCATACAAAGAATCGTACAACTCAGCCACTAATATGAGTCATCGATTAAAAACCCACAAACCTCTAACTTCTCTTAACTTGATATGAATTTTGTCAATTCATACCTTATCACACTCAACACTTCAAGAGTCCACTTATTACTATTTCACAGTATCTTCATTGTTATAGCACCATGCTATCAACACAACCTCTTAATCATTTAACAGACCATTTGTCATTCCATGATTTTACTATGATCATCGTGATCTTATAACACAATTGATTTTACTGTACTATTTCTCCTTTATTCTAGGATCATTTAATTCTATCATCTTATCATTCATCTCTGATCATTTTACTGTACGATCCTTCTCTTTTTAAATTCTTGAATCAAGTGTTCCCTGAATCTTATTCCATTTATTTGGATTACACTCATTGAAGATCCTTCTTTGAATCTTTTCATATATCTATGTATCTATATAGATTTATTTCCTCCTTTATGAACTGTATATGTTCATTTCTAAACTCTATCTGAGTTTATCATTTCACTGTCTTCATTATCTTTCCATGATTATAGCCTAAGGTACTGCTACCTAAGAACTATAACCTATCAGCTCTGATACCAACTTGTAACGACCCCAAATCCGGGTTCCTCAAACCCAAGACTTGGTACGTCACGATACATCATCTTCATACATGTTCTATAACTAATGCGGAATATATAAACATAAATTGTTTATTCTACAACATTTCCCAAGGTTTCTAACCTTAACTTACATATATACCTTTAGATTCATAAAAATGTTTACAAAATTACTTACATCATATAACAATTTAGTTATAATGAATAACACTATAATCTTGTCTTTTGCTTCTGTCTCCGTCTCTCCTCGGACATTCGTATTATTCTGAAATTTGTTATCATGATATAGCAAGAGTGAGCAACAACTTTGCTCAGCAAGTTTAAATACAATAACGATATATCATGATTGAAAGAAAGAACAAGCTTTCGGATTTTCAACAATATAATAATTGTGAAAGAGTACGAATCATAATTTCAATAATTGAATGACTGAATCAAGTAATGTTGAGTGTCAATAATGACCATGAACAATTTTAACTGAACCTTATGGTAATGAAGGTGATCAGCCTTTCATACCTGATGAACACATGCAACAAGCACTATGTGCGAATCAACAATTTAAAGATGTGGAATAATTATACAGAATTAAACCATAGCATGCTTGAAACGTAATAACTTGAATTTGAGTTAAGGACTTGAACAATAAAATAATATATCCTGCTCGAATATAAATTGAGTAGGGTTTAGGAAACTTGCCTGTCTGCTCAGCTACAATAAATGTCTAGCTTTAACTAACTGGCTTTGAAAGACCTAATATCAATAAAGTTGGTCTAATAATTAATACGGCGTATTTGCACAACTATACGCTTACTAAGGAACTTATCTAGCACATAAGTACTAACACATGATATACATCAGTTAAAACAATATTATTAACCTTATAGACCCTCAATCATATTAGGTTAATAATTTAATAAGTTAAAAAATAATTTTCTCAAGTGTTAAACACTTATTAAACTATTAAACAATTTATTATAATTGTTTAAACAAAAGAGTTAAAAGACGTATTCTTTATTCCATTAAATCTAATTTAATATAATTACTATTTATCATTAATTAAATAGTAAGTAATTAACTACTTTTAGTTATTATTTAATAATAAATAATAACTTACTAGATTTATTTATTATTTAAAATTAATCAAATAATAAATAATTATATTATATTAAAAATAATCAAATATCTTTAGTTATTATTTAATAATAAATAATAACTAATTAACTAGATTCATTTATTATTTAAAGTTAATTTAAATAATAAATAATAAAATTATATAGTAAATACTCAAATATCATTAGTTATTATTTAATAATAAATAATAACTAATTGAATTTATTTATTATTTAAAGTTAATCAAATAATAAATAATTAAATAATCAATCTTAGCTGTCTTTAATTATTATTTAATAGTAATTAAATAATAATTAATTAATTTATCATCCTTATTTATTATTTAATATTAATTAAATAATAATTAGTTTAATCATAAATTCAGAAGATATAATATTAACTAGATTAATATTTACAATATTTAAATATTAATCCTAAATACTTATTATATTTAAAAAAATATATAATATTAAACTAACTAGATTAATATTTACAACATTTAAATATTAATCCTAAATACTTATTATATTTAAAAAATATAATATTACACTAACTAGATTAATATTTACAATATTTAAATATTAATCCTAAATACTTATTATATTTGGAAAATATAATATTCAATACCTAAATATCATTTTTGTATTATTAATATTTTTGTTATAATTTTAAATTAATTTGTAAACATTTAAATTAATTTAAATTATCCAGAATGGCAAAATCGTAAATAAACTGAAAAATCGGACCGATGGCAATTTCGTAATTAATCAGAAAACCGAACGGAGGGGCAAAACTGTAATTTCAGCCGGAAACTGTCGCCCGCGCATTGCGCGAGACTAACTTTAACCGGCTCCAAAACGGTGCCGTTTTGGAGCACTCTCTTCTGGATTCCGCGCGTAACGCGCGGGGACTGATTTCGCTACGCCAAAACGGCGTCGTATTGCAGCGGTCTGGGGATGAACAGTGGTCCGCGCATTGCGCGACCAGTGTTTTTTTCTTCCTCCAAGCAGATTGTGAACAGTAACTTTAATGCACCACTTTAGTAAAAATTATACCTTCAAGTAAGCTTTAAAAATCCAAAAAAATTACCAATCACTTAATATCAATTTATAACATGAAAATTTAATTTTTCATGATTTAATATTAAAAAATTTTATAAAAATTTTTACATCACATAAACTACCACAAATCATAACTTTTTGTGTACAACTCCATTTTGAGTGATTCAAACTTTGTTTTTCTCATGATTTAATGTTCTATAATATTATAACATTAAATCTAAATATTATAAAAATTATTTTTGGTCATAAATTTCAAGACTTGATTATACACTACTAAACACATATTTTAGCATACAAAATACACCAAAATACAAACCAAGCAAATTAAACTCAAGCATGGCATAAATATTACTACCATATATTATTAACTATATTAACATATTTATACCAACATGATAATTTATAAAAAAAAAATAAACTACATTTAAAATAACCATTACCTCATTTTAATGGCTATCTTCATTTTTCTTCCAAAATGGGTTGTGAATGGCATGAACAAAGCTAACTTCTCATTCTTCCTCCTTAGTCTCTCAAATATTATGCTCTCCCAAGCTATTTCTCTCAAACTCTCTCTTTTGAAACTTGGAGCATAAATGAAGTGAAATGTTTACCATTTCAAGTATACTTGCAAACTTCTTAGATATAAAAATTATATCTATAATTCATGATGCTCTTTACTTGGATACTTGTTCAAGAAAGCTAACCCATGCCTTAGTTGGTGAGAATTTTATGGGAAATGACTCACCAAAAATCAAAACAAGCAACCTAAATATTAAATAAATGAAAAATAAAAGAAAATAAAAACAAACTCATTTTCTCTTTTCTCTCTCCTCCCATGCATGGTCGGCTGACTTTTCTTTCTTCTTGTCCCAATTTGATTGTCCAAGTCACTTTTTTAATTAATAATAGTTAAATTAAGTATTTTCCAAGTGGGCCAAACATTGGGCTTTAATTTAAAATACCAATTGGGCTTCTATTAAATTGTTTGGGCTACTAAATTGTCAAATTTTATTATTCTTCATTTGGGCTATTAATTGACCCATGTTGGGTTAATTTAATAATTTACACATTAATTATTCAATCCATGATTAAATAAATAATTAGATTGAATAAATAATTAAATATTCTAACCCATAAGTATTAAATTACTAAATTGACTAATAATATTATTAATAATATTGTACATTATTTACATTAATTAATTATCATATTAATTAATTTATAAAATTTAATTCACTCATTATATTCAATTTAATTGAATATTTAATTAATGACAACTTGTCAATTATTTTGATATTAAAACTTTAGAGTGTGTTCGCTAATAATAATATATATAATCTATATATATTATTTATACACATTACCTTACCTCGAAAACAATTTCACAATAAATTATGAAATTAAAATAAATACAATATATAATTTAATATATATTATTTAGGCCATAAATTAAATTATTTAATATATTTACATTAAATAATTCATTTCTCATCAATTATGGAAATAATTCCATTTACCCGAAAATACATTGAAATAATAATATATTTACTCAATTTCTTATTTAAATAATTTATTTAATTCTTTAATTAATATTACACAAATAATTGTATAATTAAATTTCTCATTCTCATAAATCATTTACAATGATTTATTTAATTATAGAATATATTTATTTAATATATTCAATTACTATTTAAAATTTCTCAATTAATTTAAACCCTTTATATATATGTACATATATAAGAAATTAAATATTGTACAATATATATAATTACTAATCTCCTTTAATTAATTCAAGTACTTTATATAATTTATAATTATATAATTTACATAATTATTCCTCACCAATAATTTATCAACAATTTGCATAATTGTTGATTAATGAATAAATTAATTCCACAATAAACCTTTTAATTCAATTCGGATTAATTTAATATTAATCTATCTATCTATTTATCACAATTTAATTAATCATTAAATTATGTTACTAAATATGCACGCATATATATATTCATATAAATACATATTTAATTTACACGCAACCACGTCGCATAATTACATAACTCCACTAATTAATTCTCTTAATTTAATTAGACTTGCTGTTAGTCAAGTTTATTGAATTATCACTTTACTTGCTAACTTATCAAAAATTTTGATATCACCATATCTAAGTTAGTCCGTTAAATTTAATTTGGACCTCTATTTATCTATCACTACTAGGTTATCAAACTCCAACCTTTATTAAATATTAAATATTTTATTTCTAATTCATTTAAATATCCGGGATATTACAATAATAGTTAAGGGTTGAATCGTTATTAAATAATTACTAATGATACGTGAGGATTTCAAATATTATTAAATGATTGATAATATTGATGAACAATTAAATTATTATTAAAATGATTGATAATAATGAGAAGTCAATTAAAATATTATTAAAGGGTAATAATATTAGCAAGCAATTAAATTATTATTAAAACATTAATAATAATGATTAAGGTAAACTATTATTAAAAATAAATTAATAATAGTAATTGTAGACACCCAAATTTTGCACTTTTGGACTAACCTTGGCAGGAGGGTAAAATCGTCATTTGACCCGACACGCGGAAAAGAAGGTGGACCCCAACACCATGCCACCCCAGCGATTTACGGTCAAAGCCGCCACCACGGACAACGAGCATCCGGTCACTTGAGGCAAGGCGAACAGTTGACCCAGAAAAGCCTGAGCCGACCACAAAAGACGACTAATGGCCACTCCGCTTACAATGTTCGGGGGTCTCGCTCCCCGGTGAGCGAGCGGCTGCCCAGCTCGCCGGTGAGCTGGCGGGGGGGGGTAGGGGGCAGCGCCCCCTGAAAGCCAGGCACAATTATCAAATTCTATATCAAGTCGCAGCCCTCCGAACTAGCCTCCCAGAACAATATGGCACGTTTTCCAGGGATTTCCGGATCGCAAAAATACAGCCTTCCGAAATAATACAGCAGAAATTGGCGAATTAAGACCGCGCGGCACGGAAATCAAGAAAAGCAAGCCGGACAGCCGCGGATGCAGCTGCGGCCACTGACAAAGGGGCAGGTTCGCGGCTCGAGGACGGCACACGACAGCCGAGGTTCGGCGCGGACGGCTGCCGAGCCCAGCCGCAGATGCACCTGCGGCCAGCCGCAGATGCACCTGCGGCTGGTCTCGGCAGTCTATTAAGCGTCCAGATCTGCGTCCGAGAGAAAAAAAAAAAGGAAAGAAAAATAGATTTTTAGAGAGAGAGAGAGGCGCGGGAGAAGAGAGAAAAAGATAGAAAAGAGAGAAACATTGTGAGATTTCTTCATCTTGTGTTCAATTTTTACTAGGTATTGTATCCTATTTCGATTTTCAAGTGTTAAAGCGTATCTTTCATCATTTGAAATGTAAAGAAATCCAAGTTCATAGCATTTGTGGTTCTATATAGTTAGATCTAGTTCTCATTTTATCTTATTGTCTAAGTTGTTATAGATCTAATATTTGTGCATTTGTTGGGTGGATCTACTGTTAGATCCGAAAATATTTGGTGCATTGCTATTTAATATAGTTTGATTTTGTATATGTTGAAGTTAGATCCGATGTAGTCGATATATGTTTGGATCTATGGATTAGGGATGGTTAGAGAGGATTTGTGGCGGATAGAATCTCCTCCTAACCTCCCGATGATATCCTTTTAAGGTTATTTTATAGTTTTTACGTATGTAGCAATGGCGATGCACTTGTGTTGTAAATATGTAATTTTTGGGCCTTAAAGCGATATCGATACCGAAAATCGGGTTTAAGGCCCCGTAATAGTGAAACATGTGATTGTAGGCGTTTGGGGTTATTTGGATGGCTTACATGCCCGTGAATAACCGCAACGCTATTTTTAATGCTTGATTTTCCTTTTGACACGAGAAAATGATTTTGGAATGAAATGATAAAGGTTTTTATAAAATCAAGCAAATTAGGATATTAGATTCACGAGGTTTAAAATTAAGAGTCTTGGGCGAACTTTAACCCGTGTTTGGCAAAAAGACTCCATTTGGTTTTAAAAGGTCATAAGAAACGCTTTTGCAAATAAATCAATGTTTTCATTAAACTTTGTGCATAGGGTTAAAGAGTTCTAGAAGTTGCCCTCGTTTTATTTATATTAACTGTTAGAAGGCAATGTATAGTCTCGATTCCTATTTGACAAAAGTTTAAAACTATTGTTTTCTAAAATGACATCTAAATAAAAAACCTCAACGCTTTCGAAATTAAAATCAATCTTTCTTATAAAAAGCGAAGCCTCGTCATTTGGGTCAAAGAACGTCCAAAACACTTTCCAGATAAAAACTTTTGCCATATAAAATAAAAGCAAACTTTTTTATGCAAAACGCACCACAAACGTCCATTTAGGCACACACACACACACACACACACACACACACACACATTTTAGGATTTAAAAGGATAGGAAAACATCGAGATTGCGGTAACCGTGTTTCACGGAAGTCGGGGGGTGCCTAACACCTTCCCCTCGCTTAAGCAAGCCCCCGAGCTCTATGAATCTCGGTTTGCAGACCAATTAATCGGAGTCACATATGAGCCAGCAATTACGAAAATAAATTCGGATGAGTTGGTACATCCATTTCAAATATACCAACTGGCGACTCTGGTCAATTGGCTCATAAAGAAATCGACATTTAAAAACCCGTCGACATTAAGCCGACCCTTTTCAAAATCACATTTAATCTAAAAGGCTAAAATTGGAAAGGGCATTTTAATAATAAAAAACGAGACGGCGAAATCCCGGCGTCGACAGCTGGCGACTCCGCTGGGGACATTAGAGGGCTTAAGCCGCATTTAAAATCCTGATGTTTTTCTATCCTTTAAAAATCTAAAAAATGTGTGTTTGCGTTATTTGCGTTGATTTACCTTTTTTGCGCGTGTATGTGAATAGTGTGATTGCGTTTCTTTTCAAGTCTTTACTTTATTAGCATCATATGCATACGGTGAGGTACGATGAATGTATGATAAATGTATGTTGAGCAGTTCCTCCTCCTGAGGCAAACCCGTCGGATGTGGATTACTGGACTCAAAGGGGTGCTCCCCGGCGAGGCTCAGGAAAAGCATCCACTCAGATCCAATCCAATTGAAAGATCGGATTCATTCCCTTCGAGTATGTCGCGAAGATCTGGGAACCTTCATGCCGAAAAGCCCGCGAGAGTAACTTAGGGTAGGTCAGCCTCAGATAAACCCAACGCGAGGGAAGTCTCTTCATACCCTTTTACATTTTACGCACGTAATATCATACTGTAGTCAATCCTTTTGTACCAACCACTTTTTCCAAATAAAAGTACTAACCTCTGTTTTACAGGGGCAAGCTTGGAGAGCATCGTGAATTGCACTGTGTCATTACCTTGGTTAAAATAAAAAGGACACTGACTCTGTTTTGCAGAAAAATATTACAAAACCCAAAAATACAAAAATAATTGCTTTAGCATGCATCTGCCAATACCATGACCCGGAACTAAACTTGGTTTGTTTATTCGCAGGATTGCTCCCCAAACCCGTCTCCGATCTAAGAAAGCCAGAGAATCAACAGTCGAGATGGCTGAAAACCCTAATCCGGACCTGGCTCCCGTATCTCGGGAAGAGTTCAACGCGGTGAGAAATCAAATGACGGAGCTGACTATGTTGCTCAAAGAACATTTCAAACTAAAATCAGGGCCACAGCTCGAGGACCAGCCGGGGCCATCATCTCAAGAGAACATACTGACCCCAGAAACTCCAAAGGTTGAACCGGCAAAACAAATCATTATCATTCCAGAGGATGAGGTTGCCAGCACTGTCAGCAAGAAAATAAAGCAGATGGAGGAGGCCATCAAAACTATGAAGGGGATCGGGTCATATGGCAGTGTTAACTACTCCGACTTATGCATCTTTCCGGGAACCAAATACCCCAAGAAGTTCAAAATTCCAGAATTTGAAAAATACAACGGGTCGGGGGATCCTTACATGCATCTAAAAGTCTATATCGGAGAACTTGGGGCATATGCTGAGGACGAGTCGTTGAGAATGCAGTTATTTCAGAAAAGCCTGACGGGGGAGGCTAGGACCTGGTACGCGAGGCTGGATAACGCTAAAATTCACAATTGGGAGGAGCTGGCCCACACCTTTTTGACACAATATAGCTTCCAATCGCAAATGGCCCCTGATCGCTACCAAATGACGAAGATAAAGAAGCAACCCAAAGAGTCTTTTAGAGACTATGCTCAGCGATGGAGGAGGATGGCCGCACAAGTGAACCCTCCCATGGATGAGGCTGAATTGGTGATAACCTTCATAGACATACAAGAGGCTCCTTATTACGAAAGAGTATTGGCTGGATTAGGCAAACCTTTTGCGGAGATGATCAAACACGGGGAAATGGCAGAGATGGGGTTGAAGTCAGGAAAGATCCGAGACCTCACAGCTCTTGAAGCTGTTGCTGAACAGATACAAAGCGGAAACTATGGTAGTACTTCCTGGAGACCACATGAGAGAGAAGAGGGAGATGTGTCCCTGGTCTTGCAAGGGCTATCTGGGAAAACAGTGAGTAACCCTCATGTCCGCATGCCAAGAAGCGAGCCCCCGCGTCAGCCAACTTTTAACAATCAAAGATTTGAGGGGAGGAGGAGATTTGAAAATGCCCGAGATAGGGAATTCACCCCGTTGGGAGATCCATTAGAGCAAATTTTGGCTGTGTTAATCACCCAAAAGAAGATTACGGAGCTGGCACCGCCAACGGACCCAAAGGGGAAGAAGTACGACCCAAGTAAGAAATGTGCCTATCATTCCGGGTCCCCGGGGCATGACACTCAGGAATGTTGGGCGTTGAAACATAAGATTCAGAACTTGATCGATAGGGGGGACATCGTAGTGGAACGACCAGATGTCAACGCCAGCCATTTGCCGCAATGCGAAACAGATGAGGTAAGCATGATTGGGTCAGGAAATATCGGGGTGGACCCCAATCGCAAATACATCCGAAAGGTCGAAGAATACCCCCCAATGAGCGAAACAAATGTCCTTGAAAGGGAATGTCTGGAGGAGGTTAAGGTCATTAGGCAAGAGATGAAGTTGGTCAGGCATCAAATGAAGCAATTAGCAGACCTGGTGGTACACCAACATAATCTAACGAGGCAACTCTTCACCCAATTACTGAGAGACCAAACGGAAGAAGAGGACAAACAAATTTCAAACCAGGATCCCTCCCAGGAAAACCAGCTGACTCAAGGAGATCAAAACAGAATGAAAGGGCATGGAAATGAAAATAATAAAGATGCCAGACGATCCCACCAGTGGAGCCATGATAACCGCTCGGACAGAGGTGAACCCTCAAAGGGGAAAGATCGAGCAGCATTCCCAAGAGATCGAAAGTTCACCCCTTTGAGCAAATCAAATGCAGAAATATTGCACCTTCTGATCAGCCGGGGAAAGATTACGGAGTTGCTGCCACAAACCGACCCCAAGTCTAAAAGATACGATCCTACACGAATATGCCTCTATCATTCCAACTCACCAGGGCATGATACTGAAGAGTGTTGGGCGTTGCGGCACAAGATCCAAAATCTTATCGAAAGAGGAGAGCTGAAAATGGCAAACGACCTTGAGATCACCGCAATGGGGAGCCTGACCACCGACGAACGGATTGTCGAGCCTCAACGAACCATGAAATGGTAAATTCCCAGGGATACGATTGTGAGTCCCAAGAAAGGGGTGTGGGGATGTTATCGTCTGCTTAATGTTATGTCCTGCTTTATTTTCTGTGCATTATTATGATATGTAAAAAAAAAAAAAAAAAAAAAAAAAAAAAAAAAAAAAAAAAAAAGAAAAAAGCAATCTTGTGTGCTATTGATGGCCTGAACTACGAAAGACCTGATCTCCTCTTCCTATAGGAGTACGTAGGCAGCCACTTTGGCGCGGTCTAATCCTTGTAAAAATGTATATAACCCTTCGATAGTTTTGCAATTAACGATCAATACAACATGTTCTCCTGTCAACCCATCGGAGTGCATTTCCTACCTGATCAAAGGCAAATGATTCTTGGGTTCCCAGCATCTCATCAGCCCACCTGTCAAAGACACCACGAAGCAATGACCTTGACAACAATCAGGACTGGGGCAGTTTCAAAATCGATGACGACTCGACACTGGGGCATTCATCAGCCATCCGTGGAAAGGTAGTGCACGATTCAACATCTATGATACGATCTCGTCAGCGTACAATAACATCATCAGAGATGTACTGTCAATTGGTCCTTTCCAGTCAGAGCTCTTTCAGGATACGAGGACCCACAGGTAAGATACAACTCATTTCATCTATTTATTTCTTTCCTGTCTCCCTGTACATATATCAAGATTGTACATAGTTTAACGCTAACATTACTTTTGGAAAGAGAAATTTTTATTTGACTTGATAGGAATCGAATTAATCCTAAGGAGCATCCGTGGAGCAGACTCGTGAGTATGATTAGACGATTAAAACTGATCAACCTATTAAAACTGCACAAACAGCTGATTTCGAAGTGTTGTTCGAAGCAGAATCAACCTCATAGGCAAGTCTGCACTTTGCGGTTGCGCCGACTTTCAGATGTGGGGTATAAAGCTATGACGATAATGATGACGATTGATGCGGAGTCGAAAAGTAAATAAAAATGAATCAAATGCCTCGAATCGTGGCCTGAGTTATTCGAGTAAATAAGCCTGAGGGGTGTCTTCACACCTGGCGCCCTAAAGTCATCTGATTTGGGAGTCACCGGCCCAACACTCGTTACATGGGTAACTTAGAGCCTAAGAAAACGAGCATTACGACTGTAGAGACCTGAGCAGATTCGAATCGTGGCATGGGTTATTCGAGTAATTAAGCCTGAAAGGTGTCTCTACACCGGGTGCCCTAAAGTCGTCCGATTTGGGAGTCACCGGCCCAACGCTCGCTACATGGGTAACTCAAGCCTAAGAAAACGAATCTTGCGAAGAGTCAGACGAGGAATGAATGTGGTAAACCACCTAACTTGTATCAAAGCGTGGCCTCTGTTACTCGAGCAAGTAAACCCGAAGGGGTGTCTTTACACCTAATGCCCTAAAGCCGCCTGGTTTGGGAGTCATTGGTCCAAAGCTCGTTAAATGGGTAACTCTGAATAGCCTAAGAAAACGAGAGAAGTTAAGTGGACACGAAAAGGGAAATGCGGAGTTGAAAAAGAGGAAAAGAAAAAATTTTCGACCAGAGAAAAGAAGGAAGCTCATCTAAAGTCACGGAAAAGAGGCCCCTAAATGAAGGATGCATCGTACAGTGCACTTGCCATATGACGTAAATCCTGCGAAGAACGATATCAAGAATGAAGAGGGAGTACCTTTGATAAAGGAAGGTAGTTATTGAATTTAATCATACTCACGTATATTGACCATGAATGCTTAAAAGTTTTATTACGATTTCATAACTCGTCAAATGAAAAAAAAAAAAAAAAAAAAAAAAAAAAAAAAAAAAAAAAAAATGAAATCAAGAGTGACTTAACGCATTCACAATTCATTCAATATCAAGTTAATCCACTCACGATTCACGAAAAAAGAGATCCATCTAGATGCTAAGTTTACGATAAGACGAAAACATCACAGACATGAGCTAAATTGCATAATCATGAACATTCCATTTTTGTGCTCTACTGTTGAGATGTTTAGTAATATCGGAGTTAACCCCGCCGACCCGAACGGTCGAGCATTTAGCGTTTGTTACTTGTGCAGGATATGAATCGGTGTGCGTAACTCGGCATGACAAACGAAATGACTTCCCAAACGAATCCTCGACAAAAACATGAGTAAAGGCTGGGGCATCTTAAAGATCATGGAAATGAAAGGGGCACAGGTCTATATCAGACTCCTCATCAACGAACCTTCCTCCACGACCATCAATGGATTTTGACGAACTCAGTCTGATGCACGCTGACATTACCTCGATATTCAAGCGAGCATATACAAGAGCGATATAATCTCGGACGTCAGGACTGATCGATTAAAAGGCGGGGAAGGGCAACATGGTCATCGATCATAGCAAAAAGCCAAATGAACTGCCCCAATCGGATGAGAGTCAAGTGCTATCAATGCATACGATCAAATGACAAGAGGATCACCTAGATATCAACCAAGAGTCTTGGCATAAGAGGAAGTCCCAGCGTCCCAAATTCAAAGACATGACGATTTGAGGACCAGCAGGATGAGGAGCCCGGGATAAGTCAATTGGGCATTCGAAAACGACAAATACAATTCCCCAACAGAGAAACGATCAGGGGCATGCGATTCAACGGACCAACCTTGAAGTCCAGAAAACTGTCCCCCCAAATAAGGAATGACACAACTGAGTGGTCAAAAAGAACGACACGTGAAAAATTGTATCATTTGACTAAACAGGGGTCATTTCCTTCCAAGCATATCTATTGATCCATGCATAACATCTGCGCATCCATGTATATATCAAAATAAACTATACATGAAAGAAAAATCACAGGTACGAGACTGTCGACGTCACGAGTATCGAGGCCATTTATCGGAAAGCCATGGCAGCGGGAAACTTCCACGATCCGATGCACCCAGAATCTATGAAACATTAAGGAATTGGAAAACGACTGTCTGAAGCACCTTCAGCTAATCGGCAAGGATGACAGCTCAAAAGCAATGGCTGTCAAGAGCAATCTACGAGGACGAACCCCAAGAATGACAAGTCAAACCAAAAGAAGTGGCTGGCAAAAGCGATTTACGAGGGCGAATCCCAAGGAGGCCCCACAAACTAATCAGGTACGCTTTCCTTTTAAATTTCCTCTAGAATTATTGCATTCTTATGATGTGCAATACGATGCGAGTCCATTTAGGATAGTACATAGTGATTCCGGAGATGAGACCCGGCAATTTCAAAAACGACCAGTCAGATACGAGACCTGACCAATTCAAACGACCCGTCAGATACGAGACCTGACCAATTCAAAACAGACCCGTCAGATACGAGACCTGACCAATTCAAAACAGACCCGTCAGATACGAGACCTGACCAATTCAAAACCGACCCGTCAGATACGAGACCTGACCAATTCAAAAATGACCCGTCAGAAACAAGAACTGACCGTCCAACACGACCCGTCAGTCAAAAGAACTGACCGTCCAAACATGACCCGTCAGTCAAAAGAACTGACCGTCCAAAATGACCCGTCAGTGAAAACTCCTGACCGTCCAAACATGACCCGTCAGTGAAAACCCCTGACCGTCCAAACATGACCCGTCAGTGAAAACCCCTGACCGTCCAAACATGACCCGTCAGTGAAAATACCTGACCGTCCAAACATGACCCGTCAGTCAAAAGAACTGACCGTCCAAAATGACCCGTCAGTGAAAACTCCTGACCGTCCAAACATGACCCGTCAGTGAAAACCCCTGACCGTCCAAACATGACCCGTCAGTGAAAACCCCTGACCGTCCAAACATGACCCGTCAGTGAAAATACCTGACCGTCCAAACATGACCCGTCAGTGAAAATACCTGACCGTCCAAACATGACCCGTCAGTGAAAACCCCTGACCGTCCAAAATGACCCGTCAGAAACAATACCTGACCGTCCAAAATGACCCGTCAGAAACAAGAACTGACCGTCCAAAACGACCCGTCAGAAACAAGAACTGACCGTCCAAAATGACCCGTCAGTGAAAACTCCTGACCGTCCAAACATGACCCGTCAGTGAAAACCCCTGACCGTCCAAACATGACCCGTCAGTGAAAATCCCTGACCGTCCAAACATGACCCGTCAGTGAAAACCCCTGACCGTCCAAACATGACCCGTCAGTGAAAACCCCTGACCGTCCAAAATGACCCGTCAGAAACAATACCTGACCGTCCAAAATGACCCGTCAGAAACAAGAACTGACCGTCCAAAACGACCCGTCAGAAACAAGAACTGACCGTCCAAAATGACCCGTCAGTGAAAACTCCTGACCGTCCAAACATGACCCGTCAGTGAAAACCCCTGACCGTCCAAACATGACCCGTCAGTGAAAATCCCTGACCGTCCAAACATGACCCGTCAGTGAAAACCCCTGACCGTCCAAACATGACCCGTCAGAAACAATACCTGACCGCCCAAAATGACCCGTCAGTCAAAAGAACTGACCGTCCAAACATGACCTGTCAGTCAAAAGAACTGACCGTCCAAACATGACCCGTCAGAAACAAGAACTGACCGTCCAAAATGACCCGTCAGTGAAAACCCCTGACCGTCCAAACATGACCCGTTAGTGAAAATCCCTGACCGTCCAAAGCGACCCGTTGGCAAAAGATCCGACGATGACGATAAACCCGTTGGGAAAAGATCCGACGATGACGATGCGATGACCGTTGAAGAAAGATCTGACGATGACTAAAACGATGCGATGCGATGCGATGTGCGATGCGATGCGATATGCAATATGCGATACATCATATGAGAAGCAGTGCGATATGTGATTTCATATGCGATGTAATGCGATTTTGATTTAGTATGATAAGCGATTTGATATTTAAATATGCAATATGCGTTAAGCAAGAGAAAATAGTTTTGGCGAATATGCGACGCGAGTCAATTTGAGGCGATAACCGGCGATAGTAATGTTGCATCCTTAATATATGTATGTTGCACAAATGGGTATATGTTGCATCATTAAACACCTGTTGCCATCATCATGCATTGAGTGTCTACTTCTTTATCACGTTCATTTCACTTACCATTCCATAAACATGATAAAGAGGGGCAGCTGTAGACACCCAAATTTTGCACTTTTGGACTAACCCTGGCAGGAGGGTAAAATCGTCATTTGACCCGACACGCGGAAAAGAAGGTGGACCCCAACACCATGCCACCCCAGCGATTTACGGTCAAAGCCGCCACCACGGACAACGAGCATCCGGTCACTTGAGGCAAGGCGAACAGTTGACCCAGAAAAGCCTGAGCCGACCACAAAAGACGACTAATGGCCACTCCGCTTACAATGTTCGGGGGTCTCGCTCCCCGGTGAGCGAGCGGCTGCCCAGCTCGCCGGTGAGCTGGCGGGGGGGGTAGGGGGCAGCGCCCCCTGAAAGCCAGGCACAATTATCAAATTCTATATCAAGTCGCAGCCCTCCGAACTAGCCTCCCAGAACAATATGGCACGTTTTCCAGGGATTTCCGGATCGCAAAAATACAGCCTTCCGAAATAATACAGCAGAAATTGGCGAATTAAGACCGCGCGGCACGGAAATCAAGAAAAGCAAGCCGGACAGCCGCGGATGCAGCTGCGGCCACTGACAAAGGGGCAGGTTCGCGGCTCGAGGACGGCACACGACAGCCGAGGTTCGGCGCGGACGGCTGCCGAGCCCAGCCGCAGATGCACCTGCGGCCAGCCGCAGATGCACCTGCGGCTGGTCTCGGCAGTCTATTAAGCGTCCAGATCTGCGTCCGAGAGAAAAAAAAAAAGGAAAGAAAAATAGATTTTTAGAGAGAGAGAGAGGCGCGGGAGAAGAGAGAAAAAGATAGAAAAGAGAGAAACATTGTGAGATTTCTTCATCTTGTGTTCAATTTTTACTAGGTATTGTATCCTATTTCGATTTTCAAGTGTTAAAGCGTATCTTTCATCATTTGAAATGTAAAGAAATCCAAGTTCATAGCATTTGTGGTTCTATATAGTTAGATCTAGTTCTCATTTTATCTTATTGTCTAAGTTGTTATAGATCTAATATTTGTGCATTTGTTGGGTGGATCTACTGTTAGATCCGAAAATATTTGGTGCATTGCTATTTAATATAGTTTGATTTTGTATATGTTGAAGTTAGATCCGATGTAGTCGATATATGTTTGGATCTATGGATTAGGGATGGTTAGAGAGGATTTGTGGCGGATAGAATCTCCTCCTAACCTCCCGATGATATCCTTTTAAGGTTATTTTATAGTTTTTACGTATGTAGCAATGGCGATGCACTTGTGTTGTAAATATGTAATTTTTGGGCCTTAAAGCGATATCGATACCGAAAATCGGGTTTAAGGCCCCGTAATAGTGAAACATGTGATTGTAGGCGTTTGGGGTTATTTGGATGGCTTACATGCCCGTGAATAACCGCAACGCTATTTTTAATGCTTGATTTTCCTTTTGACACGAGAAAATGATTTTGGAATGAAATGATAAAGGTTTTTATAAAATCAAGCAAATTAGGATATTAGATTCACGAGGTTTAAAATTAAGAGTCTTGGGCGAACTTTAACCCGTGTTTGGCAAAAAGACTCCATTTGGTTTTAAAAGGTCATAAGAAACGCTTTTGCAAATAAATCAATGTTTTCATTAAACTTTGTGCATAGGGTTAAAGAGTTCTAGAAGTTGCCCTCGTTTTATTTATATTAACTGTTAGAAGGCAATGTATAGTCTCGATTCCTATTTGACAAAAGTTTAAAACTATTGTTTTCTAAAATGACATCTAAATAAAAAACCTCAACGCTTTCGAAATTAAAATCAATCTTTCTTATAAAAAGCGAAGCCTCGTCATTTGGGTCAAAGAACGTCCAAAACACTTTCCAGATAAAAACTTTTGCCATATAAAATAAAAGCAAACTTTTTTATGCAAAACGCACCACAAACGTCCATTTAGGCACACACACACACACACACACACACACACACACACATTTTAGGATTTAAAAGGATAGGAAAACATCGAGATTGCGGTAACCGTGTTTCACGGAAGTCGGGGGGTGCCTAACACCTTCCCCTCGCTTAAGCAAGCCCCCGAGCTCTATGAATCTCGGTTTGCAGACCAATTAATCGGAGTCACATATGAGCCAGCAATTACGAAAATAAATTCGGATGAGTTGGTACATCCATTTCAAATATACCAACTGGCGACTCTGGTCAATTGGCTCATAAAGAAATCGACATTTAAAAACCCGTCGACATTAAGCCGACCCTTTTCAAAATCACATTTAATCTAAAAGGCTAAAATTGGAAAGGGCATTTTAATAATAAAAAACGAGACGGCGAAATCCCGGCGTCGACAGTAATGATTATTTAAAGTGTTATTTAACAATTAAATAACATTATAAGTTATTACTAATTGATAGTAAAATTTAAAATATTATCCAAGATGGGTAATATTATGATAAGTATCGAGATAAATGATGTGATTAAGTTAAACCAAGGGTATGGTCCATTAGTGATTAATTGATGGATCGACCTAAATAAATATAGGGTCCAAGTTTTAATGCAGTGACATTAATAAATGTCAGAATTGCATAGTTTCGAACAAAAGATTTATGGTGTTGAATAGGAAACACTGAGTCAAGTCAAAGAGAGACTAAAATATGAAATTAACCTTATTAAATAAAGGGGATGATAAGAAGAAATAAATATCTTTAAAATAAGATTTAGTATTGAGTCAAACTTTGACTGATATTGTGCACCGTTGATCTCACATACCGTGTAGGTGGTGCAAGGAACGTGAAAGATTAACGTAAGCTGATTATACAAGTCCAGGCAAGTTTTTCAGATCGTGTTGTATTATGTGCATGAATTATAAGTTTGTTATTAAACTGAGATGTACTCATACGTGGTTATGTGCAAAGATGTTTTAATGTGCCTTTGTGAAATAAGTTGATTTGAACTGTTGATATGCGGTAGTTGATTTAAGACAATTTTTCTGCATTGAACTATATGTCATGATAGAGGCTAGACATGAAACATAGATTTAATGTGAGGCATGATATGCATGAGAAATGTATGTACTGCAAAGTATAAGATGCATGAAGCATGAAGCATGATTGAACTGTTCTTACGTGTTATGTGAAACTGTTACACTTGCTGAGCCGTCGTGCTCACCCTTGCTTAAAACAAAACATTACAGAGTAGCTTCAGGAAGCCGATTACTCTGATAGAGGCAAAGATGAAGATTGAATAACGAGTCATCAAGATTGAAGCGTAGGTATTTTTGTAGTAAAACCTTGCGGTAGATTAATTCATTCACTGGTGTAAGTAGATATGAAGAGTTTATGTTTTGTTGTGCTATAGATTAGCAAACTTAAATTGTTAAGAGAACATTTACAGATTATTTGAATATCATTTTCAGACGTTGTCCTTTATGAATAAGGATAATAGGATGGTGTGATTGAGTCATTATACATATGATCTCAAATTGATTGTAATATAATGTCGTATTATGATTGATATGAAGACATACTAGGAATGTATAAAGATTGCGATTCTGGAATAGAAAGAGATGGTATATAATTGTAAATAAATGATTATTTAGCAATTATAATATTGTTAAAATTCACGAAAGATAAGGAAAAGGTTGTACTCGTGTTGAACCGGATCCGAGGTTCGAGGAACCCGGATTCGGGGTCGTCACAGGATTCACGGGTTGAATCATTATAGGATTCATGGATTCATTGTATACTAATATATATTCTATTTTTATATATATAAATTATCAATGCAGCCCTTTTTTCAGATTTAGAACCAAAGCAAAGCATGAAATCAACTTCTGTAATGTAATATATATATCACATCCGTGACACTCATTCAGGGACAAGCTTTAACATGCTCGGTTTTTGGATTGGTATATATATAATCATTACCGTATGATAAGTATATATATATATTATTAATATATATGATATATTTATAATATATATTACTTAACCAAATAGTTTGGTAATTTTGTGCAAAATTTAAAATTTCAAAATAAAAGGGTTTATTTTTGATAATTTTAAAATAATAAATAGTTTATTTTTAAATAATTTTATAATTAAAATAAAAAGTTTATTTTAAATATGAAATTAGATTTCATACAACTTTAAATTGCCCATTAAATGATACCGATACATATATGGAATGTTTTATTTAATTTATGAGATGAATAGTATTTATTAATATATATATATATATATATATATATATATATATATATATATATATATATATATATGTATATATATGTTGATATATATGATAATAAATGGGATTGATTATGGACTATTGACCAATATGATTGGATTTAATTTTAATTAAATGCATGAATGAATGAATTTTAATAAATGGGGTCTGTGTACCTCGTCTTTCTAATTTTTCTTATGTATAATTCTATCTCCCTCCTATGTACTTCCCCTTGATTGTTGATCAAGGTTTTTATTTATTGTAAATATTTTGTAATAGGATTAGTTATAATTATTTTGAAGAATTGGAGCAGAGAAGCAAGGAGCACATGAAGACCCGTTTGTAATGGAGCCCGAATTTAAATGTAATAGTTACATTTAATTTAATTTATTCTTGCACCCTAGGTTTGACCAATTGGTTTATTTGGTGGCTCGAATAAACCAAACTAGAATAAAAGTCCATAATCAATCCAAGTAGAATATAGTATTCTATATGTGCATGCTTATTTATACATATTATATATTATCAAACATGCTTCGCATGTTAATTAATATGACGCGTATTATATATATATATATATATATATATATATATATATATATATATATATATATATATATATATATATATATATGCATGTGCGCTAAACAAGATAAGATAATTAATATTAATAAACCCCTCATGATGTAGAATAAATATTATTTATAAAATAAATTAAAATGTTTAATTCATGAATTAAAGGAGTTTAATTCAATTAAATAAAATTAGAATTGTTCTAATTTATTTATTCTACTACTCATAATATTAAGTTGTAACGTTCAAAGATATTTATTAAAAATATTGAACGTCGCCTTCTAGCATGGTAAAACGATAGAGTATCAAATAATCATTATAAGTTTGTTGTGTCACACAAGGCTTATATTAATTTTTTGAGATGTTGTTTTATCACATTTGATGTTTATAAAAAGAATTGAACATTACTATTTTGTTGTGTCACACAAGGACGGTCTTTTTCTCTTCTAATATAAGTGTCGACGCCGGGATTTCGCCGTTTCGTTTTTTAATAATTAAAATGCCCTTTTCCAATTTTAGCCTTTTGAATTAAATGTGGTTTAGAAAAGGGTCGGCTTAATGTCGACGGGTTTTGAAAGATCGATATTTTATGAGCCAATTGACCAGAGTCGCCAGTTGGTATATTTGAAATGGATGTACCAACTCATCCGAATTTAGTTTTTTCGTAATCGCTGGCTCATGTGACTCCGAGTTAATTGGTCCGCAAACCGAGATTCATGGAGTTCGGGGCTTGCTTAAGCGAGGGGAAGGTGTTAGGCACCCCCCGACTTCCGTGAAACACGGTTACCGCAATCTCGATGTTTTCCTATCCTTTTAAATCCTAAAAATGTGTGAGCTGTGCGTGTGTGCGTGTGTGCCTAGGTGAATGCTTGTGGTGAATTTTGTTTGGTCTTTTGTATGGCAAATGTGCTTTATCTGGAAAGTGTTTTAACGTCTTTTGACCCCAATGACAAGGCTTCGCTTTTTATAAGAAAGATTGATTTTAAATTCGAAAACGTTGAGTGGCTTTTTATTAGATGTCATTTTGGAAAACAAACAATTTTAAACTTTTGTCAAATAGGAATCGAGACTATACATTGCCTCCTAACAATTAATATAAATAAAATGAAGGCAACTTCTAGAACTCTTTAACCCTATGCACAAAGTTTAATTAAAACGTTCATTTATTTTACGAAATCATTTTTTGTGACATTTCAAAACCAACTAAAGCCTTTTCATCAATCATGGATTAAAGTTTGCCAAAACCCTTGATTTTTAAACCTCGTGAATCTAGCATCCTAGTTTGATCATTTTTTACAAAATCTTCATTATTTGCCTTATTTAAAAACCATTTTTTGTGTCGTAAATTAAAACAAGCACTCACAACGTGTCGGGGCTATCCACGGGCATGTAAGCCATCCAGACAACCCCAAACACCCACAATCACATATTTTATTATTATTACGGGGCCTTAGACCGAACACGACTTGGTATCGTTTTAAGGCCCGATATTACAAAATACACATCCATGGACTCTATACAAGGATTACATATGCCGAAACGTCCATCATCGGGGTTCGATCACGGGGATCTCCCCCCTAGGCTCACAATCATCCTATCACAGCACAACCAATACTAAACAAATTTAACAAGATCTAGACATTTGCTATCACATTATATAACCCAAATATCACAAACCCAATACTACGACGAATCTAACAATACTAAACTCGTTACGGTGCTATATGGATCAAAATCCCAATGCCAACATTCCAAACCGTTCATGAACACAACAAACTACATCTCACCATACGGATGTCATTGGGATATTAGGAGGAAGTCTCGTTCCAATGGAACCCTCGCTAAACATCCCTAATCCATGGATCCTCGATGATATTACAACATACTATATTAAGCAAAATCAAAACAACAACTATTCAACACCAAAATAAGCAAAAGATTAAAGAAAACACTTCATTTCACCTTGCAATACACCAAGACAAGCTTTATATTCCAAGATTTGAACCAAGACTACAAGAAATCCTCACTACTTGAGCAACAATCCACAATTTATCATTCAAAACACCTCCACCCGAGCCTTTCTCTCTCCTCCCGCGCTCCTTCTCTCTCTAAAAATCTATTTTTTCTCTCCCTTTTTTTCTTCTCGGACGCAGATCTGGACGCTTAATAGAGTTCCGAAGGCAGCCGCAGGTGCAACTGCGGCTGGCCGCAGGTGCAACTGCGGCTGGCCGCAGGTGCATATGCGGCTGACTTCGCTGGCCGCCCGCGCCGAACCTCGGCTGTCGTGTGCCGCCCTCGAGCCACGAACCTGCCCCTTTGTCGGTGGCCGCAGGTGCATTCGCGGCTGTCCGGCTTGCTTTTCTCGATTTCCGTGCCGCGCGGTCTTAATTCGCCAATTTCTGCGGTATTATTTCGGGAGGCGGTTACCTAATGTATAAATTGCTCTTTGTGCTTGGTTTCCAGGGGGCGCTGCCCCCTTCCACCCCCGCCAGCTCACCGGCGAGCTGGGCAGCCGCTCGCTCACCGGGGAGCGAGACCCCCGAACATCGTAAGCGTAGTGGCCATTAGTTATGATCAAATCAGGCTCCTCTGGATCAACTGTTCGTCTTGCCGCAAGTAACCTGATGCTCGTTGTTCGTTGTGGCGGCTTTGGCCGTAAGTTGTTGGGGTGGCTTCGTGTTGGGGTCCACCTTCCTTTTCGCATGTCGGGTCGGGTGACGATCTTGCCCTCCTGACAGGGTTAGTACACAAGTGCAAAATTTGGGTGTCTACAGCTGCCCCTCTTTATCATGTTTATGGAATGAAATATGAATGAACATGATAAAGAAGTAGGCGCCCGATGCATGAAAATGCCAAATATACATTTAGCGATGTCGCACGTACGTTAAGATGACGCGATGTCACATTTAATATGCTCATGTAGAGGTCATTTTTCAAGGTTACGAACAAACACCGCCCGGGTCTCATCTCCGGCGGGTTATTTTTGAAAGGCCAGGTATCGCATCTGGCTGGTCGTTTTTGAATTGGTCAGGTATCGTATCTGACGGGTCGGTTTTGAACTGGTCAGGTATCGTATCTGACGGGTCGTTTTTGAATTGGTGAGGTATCGTATCTGATGGGTCGGTTTTGAATTGGTCAGGTATCGTATCTGACGGGTCGGTTTTGAATTGGTCAGGTATCGTATCTGACGGGTCGTTTTTCAATTGGTCAGGTATCGTATCTGACGGGTCAGTTTTGAATTGGTCAGGTATCGTATCTGACGGGTCGTTTTTGAATTGGTCAGGTATCGTATCTGACGGGTCGTTTTTCAATTGGTCAGGTATCGTATCTGACGGGTCGTTTCTCAATTGGTCAGGTATCGTATCTGACGGGTCGGTTTCGAATTGGTCATCCAGTCCTAAAATCTTGTATTCTAACGTGGGACAAGTCATACGTTGCCTCTGGGTGACGAACAGGGAGGCCAAAAGGGCACCGAGACCAGCCGCAGGTGCATCTGCGGCCAGCCGCAGCTGCATCTGCGGCTAGGATCAGTCCTATTTCAGATCGTGACCCTTCACGATCTGGTCACTTTCTCACTTTTCCTTTCTCTCATTCTCGGTTTTCCTCGTCCCCCACCCAACCTTTTCGTCTTTTGGGCAACTTTTGGGAAATTCTGCTCCGATTAAATCAGTCTACGCACTTTGGGTAACGTTTTAACTCCTTTTTCTTTGATTTTCGCTTTCATTTGACTATTCATTTGCTTGTTTGAATATTTTAATTTTATCAATGCATGCTTATATGTGATATTTGTGTTGCCCGTAGCATAGATAAATACCGGGTTTCGTAGAGATGCCTCATTATTTTGAAAATTTGTTTTATTCATTTTATGCATTTGAGGCATTATTTTCACTTGCATTCTGGGTTTGTTGGTTGCCTGACCAGATTAAACATGCCTGATTGTGCATGGGATGTCCATTTTACAAACGAAACTCTGCCGAAATTTCGGGAAATTTAGTGCACCGCTAGGGACTTTATTTATGCATTTTCTATTTTCACACCATGCTATGCCACCCTATTATTTCTAGCAATATGCAATAAGACTTTTGAAAGATAATGAGCTAAGGGTGTACCCTTTTTTGTGATACCGCTCCAGTTATGGATCCAGATGCTCCCAGTGGTTCCTCAGTGCCCCGAGCGTCGGGTGTCCGTCGTCGTAGAGCGACCTCTTCAGCTCCAGCTCCAGTCCTGACTCGTCATTCCCGTAGACTGGCTGAGTCTGTTATTCGCCCCATTCAGCCTGATGTGGATGAGGACGCCCCAGCGGAGGCAGAGGCGGGTCCCTCGGGCACAGCGGCTCCTTCTCCCATGCGCCGGACCTTACCCGGGGCCCGTACTAGGATACCGGATCTGCTCGGTCCTGACCTCGGTCGTCACCCCTCAGCCTACCTTGCGGCTAACGAGGTATATTCGTTATTTAAATTCATTCAACCTCGTGAGATTATCGGGACTGACTGTTTCGGTGGCTGTCACAGGTTCCTGAGTTTACCCAGCCTCGGGGTAACTGGTTCAGCATTTACACCCTCTACCACGCGTTGCATCCCGACTATAGGGGAATGGTAGACTCCTGGGGGTTCAGACATTTCTTTACTATTGCCCCTCGTCGATGTCCGTGGGGCTATATGAGGGCCCTGTCTGAGCGCTGGTTCCACCAGACCCAGTCGCTTCATCTACTGGACTGCGAGCTGTTGTTGACTCCTCTGGATTGGCGTTATATTACCGGGGTGGAGTTCTCCGGACCCCGTGTTCCTCTGGAGCCGGACATCACTTCCGTAACCGTTCGATCCTTGTTGGGGTTCACTCCTCAGGCTAAGGTCTTTAAGGCCCGCAGCATCCGATCCGGAGCTTTGGCTGTAGATGCCATTGGAGGGGCTCTTTCCGAGCCATTTCCCGAGGACCGCTCCGCTCGTGACTTCCTGCTCCGGCGTCTATTCCTGACTATCATGAGGGGCTGTTTTCTGGGGAACAACTCCTCGACCATCCATTTCAATATCGTCGGCGCTACTCGAGATGTGGATCGGATCGGGGACTATGATTGGGGTTCCTTCACCTTCGCCTATTTCCTCCATGGCCTTCGCCTTCGCTCAGAGGGTCAGACAGATGCCTGGCTGGGGTTTTATCCTTTTCTGCTGGTAAGTCCCATTCATTTAGCCACTTTATTTGTTTTATTCATTTGCCGTCCTTGGTACTTACGTCCCATTTTCCTTGTTTATCAGTTCTGGGCTTATGAGCGGCTACCCTGCTTGCGGCCGATTACTACCCTCGGTCCAGAGACTTATCCCCGGGGTCGTCGATGGCATCACAGCACTTTGGCGGAGACCCCGGTGTCAGATAGCTTCTCCCACTGCCGGCTGCAGTTAGAGGTGGTCTCTTCGGCGGACGTGACATGGGTTCCTTACACTGCGGATCATTTGGCGGCTGGCCTCGCCGGTGGTTATGCCGCGGACCAGGAACTCGCCTTGTCCACTCGTCGTATTCCCTTCTTGACTTATGGTGGATGGGAGCTGTATTTGGGGGAGCGTGCCATCAGATGCGTTTCCGGGGAGGTCCGGATCCCTTTCGCTCCTCCTTCCCGGAGATTTTGGCTCATGGATTCCCATCTCCCAGAGGCAGTGATGGCCGGGGAGGATGGATATATGTTGTCTGACGGCCCGCAGACGAGTGAGAGTTTTAGCGTCTGGTGGAGACCTCGTACCATCGGGCCTCAGACTCGGGCCACCTTCTTCCTTGGAGACCTGGTTCACGGGTCTGTGATGATGACAGACTGGATGGAGTGTGTTCGGGCCCCCACTCACTCAGATCAGATTGCTTCATTGACTCGGCGAGTGGACCAGTTGTCATTTTTTGTTCGGAGCTTGGGCCGGGATCCAGAGGAAGCTTACGCTGCAGACCCGTATGGACCTGACCTCGGTGCAGCTCCCGGCTCGTCGGATGCCCCTGCCCCGCCTTATTCCTGCCCTGATCTGAACTTTGGCGCTGAGGCTTCCATTCCTGGGGACGTGGGCCATGCGAGCCAGTTTGATGATGACACCTTTATTGAGGGCCTATAGTGCGTCGGCTAGATCTAGATAGGCTAGGACCTCTGTATTTGGACCTGTTTGCTTTATTTGTCGTCATTTGTTTTTCATTCCATGTATTATGTACAGAATTATCTTTATTTTATGCATAATTTCTTCTTTATGATGATCTACTTATTATAGCTTGTATGATGCACGATTTATTATATATGTGGACAAAGAAATTGACCCCTGTATAGTCTTTTGATACTATTTTTTCACAGATGTCATCCCTGGATGTGGTTCGCGTGGGCCCCCGCACCCCCTCAGGGATCATGAGTCGGTTCCGTTCGTGGCTGGATAGTTTGATACCCCCAGACCGGATCATTGCAGAGGGTCTTTTGGGACACTCCTTGTCTGTTTTGTCATTTCAGGTGCCGCCGGGCTTTGTTGATGGCATTCTCAGCTGCTGGATCCCGGACAGACAGGTTTTCAGGTTTGGGCTGGAGTATCTGACCCCCACTCTTGAGGAGTATGCTCGTTTTACCGGTTTATCCGTGGATGGTCCCTGCGCACGGGTTACTTCAGGCCATATGCGCCGTCAGTTCCTGACTTTCACAGGCTTGCGGAGGACAGCTTTGTTATCTGTGATCTCTTCGAGCCATCTCGTCCCTCTATCCTTCTTGGTTGACAGATTCGGATCGGTGGATAGCTTTTCTCGATTCTCCAGTGATTTTTCAGTATCTGAGGAGCGCTGGGGCGCTTTGAGAGTGGATGTTTTGATGGCCTGTGTCCTATCAGCTCTGTACATGCCCACAGGGGACGACCTCATGGATATGCGGGTTATCGTAGCGGTGCAGGCTCTCCAGGAGGATCATACCATTCTTCCCATTATATTAGCAGAGACTTACCTGTCGGCCTCATATTGTCATTCATTCTCTGGTCGCATATTCAGGGGAAGCTCTATCTTGTTATATGTATGGTTCATGAGCCATCTCAGACCCATCGGGCAGTTTCGTCGACACGGGTTCTGTTTCAGCCACAGCCTGGCCATGCAGTTCTCATTTCGTCCCCGGCGATGCACGGATACAGCCTCATGGAGGGAGTTCTTATCGGCCATTGAGGAGCCTTTCCATCTTCTGATCTATTCGGGTTATTGCTCCTTCCAGAGTTTCCTGACTCACGTGCCACCTTTTGATTTCCTCCCTCTCCTTGGCTTGAGGGGGGTGACGACTTATCATCCCTTAGCTGTCATGGGGCAGTTTGACCAGATGCAGGATCTTCATCTCTTTACGGGAGCTGCTGACTACCGATTTCTCATATCGCCTCAGACGGAGAGGGAGCTACTGCGGGTATACGATCTTTGGTCACACAGGATCTCAGCCGATTTTGGGGATAGTCATCCCGGTCAGACACCCGATTATCTGCTATGGTTGCAAAGAGATTCTGAGATTGCCGACTTTGATCCGATTGGGGTATTGGGTGGTTCTCGAGGACTTTTCCCTGATGAGACCAGTTCAGATGCGGTCATTCCTACGGAGCTTTCAGGATTAGCGCCCATGTCTGGGGTTGAGGAGGTTTCTGTTTCGGTACATGTCACCTCCTTTGATTTGGCGGATCGGATTCAGGGATTACTGATTGAGGGTACCCGGCTCCGGTCTACCTTGAGGGCCACCGAGATTGAGAGGGATACCGCGCACGCGGAGCGGGATGCGGCCGTACTAGCTTGTGATGCCGCCCTCTCTGCCAGAGATAGTGTTATCGAGCAGGTCAGAGTTATCATGGAGGGCCATTCTGCGACTGTTACCAGTGCTGCTGCTCTTTTGACTCGGGTTGACATGATGGGACAGCAGATTGCGGGTGAGCCAGAGGTTTATGATGCCTCGACTACTTTGTCTATCCTGCTCCAGCTGGTCTCCGACCTGTAGATGATTTTATTCCCTGCACAGACTATGTCAGACTCATCACTTTTATTTAGAAGACAGACTTGTAATCAAAATGTTTTGTATATATAGAGAAATATTTATGGTTTTAGTCATTTCCCTTTTTGATGCATCGTCGCCCTTCATTGGATCCTCATTTTATCCAGCTGATTATGATTTCGATATATTGCCTTATTTCTTTCCTCAAGTCTTGATTGGAACTCCACAGATATTGCCGCGTGCCCCCTTTGATTTCATCGAAGTGAGTCTTGGACTTTGGGCTAATTATGTGGCTAGGTTTGGGTAAGTTTTGGAGTGTATAGGATTTCGGAATTTTCGGGAAGTGGTTTCGGTATAGGGACAATGTTTATTATTTTGGTATAGAACGGACCGGGCCATGACGGCTGAATGTATTTGTCCAAAGTAAGGTTTCGGGTTTTCTGGAAATGGGTTTGGTATAGGGACGAGATTTATTATTTTGTATAGAACGGACCGTGCCAGGATGGCTGCCTACGTACTCCCACAAGGTCGGGAGATCAGGTCCTACGTAGTTCGAATTACAAGGGAGATAGAAGGGAATTTTTTTTTTTTTTTTTTTTTTTAAGCGTAGAACCGTTTCACAGAGTCAGCATTCAGGGGCTGCGGAAATACCTCGCCATCCATTTCTTGTAGGACAAGGGCCCCTCCAGATAGGACTTTCTTGATCACAAAGGGTCCTTCCCAACTTGGAGCGAATTTCCCTTTGGCCTCGTCTTGACAGGGCATGACCCTCTTTAACACTAAATCATTTTCCTTGAACTTTCGGGACCGTATCTTTTTGTCGTACGATCGAGAGATGCGTTGCTGATACAACTGACCGTGTAATATAGCCGCCACCCTTCTTTCATCTATTAAGGCTAACTGGTCGTATCGACTTTGTATCCAATCCTCCTCGTCAATCCGAGCATCGAGCAAAATTCGGAGGGATGCCATCTCCATCTCTACTGGCAAAACGGCCTCCATCCCATATACCAAGGCGTAAGGGGTCGCCCCTGTAGACGTACGAACTGATGTCCGATATGCAAACAGTGTGAGGGGTAGCAAGTCTGGCCATCCCCGATGATTGGCAGACATTCTCGCCATAATTATCTTTATATTCTTATTCGCCGCCTCCACGACCCCATTCATTTTGGGCCTGTAAATGACAGAATTGAGATGCTTGATCTTGAATTGGGCGCACAACTCTTTCATAAGGGCATTGTTCAGATTCTTGGCATTGTCGGACACCAAGATTTCAGGCTGTCCGTATCGGCAAATCACATTGTTCCTGATGAAACTGACTATAACTTCCTGCGTTACTTTGGGGAAGGAAGCTGCCTCCACCCATTTAGTGAAATAGTCAATCATGACGAAAATGAACCGGTGGCCGTTGCTCGCTTTGGGCTCCACGGGCCCGATAACATCCATACCCCACATGGAGAACGGCCAAGGGGAAGTCATGCAATGCAGTTTATTAGGAGGCGCATGCATCACATTACCGTGTGCTTGGCATTGGAAACATCGCTTGACATGATCGTCACAGTCAGCCTTAAGTGATAGCCAGTAGTGCCCTGTTCTCAGAATTTTCTTGGCCAGCATTGGTCCACTCATGTGCGGCCCACATACTCCACCGTGCACTTCGCCCATGATTTTCTGTGCTTGAGTTTCGTCCACACATCGCAATAATCCCAAGCCTACATCCCTCTTATACAGGGAGTCCCCGCTTAAATAGAATTTCATCGCCATCTTCTGGATTCTCTGCCTTTCCGTTCGGTTTGCCTGGTCGGGGAGTGATCTATCCCTCAAGTATTTCTGAATGTCATGATACCAGGGCTGATTTGGTTGAGCCACATCTTCTGACAACTCCGATATGTATTCTTCGTAAGCGGGGGCACTTTGTACTGTTATTTCAATCTGTGGGGTGGCTTTGCTTTTGAGCACATGGATTAACGAAGCCAGGGTGGCCAATGCATCGGCAAAGTCATTCCGCCCCCGGGGAATGTGTCGGAAAGCTACGTCTTCAAATTCTTGCATCAATCGGACTACATACCGGTGGTACGGGAGTAACCGAAGTTCCTTAGTGCCATATTCCCCAGTCGCCTGTCTGATTACCAATTCTGAATCTCCGAACACGGCTAATCTTTTCACTCCCATATTGCGGGCGAATCTCAGGCCCAATATGCATCCTTCGTATTCGGCCGTATTGTTTGAGTTACTGAACTTTAATTTGGTGAGAACAAGGTATTGCTCGCCCGTAACGGATACCAGGACCGCTCCAGCTCCAGCCCCTTCAGCATTCATGGCACCATCGAAATACATTTTCCAAAACTGCCCTTCGTCATCACACCTCGCCTGTTGGACCCACAGTATGTCTTCACCCGGTAGGAAAGTCTCTAAAGGCTCCATCCCCCCTGTCGGCATCTCTGATAATTGATCTGCAATTCCCTGCCCTTTCATGGCCTTCTGGGTAACATACAGGATGTCGAATTGCTGGAGGATTAACTGCCACCTTGACAATCGACAATTCAGCATTGGTCTCTCAAATATATACTTCAAGGGGTCGATTCGCGAGATCAAATAGGTAGTGTGTCCATGGAGGTAATGCTGTAATCTCATAGCAGCCCAGGCCAAGGCGCAACATGTTTTCTCGATCGGCGTGTAATTCTGTTCACAGCTGCTGAATCTCTTGCTGAGGTAGTAAATGGCATGCTCC
The DNA here is from genome assembly GCA_947179155.2 of Hedera helix. Lineage (NCBI taxonomy): Eukaryota > Viridiplantae > Streptophyta > Magnoliopsida > Apiales > Araliaceae > Hedera > Hedera helix. Next base: position 26,458,183 of record OX359266.1, read on the forward strand.
TTACCGGATTCACTCTTCTGCCCCAGCATACAACCCATCGCCATATCATTCACGGATATATACAAGAAAAGGGGAACCCCGTCCTTTGGCGGTACCAGCACTGGCGCTCCTGTTAGTTACTTCTTAATAGTCTGAAAGGCCTTTTGGCATTGACTGTTCCACTTCCGGGAGGCGTTTTTCCTTAACAGTTTGAAGATTGGTTCGCAGGTGGTGGTCAGATGGGATATGAACCGACTGATGAAGTTTATCCTCCCCAAAAATCCCCTTATCTCTTTCTCTGTACGGGGAGCTGGCATATCCACAATAGCCCTGATCTTAGCCGGATCCAGTTCGATACCTCGATTGCTCACCAAGAATCCAAGGAGTTTACCTGACTGAACCCCGAAGGCACATTTGGCTGGATTGAGCTTCAAATTATACTTCCTGAGCCGCTCGAATAGCTTCTTAAGGTGAGTCACATGGTCAGATTCCGCCCTCGATTTCACAATGATGTCATCCACGTAAACCTCTATCTCCTTGTGCATCATGTCATGGAATAGGGCCATCATGGCCCTCTGATAAGTGGCTCCCGCATTTGTGAGGCCGAAGGCAAGTCGTTTATAACAAAATGTGCCCCAGGGGGTGATGAAGGCAGTCTTTTCTCGATCCTCTTCCGCCACCATTATCTGGTGATACCCAGCGAAACAATCGACAAATAAATACATTTCATACTGAGTTGTGTTATCCACCAAGATGTGTATGAAAGGCACTGGGAAGTTATCCTTAAGACTGGCCTTGTTCAGATCTCTATAATCCACGCACACTCTCACCTTTCCTCCAGGCTTTGCCACGGGGACTATATTAGAAAGCCATTCTGGGTAAGTCGACACCATGATGATCCCAGCCTTGAACTGCTTGACTATCTCTTCCTTCACTTTTAAGCTCCATTCCGGTTTCAATTTTCTCAGCTTCTGCTTAACTGGCCTGAAACCCTCCTTGATAGGCAGTCGATGTACCACAATATCCGTGGACAAACCGACCATGTCCTTGTGTGACCAAGCAAACACATCCTCATATCGGCTCAAAAGTTCAGCTACCTCTGTTTTCTGGTCTGGAGTCAAGTCTGCCCCAATTTTTAGCTCTTTGGGGTTTTCAGGGGTTCCTATGTTGATGGTGATGGTTTGGTCTAGGTTGGGTTTGGGTTTATCCTCGACCCACTCTTTGATCTCGTCGGGAGCGTCGTCATCATCTGCTTCGTCCTGCTCAATTCCCATCAAATCGAAATTCAGTTCTATATCAAAATCATAATCGTCTTTCAAATTTGGAAAATCGTTTGTTAGGCTAGAATGACTCAAATCGGTACACCTGACATGAAACAAAAATATTTGTCATATATATAAACATTAGGTACATGACTTCCTTTTCAATAATCATGACAAAAGTATGAAATAGACGTGCAGATACATAAAACAAAAACACCGTCTTAAAAACCCCCTGATCCCCCTACTGGACAAGATTCCCGGACACTCCTGCATTTACCCTTTTCTGGATACTACTGGCTGCATGGTCCAATTCCTGGGGATCACTTCGGTTTTATAGCTAGTGATGGAGGGAATCTCTGTATCTGACACCTCCTCTATGATTGCGGCAACTTGGCTTTGGCTCTCATTTTCACTTTCCTCGGGCACTTCTAACCCGGCCCAATTTATAAATGGCATGATCTGCTTGCCTTCAGTTATCTTCTTCTTTCCCTTTTCATTGGGGCCTGACTGCCCCGGGAGATGGCACTTTTTCTCGACCTGTTCCATAATTTCCAGTAAGAAATCCGACTGCTGGGCCACTCCTTTTACTGGGGGAACCTCCATCTTACCCACTGCTTCAGGTGTGGGCCTGATTACCCTCGGGGAGTGTTCACTATTGGCTCTCGGTATCGGAACTCCGGTTATCCGCATGGGAACTTTCTTATATGAGTTCTTCGGCCTTATACCTCCTTGATATCCTAGCCCTGCCTTGCCTGCCTGCACTGGTACCTGGATGGGCTCTGTGATTCCTTGGCTGTGCTTGCCCAGCCCTTGCCCCGGCTGGAAGTTCATTGCCATCATTTCCCGGGCAACGAAGGTGAGCTCGGGGGACATCTTAAGTTTTAACTCCGGGGCTCCCAACTGCTTATACTGAGGGGTGCTGATTTCAAACGCCTGATAGCTTATTGGTTGGGCCGACTCGTCCACATGGATCACCGGCATGCCTTTTACAGAGGGAACGGGGCAGTCAGATTCTGCGGCGATTGTTACCAAATGGCCCTCCACGATGAATTTTATTTGCTGATGCAGGGTGGAGGTAACTGCCCCTGCCATATGAATCCAGGGCCTCCCTAAGAGCATGTTGTAACTGGCCGTGATATCCAGTACTTGGAAAGAAATGTCAAAAGCATAAGGCCCGATCTCCACTGGCAGCTCAATCTCTCCCACCGTGTCCTTCTTGATCCGTCAAACGCCCTCACCACCACTTGGCTGGCCCGCAGGCGCTTAGGGCTGATTTTCATCTTCTCCAGAGTACTGTATGGGCAAATATTAAGGGCTGACCCACCATCAATCAAGACTCCGTTCATCACATACCCGGAAGAGATAACCGCAATGTGTAACGGCCTCCGGTGCCCCCTCCCTTCTTCGGGGATGTCGTCGTCGGTAAATGATATTACATTGTTGTCCAATAGGTGGCCCACCAAGTGGCCAAATCTTTCCGTACTAATTGACTTGGGAACATGAGCCTCTTCCAGGACTTTGCTCAATATCTGATGATGATCATTTGATGCCAACGCAAGATCCAAGATTGATGTTAGGGGCGGCTGTACCTCCAGTGTTTTAACCCCACTCGCCTTGCCGTAATTCATTTTCTCCCAAAATTCCAATGCTTTTTCCTCCGATATTTTCCCGTTCTCTTTTTTCGTGTTCTCAAGGACCCGCCTCGGTAGATACAATGGATTTCCCTTAGAGCTGACTGATGCGCAACTGGCCTCCTCGTCGATTTTCCCCCCATAATTCCACGGGACAGCTTTCAGATTGGTAATCGGCAATTGTGACCTAGCGGCTATGACAAGGGGTTTTGGGGCTGATAACCGGATAGGCTCTGTTTTGGTATCTCGCATCACGCCAACTAACTTGACAGGCTCGTTTTGCGCTCCCTCCTGGACATGGGTCATGGCAATTTCTCCTTCTATCCTCCTTATGTATATTGATTTCAAGGGACCTTCTGCCCCACTGCTTTCCACTACGTTCACGCCTCCCCCATTGTGTTCGGGAAGAGGGTTGGCCTTTACGTTCGGGGGTTCCGGTTGCTCTACCACTATCTCTTCGCTGTCGATCATGTTCTGGATTTTATGCTTTAGTGACCAGCATTCTTGGGTGTCGTGCCCTGGGGAAGCCGAGTGGTAGGCGCATCTCTTGCTAGGGTCATATCTCTTGCTTTTCGGGTCTGATGGAGGCAATAGCTCGGTAATCTTTTTCTGGCCCACCAACAGGGCCAGTATATGTTCCAATGAATCCCCCAATGGGGTGAACTCCCTTTCTGGTGGCTTTTCAAACTTCCTGCGCCCCTCATATCTTTGATTGTTGAAATTTGACGGACGCGGGGCCTCATTTCTTTGCATGCGGACCGGAGGGCTGGTCATTATTTTCCCAGATAGTCCTTGCAGTATCAGGGACACATCCTCTTCCTTTTTCTTCTGGGGTCTCCGGGAAGAACTGCCATAGTTTCCACTCTGAATTTGCTCAGCAACAGCTTCAAGAGCTGTGAAATCTCGGATCTTTCCTGACTTCAATCCCATCTCAGCCATCTCCCCATGCTTGATCATTTCCGCAAAAGGCTTCCCTATCCCTGCTATCACCCTTTCATAGTAAGGAGCCTCTTGTATATCGATGAAGGTCATTACCATATCTGCCTCACTCATGGGTGGGTTCACTTGGGCTGCCATCCTCCTCCACCGCTGAGCATAGTCTCTGAAGGATTCACTGGTCTGTTTTCTGATTTTGGTCATCTGGTATCGATCCGGGGCCATCTGGGACTGAAAGCTGTATTGGGTTAGGAAAGTATGGGCCAGCTCCTCCCAATTGTGAATCTTAGCATTGTCCAATCTCGCATACCACGTTCTAGCCTCCCCTGTCAGGCTTTTCTGGAACAGTTGCATTCTCAGTGACTCGTCCTCAGCATATCCCCCCAGCTCTCCGATGTATACTTTCAAATGGGTGTAAGGATCCCCTGACCCGTTATACTTTTCAAATTCGGGGAGTTTGAACTTTTCTGGATATCTGGTTCCCGGAAAGATGCACAGATCGGAGTAGTTAACACTGCCATATGACCCGATTCCCTTCATAGTTTTGATGGCCTCCTCCATCTGCTTTATTTTCTTGCTGACAGTGCTGGCAACCTCATCCTCTGGAATGATAATGATTTGTTTTGCCGGTTCAACCTTTGGAGTTTCTGGGGTCAGTATGTTCTCTTGAGATGATGGTCCCGGCTGGTCCTCGAGCTGTGGCCCTGATTTTAGTTTGAAATGCTCCTTGAGCAACATAGTCAGCTCCGTCATTTGATTTCTCACAGCGTTGAACTCTTCCCGAGATACGGGAGCCAGGTCCGAATTAGGGTTTTCAGCCATCTCGACTGCTAGTTCTCTGGCTTTCTTAGATCGGAGACGGGTTTGGGGAGCAATCCTGCGAATAAACAAACCAAGTTTAGTTCCGGGTCATGGTATTGGCAGATGCATGCTAAAGCAATTATTTTTGTATTTTTGGGTTTTGTAATCTTTTTCTGCAAAACAGGGTCAGTGTCCTTTTTATTTTAACCAAGGTAATGACACAGTTTAATTCACGATGCTCTCCAAGCTTGCCCCTGTAAAACAGAGGTTAGTACTTTTATTTGGAAAAAGTGGTTGGTACAAAAGGATTGACTACAGTATGATATTACGTGCGTAAAATGTAAAAGGGTATGAAGAGACTTCCCTCGCGTTGGGTTTATCTGAGGCTGACCTACCCTAAGTTACTCTCGCGGGCTTTTCGGCATGAAGGTTCCCAGATCTTCGCAACATACTCGAAGGGAATGAATCCGATCTTTCAATTGGATTGGATCTGAGTGGATGCTTTTCCTGAGCCTCGCCGGGGAGCACCCCTTTGAGTCCAGTAATCCACATCCGACGGGTTTGCCTCAGGAGGAGGAACTGCTCAACATACATTTATCATACATTCATCGTACCTCACCGTATGCAAATGATGACATTAAGGTAAAGCATTCGTAAAGTAATCACAAAACTCGCACATTCATTCACACACGCACAAAAGGTAGATTAATCAAAAGTAACGCAACCACACATTTTTTAGATTTTTTTTGAAGAATAGGAAAACATCAAGATTTTAAACGCGACTTAAGCCCTCTAATGGTCCCCAGCGGAGTCGCCAGCTGTCAACGCCGGGATTTCGCCGTTTCGTTTTTTAATAATTAAAATGCCCTTTTCCAATTTTAGCCTTTTGAATTAAATGTGGTTTAGAAAAGGGTCGGCTTAATGTCGACGGGTTTTGAAAGATCGATATTTTATAAGCCAATTGACTAGAGTCGCCAGTTGGTATATTTGAAATGGATGTACCAACTCATCCGAATTTAGTTTTTTCGTAATCGCTGGCTCATGTGACTCCGAGTTAATTGGTCCACAAACCGAGATTCATGGAGTTCGGGGCTTGCTTAAGCGAGGGGAAGGTGTTAGGCACCCCCCGACTTCCGTGAAACACGGTTACCGCAATCTCGATGTTTTCCTATCCTTTTAAATCCTAAAAATGTGTGAGCTGCGCGTGTGTGCGTGTGTGCCTAGGTGAATGCTTGTGGTGAATTTTGTTTGGTCTTTTGTATGGCAAATGTGCTTTATCTGGAAAGTGTTTTAACGTCTTTTGACCCCAATGACAAGGCTTCGCTTTTTATAAGAAAGATTGATTTTAAATTCGAAAACGTTGAGTGACTTTTTATTAGATGTCATTTTGGAAAACAAACAATTTTAAACTTTTGTCAAATAGGAATCGAGACTATACATTGCCTCCTAACAATTAATATAAATAAAATGAAGGCAACTTCTAGAACTCTTTAACCCTATGCACAAAGTTTAATTAAAACGTTCATTTATTTTACGAAATCATTTTTTGTGACATTTCAAAACCAACTAAAGCCTTTTCATCAATCATGGATTAAAGTTTGCCAAAACCCTTGATTTTTAAACCTCGTGAATCTAGCATCCTAGTTTGATCATTTTTTACAAAATCTTCATTATTTGCCTTATTTAAAAACCATTTTTTGTGTCGTAAATTAAAACAAGCACTCACAACGTGTCGGGGCTATCCACGGGCATGTAAGCCATCCAGACAACCCCAAACACCCACAATCACATATTTTATTATTATTACGGGGCCTTAACCCGAACACGACTTGGTATCGTTTTAAGGCCCGATATTACAAAATACACATCCATGGACTCTATACAAGGATTACATATGCCGAAACGTCCATCATCGGGGTTCGATCACGGGGATCTCCCCCCTAGGCTCACAATCATCCTATCACAGCACAACCAATACTAAACAAATTTAACAAGATCTAGACATTTGCTATCACATTATATAACCCAAATATCACAAACCCAATACTACGGCGAATCTAACATTACTAAACTCGTTACGGTGCTATATGGATCAAAATCCCAATGCCAACATTCCAAACCGTTCATGAACACAACAAACTACATCTCACCATACGGATGTCATTGGGATATTAGGAGGAAGTCTCGTTCCAATGGAACCCTCGCTAAACATCCCTAATCCATGGATCCTCGATGATATTACAACATACTATATTAAGCAAAATCAAAACAACAACTATTCAACACCAAAATAAGCAAAAGATTAAAGAAAACACTTCATTTCACCTTGCAATACACCAAGACAAGCTTTATATTCCAAGATTTGAACCAAGACTACAAGAAATCCTCACTACTTGAGCAACAATCCACAATTTATCATTCAAAACACCTCCACCCGAGCCTTTCTCTCTCCTCCCGCGCTCCTTCTCTCTCTAAAAATCTATTTTTTCTCTCCCTTTTTTTCTTCTCGGACGCAGATCTGGACGCTTAATAGAGTTCCGAAGGCAGCCGCAGGTGCAACTGCGGCTGGCCGCAGGTGCATATGCGGCTGACTTCGCTGGCCGCCCGCGCCGAACCTCGGCTGTCGTGTGCCGCCCTCGAGCCGCGAACCTGCCCCTTTGTCGGTGGCCGCAGGTGCATCCGCGGCTGTCCGGCTTGCTTTTCTCGAATTCCGTGCCGCGCGGTCTTAATTCGCCAATTTCTGCGGTATTATTTCGGGAGGCGGTTACCTAATGTATAAATTGCTCTTTGTGCTTAGCTCACCGGCGAGCTGGGCAGCCGCTCGCTCACCGGGGAGCGAGACCCCCGAACATCGTAAGCGTAGTGGCCATTAGTTATGATCAAATCAGGCTCCTCTGGATCAACTGTTCGTCTTGCCGCAAGTAACCTGATGCTCGTTGTTCGTTGTGGCGGCTTTGGCCGTAAGTTGTTGGGGTGGCTTCGTGTTGGGGTCCACCTTCCTTTTCGCATGTCGGGTCGGGTGACGATCTTGCCCTCCTGACAGGGTTAGTACACAAGTGCAAAATTTGGGTGTCTACAATAAGAAAATGCTAGGTTGGACTTAACTTGGATAATTTTGATTTGGATGTGTCACACATGATCATAATAATCTAAGAAGCAAAATAAAAGGAGTTACATGTTAATGTAATTGACAAGAGTTGTCTACCTATTTATTTATATATCGTTTGTTGTGTCACACAAGGCTATATACATTTGAAATAGGATCCTTATTCTCACTAGCAAATCTTTAACTAGATTTGCCGAACTATATAAGGATGGTAATATAGTTTGATGAAAATAGTGGGAGACACCATTTTAAATAAAGACCTAATTTATTTTGGTAATTAATAAAATGAATGCATGTTAATGTTGTTATTAATTCACTTAAAGAATATTGCTATGTTTAATTCACTAACACTGCATAGCATATTGGATACTAACAATTAATCGAACCGAATTATTCGGATTGATTAAACAAATTTGAGAAAAATTCTCAATGCTGAAAAGCTAGCAAATGTCCTTAATTTTTCTATTCCTACAAACGTTGTAGACTAAGCCTCTGAGGAAGAGATTGCTATTTTAAATGGCAAGATGATGCAAAGGTGGCTCAATGCATCATGCTCGCATCCATAAGTATCGAGTTACAACGTCAACACGAGAAAATGGATGCACCTACTATATTGCTGCACATTCAATAGTTGTATGGTGAGCAAAATAGGTCAACTAGATATAAGATATCTAAGGAGCTCTTCCGATCTATAATAATCAATAGCACTACAGTAAAAGACGCATGTCCTAAAGATGATCAATTGGATTGATCAATTAGGACAAACATGTTTTGTCAAGGATGGAGAGTTGAGTCAAGATTCGATCTTGCAGTCACTCACTGACTCTAATTCACAATATGTTGTGAACTTCAAACATTAATAAGCTAAATGTCAGTTTAACTGATTTGCTTAAATATGTTGAAGACTGTTGAGAGTCACTTTGCTTCCTAGAAAAATCAAATTTTATTGGTAGATGAATCTTCTAAGCGGAGGAAGATGGCCAAAGGTATTTCTGAGGAGTCAGAAAGAGTAGAAGGCAAAAAAAAGGCTAAACAAATGACATAAATAAAAGTGATCCCGAGGGCAAAGGAGTTTGGCTTCATTGCGATAAGCTGGGACACTGGAAGAACAACTACAAGAGAGTTGTAGTAGTTAAGTAGAAGAAGTTTAGTGAAGCTTCAACTACAGATATAGATTTGTTCATAATGAAATAGAACTTTCTATAAGTCAAGTTCTACTTAGGTATTAGATACCGAATGGTGGTATCACATATGCAAGTCGTTGCAGAGACTAAGCATAAGTAGAAAGCTAAATAAATGATAAGTAATCATGTGCTGGGGAATGAAGTAAAGGTTGTTGCATTAGCCATGTGAACTTATAATTTAGCACTGCCTACGGGCAAGCCTATTAAGTTAGTAAGTTGTTACTATGTTCCAGTTCTTAGAAACATTATTTCAGTTCCATGTGATGACAAGGAAGAGTTTTTGACATTATAATAATGACTCTAAATCATCTATTTGCTCGCACAATTAGAGCAAATAACGAATTAAATAGCAAGTTTTCTTAAATGAAGTATTATGTCCATTGTACGCATCGTATTAAATGCGAGAGTGATAGGATTGCTCCTTTTGAGGCCAACAAAAGTAGAACGAAGTAATATGACTCTAAGTCACCTATTTGTTTGCAAATTTATAGAAAATAACGAAACAAATAGTGAGTATTCTTAAGCGAAGACTTATAGGCGTTGTACGTATCGTTTTAAATGCGAGGGTGATAGGATTGTTCCTTTTGAGGCTAACCAAGGTTTAACGAAGTAATATGACTCTAAATCATCTATTTGTTTGCAAATTTAGAGGAAATAACGAATCAAATAGCAAGTTTCCTTAAATGAAGTATTGTGTCCGTTGTACGCATCGTTTTAAATACAAGAGTCATAGGATTTCTCCTTTTGAGGCCAACGAAAGTAGAACGAATTAATATGACTATAAGTCACCTATTTGTTTGCAAATTTAGAGAAAATAACGAAACAAATAGCGAGTATTCTTAAACGATGACTTCTGCATGTTGTACATATCGTTTTAAATGCGAGGGTGATAGGATTGTTCCTTTTGATGCTAACCAAGGTTTAACGAAGTAATATGACTCTAAATCATCTATTTGTTTGCAAATTTAGAGGAAATAACGAATCAAATAGGAAGTTTCCTTAAATGAAGTATTGTGTCCGTTCTATGCATCCTTTTAAATGCGAGAGTGATAGGATTACTCCTTTTGAGGCCAACGAAAGTAGAACGAAGTAATATCACTCTAAGTCACCTATTTGTTTGCAAATTTATAGAAAATAACGAAACAAATAGCAAGTATTCTTAAACGAAGACTTGTGTGCTTTGTACGTATCGTTTTAATTTCGAGGGTGATATGATTGTTCCTTTTGAGGCTAACCAAGGTTTAACGAAGTAATATGACTATAAATCATCTATTTGTTCACACAATTGGAGGAAATAATGAATCAAATAGCAAGTTTTCTTAAATGAAGTATTGTGTCCATTGTTTCGCATCGTATTAAATGTGTGAGTGATAGGATTGCTCCTTTTGAGGCCATCGAAAGTAGAACGAAGTAATATGACTCTAAGCCACATATTTGTTTGAAAATTTAGAGAAAATAACGAAACAAATAGCGAGTATTCTTAAACGAAGGCTTGTGTGCTTTGTACGTATCGTTTTACATGCAAGGGTGATAGGATTGTTCCTTTTGAGGCTAACCAAGGTTTAACGAAGTAATATAACTCTAAATCATCTATTTGTTTGAAAATTTAGAGGAAATAACGAATCAAATAGCAAGTTTCCTTAAATGAAATATTGTGTCCGTTGTACGCATCGTATTAAATGCGAGAGTGATAAGATTTCTCCTTTTGAGGCCAACGAAAGTAGAACGAAGTAATATGACTCTAACTCACCTATTTGTTTACAAATTTAGAGAAAATAAGGAAACAAATAGCGAGTATTCTTAAACGAAGACTTTTGGGTGTTGTATGTATCGTTTTAAATGCGAGGGTGATAGGATTGTTCCTTTTGAGATTAACCAAGGTTTAACGATGTAATATGACTCTAAATCATCTATTTGTTTATAAATTTAGGAAAAATAACGAATCAAATAGCAAGTTTCCTTAAATGAAGTATTGTGTTCATTGTACGCATCGTATTAAATGCGAGAGTGATAGGATTGCTCCTGTTGAGGCCAACGAAAGTAGAACGAAGTAATATGACTCTAAGTCACCTATTTGTTTGCAAATTTATAGAAAATAACAAAACAAATAGCGAGTATTCTTAAATGAAGACTTGTGTGCTTTTACGTATCGCTTTAATTGCGAGGGTGATATTGTGACAACCCCGAATCCGGGTCCCTTGAACCTCGGATCCGGTTCAACACGAGTACTACCTTTTCCTTATTGTTCATGAATTACAACAATATAATAATTGGTAAATAACCATTTATTTACAATTTTACAACATGTCTTTCTATTCCAGAATCGAAATCTTTATACATTCCTAGTATGTCTTAATATCATACATGATAAGACATTCTATTGCAATCAACTTGTGTATTTAACACTCATATAACATACCAACTATACACAATCATTTACCTATCCAATTCGGACTAATATCTGCAACAAATATTTAGTTCTTCAGTGAAAGTAATATGCTTTCCTGCTCCTTGATCTTTATCGAGAACTTCAAATAATTTGCACTATCTGAAAATGTTGGTTTAGGCAAGAGTGAGCACAACGGCTCAGCAAGTCTAACGGATAGCACATAACACATAGTTCATGTTTATACATTCTTCTCATGCTTCATGCATTACACTATATGAATGCATCATGCTTCTCATGCTTTGCATTTATTCATGCAACATACTGATCATGCATTGGAATGAATACATGACATACAGTTCAACTTATTCAATTAATTTAGGCTTTCTATTATAAAGAATCAACACACCTCATATGGTTTCACCAAAAACATATTTAATTCAAATTCTCACATGTTTCAAGTGCACACACAACAGTTATACACATAGCAATAAATATCTAAAAAACTTGTCTGGTTCGCTTCTACCAGTTGTGCTTATTTGCGTCTTTCGTTCAACCTATAATTTATATAGAAAATTGACATAATCATTAGATGCAATGACTATTACTTAGCTTTTATATAAGACTCTAACTTTAAATTATTAACTCTTAAGATGTTCGACAAACGAACCATTAAGTTCCGGACAAAACCTTAGCCCAACCCCAGTTGGACATGTCGGGTATGCTCATCTAACTTATATATTCACTACACGTTCATCGTACGACGTACTTTGAAAAAGTTGTCTAAATTAGTCACAAATGGACTATTACTTTGGTTGAATTCGATTAAACATTCTACTCTTACATAACTTAATGATTCAGACATTTAATAATGTACCAAATACTTCAAAATATTATCTACCTTTAATAACTTCTCTTACATAACTTAAATATTATTAATTATTTAATAATATTTTACTCATGTATTAATATTATTTACCATTTCATAATATTTTAATCACACATTAATATTATTAACTATTTAATAATATTTTAATCACTTATTAATACTATTAACCATTTAATAATATTTTAATCACTTATTAATATTATTAACCATTTAATAATATTTTAATCACATATTGATATTATTAACCATTTAATAATATTTTAATCACACATTAATATTATTAATCACTTAATAATATTTTAATCACTTATGCAGATTATTATCCATTTAATAATATTTTAATCACTTATTAATATTATTGTCCAGTTAATAATATTTTAATCACTCATTAATATTATTAACCATTTAATAATATTTTAATCACACATTAATATTATTAACCATTTAATAATATTTTAGTCACTTATTAATATTATTAATCATTTAATAATATTTTAATCACATATTAATATTATTAACCATTTAATAATATTTTAATCACTTATTAACATTATTACCCATTTAATAATATTTTAATCTATTACTAATATTATTAATTATTTAATAATATTTTAATCATTTACTAATGTTATTCACCATTTAATAATTTTTTAATCATATACTAATCTTATTGATCATTTAATTATATTTTAAATACACATAAAATAATACCAATAGTTAACTTTTTAATTGTGTTAACTTTAGTTTTATTTTAAATATTTAGTTACCAATTAATCATTAATGGATTTTATATATATTGGTTTAATAACCAAATACATTCATTTTACACTTATCTAAACTTAATTTTTCAAAGAAAACTCAACCCGGACAGACCCAACCCGACCCAGAGCACAAAAATCTGCTTTGGCAGTGGCCTTGGGCGCAGCTGCGCCCGACCCCTTTTTCAGAAAGTCAACTTTTTGACTGCTCGACCCTCTGACACTCCTCTAGCCATAACTTCTTCATTTTAAAATATTTTGGGGTGATTATTGAGTCCATTCTTATCAGAATTTCCCCCTCTACAATTTCTCTTTAGATTATAAATCCAAATTCCAAACATAAGTGGACCAAAAACTGCTCACAAGGACAAAGTGAAAACTAAAATCACAAATCCTTGGTTTTAATGGTTCAAACTTGAATAAAATAAAACCTACACATCCAAATGACACCAACTAAGTGTTGTTGTCTTAAAAATTTATTATTTTACAACATTTCATGGTTTCATCACATTTTTGAAAACGTTTTGACAAAAAATTAAGAGTGAATCATCTAGGTTTTACTGATAAATCGCAATATGGAATTTTCTTCCATTTATTTGCGTAACACATATGCCAATACATGTATTAAACATACTAAACCATGAATCTACCTATATATCATAGATTTAAACTTCTAGACCATCAAAATAACTTTTGATCAGTAAAAAATATATTTTGACCGTTTAAAACTTATATAAATTATAAAAATGCACTAAGGAAGAGTTAGAACACTTTTCAACCTCTTGAATTTGAATGCTCTTCTTCTTCTTCTTGTATATCTTGCTAGGACTCCTTCCCTTCCTTCTTCTTGAGTGAACCATTAACACACTAACTCACAAGCTCTCTAGCTTTTTCTCTCTAGCTTTTCTCTAGAACCTCTCTCTCTATAATATTTGATCTACTAACAAAAGAGCCAACTCTACCTTTCTCTTACTACTCTTTTATTTATAGACTACCAAAATTGATACTTACAATTATTGTAAGTCTACAATATCACCAATACTTGCAAAAGATCAAATCAAGTTTAATTATTAAATGAATGACCTTTGCTTGGATTGATTTATGGAAGTTGAGTGAAGCAACTAGGTGGAGTAAATTTGAAGCAATCATTCTCCAACACATAACTCATGTATGGTTAAAGCTCTTACTCTTGTAACCTATGTTGTCCTAATTATCAACCATGATCCATGCTCATCAATTGATCATACACACATCTTCTACCAAATAACCCAAGTAAGGTTAATGCTCTACAATCAAGTATACATATATATCCAATATATTTATATATTTACTAACACTTAACTCTAGCATTGGTTAAGGTTTTATTCTTATGTCCTATATAATTATATAAGCATATATATATATATATATATATATATACACACACACACACACACCAATATATGTATATATATTCACTTATACATTCACAATACTTGTATTTTTGACATTTAAAATGTCATCCATCAATTTGTCTACAACAAACATAAATGGTGAAGTGTAAAATAAGCAACAATCACCAACACTTAACCCACATGTGGTTAACTCTCTAAGTCCCATAAGAACTATAGTTAAAGTACTATACTTAACCTTGGTCACTTAAAACTCCATCATTAGTTAAAGCTCATCTTATATATATATATATATACATATATATATATATATATACATATATATATATATATACACATCTCCCAACAATTAACCACAATGTGGTTAATTCTCTATAACATCCAACCCATGGTTACATATAAATTCTACCATGGTGAATTATATACATACACAATTGTATCTATAATATTCTTCCTACAACTAACTCATGCATAGTTAAATCTTTAATTTATTTACTACCTAGGGTTACTCAACTAACTTATCCATAGTTAATTCTCATCATCAAATTCACCCACCCAGCATTTAACCAATGTTTGGTTAATGTTCTCTCTTATCTACCAACTAGGGTTGTTCAATTAACCCTACATTAGTTAATTATCTACACTTAACAATATTTCCTAACACTTTGACCAAAATTGGACTTTTAAGTATTTGGGCTACATAAGTTACTTTACATTGGGTTCTCTTATTTAATTACTTGGGCTACCCAACAAAATTCACATATCATTTATAACTTGGGATTGATAATTAATTTAATTGGACTACCACACTACTTGCCAACATAATTTAATTGGACTTATATTAATTACCTCTTAGACTATTAATTAACATAACATTTGGGCTTATTATTTAATTACCCACCTTCATGCAAGTATTCCTATCTTGGGCTTGTTTTAAATCTATTAATGGATTATATACAACAACTTAATAATTAAGTTAATTACTTCACATGATTGACATCCAAGACAATCATCCTAAATTTTTCACAACTTAACTCATACTAATATAATTAACCTAATTAATTATTGTAAGGATCCGAAAATTCTGTAATATTGTTTATGAGTTGTAAACTCTAATTTCAATCCAAACCCTAGTTTTGGGATAATATGGATGGTAGGATGAATTCAAAGTCTATTTGTGACATAATTAATATTAGGGCTAATATTGGTATTGAGTTAAATAAAAGCCTAATATAAATTAATGTGGAAATTAAATTGAAATCCTAATCAACAATCAAATTATATTAATTGTCTAGCAAATCTAATTGGATTATGTGTTATTAATGATATTTTTATTAAGTATCAAGTAATTTAATTAATGATCCAATCAAGCCAAATACCTAGCCCATTGGATTATTTAATGCAAGGCCCAAACATTTAAATTATTTGAGTCCAATTGGAGTGTGACCAAGGCCCAAGGAAATGATTCAATTATAGCCCAAATGTTGGTGTTGGTGATTGTATATATATATATATGTATCATTATATATATATATTTTACTAACACATTTAGGCATTAAAAGAAAAGGAAAAATAAAGAAAAACTTGGACCCTTTTGCCCTCAAATTTCCAGCAGCTTTGTAAGAGATTTGGGGGCTGATTTTGTTCAGTTTTTAGAGGCTCAAGGTGTGGGTAGAAGCAAGGAAAATAGGGGGGGCTTGATGGCTATTGATGTGTATACTTACATAACATGTAAGTATACAACATCTACTAACACCACATTACTCTCTATCTCTCTCTCTCATTTTCAGCATATTCTCATTTCATTAGTCATATTGCTTCAAGTTGCTAGAGAGAAAAAAATAGAAAGAAAGGGAGAAAGATTGAGAGAAGGAGAAGCTTAAAAAGAGATAAACCCTAGCTCTTCAAGGAGAGATCATCTAGTTAGCAAGATAGATCATCCAAGCTTGGTGAAGTTTTTAGCAAGGAGAAGAAAAGCTATTATAAGGTTTAAAAATTTTCAAACCCTTGTTTTATTTTTCACCTTTGTGTTCTAAGTGCTTGAAGTGGTTTTGATGGTCAAAAATCCATTTTGATGGTTCAAAACTAATTTCAAAGCTCTAGATGTTTAAAACCATGCTAGATGTGTTAATCTATGGTTTGGTGATTTAATATATATGCTTAAATGCTTAGATGATAAAAAGGTTTCTCAAAAAGCATGAAAATAATTTTTACCGACGGAACCTTAATCGAACGTGTGGTTCGGGGCTTTATATTTTGAAACCTACAAGTTGTATGTGTGATTTATTTCTTCATATGCTAGGTATGTAAGTTAAGAATAAAACCTAGTTGGAATCATATCAAAAGGTTTTAAAATGAGCGAGTTATGTTTTTTTTTAAACCAAAGTGGTTCACTGTCAAGCCCTAATGCGCAACCATCCACTTTGTAGCTATTTTTCATAACCAAATTTTTTTCAAAAATTTGATCCAACGATGGAATATTGTAGTTTAAGAAGATACAAATCCATAGATACCAATTTGAGGTCATTTGGACTTATATTGAAGATTTTATGAGAGTTGGAATCAAATGGACAAAATTGGAAAATCTGAAAAATTAGCCCAAAGGGTGTTTCTGCTTTGAAAGTCGGGGCTTTCGTTTCAGATTTTTGAAAATGATATTTATTATCCGGGTCGGGTCAAGCTTTTTGAAACAGGTCGAGTCGGACGCGATATAACCAAGATGGGTCAAAATATTTAAAATTTGATATAATTAATTTAGGACCCAAGTTAAATAATTATTTATTATTTTATATTAAATAATAAATAAAGGAGGATATAAAGTTAATAAAATAATTATTCATTATTTAATTAATAATTAAATAAGGAATAAGAATAAATTAGTTAATTAATTATTATTTAAACAATAATAAAAAGGGAGATGAAGTTAATAAAATAATTATTTATTATTTACTTTATACTAAATAATAAATGGTGATAATTACTTAATTAATTATTATGTAAATAATTTTATATAATAATTAAAGAGAAATAAAGGTTAATCAAACTTAATTATTTATTTAATTAATATTAAATAAATAAAGTAAAGAGATTAAGGAAATAATAATGTAGTTAAACAATTTGCCTTAAAACTGTTTAGATTTTTATAAATTACTAAGTGTTTAAAATACTATTAGATAATGGTATTAGCTAAATTATTATTAAATGATTAATAATAATAGCAAACAATTAAATTATTATTAAATAATTTATAATAATGATGAATGATTAATTTGTTTTAAAATGATTAATAATAATACTAAGTGATTAACTTATTATTAAATAGTTAATAATAATAGGAGAGGATTAAATATTATTAAAAGATTAATAATATTAATAATCAATTGGGATGTTCTTTAACAATTAATAACATTGGTAAGCGAATTAAATATTATTGAATGTATTATAATATTGTTTAATAATTAAAATATTATCCGAGTGTGATAATATTGTCGTATAAGCTACGTGTTGCTAAATAGAGGATTATGTGCTTACGTGACATACTGTTTAATAGTGATATATGAAATCCTATATGTGTTACTAATTGATAGATAAACCTATTTAATATTAGGTCTTTCAAGGACTGTAATTTAAGTCGTGTAAGCTGTAGACTACAACAAAGACAAGTTTCCTAAATCAAACTCGAGCTATTATTTTTGAGCATGTTAATGGTTTGATTATTGTTAATTATTCCATGTAAATGCAAGTATTGACATTCGCACGTTGATGTATTTGAAATCTATGTTCTATCATTGAACATGTAAATTATTTAAAGTTCTTTATTTCATGAACTGTTCAAGAATTGGTCTACGCCATTTGTTTCGGGTAGACATATAAAGTAAATATTTTTAAAAGCTATTCCAAACCAGTTGATTGGTGTGGAAGTCTTGTACTGAGAGAACAAACCCTAAATGGGGAATTATAAGTGTCATAGTTCGACATGGCCAGGGTTTAATGTTATGCATATACATGTTGTACAAGAGGCTGATCCCCTCGAGTACAGTCTGATTTATAAAAGGATAATCGGAAGGTTGTTTCCTTGGAAACGTTCAGGGTCGGTTGGACCACTCAGCAGTAAATAATCATCTTTCATTCCTTCGTTTGGATTTTGATTATCTTATCAGTCATTTCATTAACCTCTATAAATTGTTGAGCTTTCACTTTATTCGCAGTTATTCATGATATATCTATATTGTTTTAAATTTGCTGAGCATATTAGCTGCTCACTCTTGCTATATATATCATGAACTAATTGCAGTTAGGCCTGAGCACTCCAAGAAGGACAAGGGCAAACTTTAAGAATAGTTTAAATATTTCTATTCCTGTTTTGTAAATCATGGAACCCTGTTTATATTAATAGGATCGTCATGATGTAATTTTATTAAGGTTGAAACCTTGGGACCGTAGTAAGCCTTTTGTAATGAACAACTTATTTTATTTATTCCGCATTTAGTAATATATGTTGTTTAAGAGGTGATGTATGTATTTGATCGTGAGCACCAAATTCGAGGTATTGGTACCTGAATTTGGGGGTGTCACAGGTTGGTATCAGAGCTATAGGTTATAAACGTTATGATTGCGAAACCTAGGTTATAACCTTAGTATTAAACTCGTATTGAGTGTTTAGGAGATAAATCGAGGAGATTTATCATATGTGGTATTTGATGAATTGGGGAATTCATCGAGTCATGTAGTACCTAATGAAATATAATTTCATTTCTTCAATGATTATATTTTATAGTTGTACTAATGGTTGTTTTTCATGATGTGTTGTAGGATGGTTGTAGGCGAGTCGAGTGGAACAAGAGATGAGGAGATATTCATTGATATACCAGTGGATACAGAACAGTTGGTGGGCTATGCACTAGTTGCACCGGCATCACCATTAGTAGAGTCTAACCCTGAGGAGGATCCCGAGGAGGATCACATGGTTGATATGGCGGAACCAGTTAGGGGTGGGGTAATGAGGCCACGAGGTGAGGATGACTCAGAGGAACAACAGACTACCGACGAGGAGTTAGATGAGGAGGTGCAGTATTATGGCAATACGTCACCTGAGGAGTCAGCTGAATATGCAGATGGCATGGGCACGACTGCTAGTGACATCATAGAAGAACTGACCACTAGGAATGAAGAACTCGAGGATAGAATCCATCATCTTGAGGAGCAGAATCAGATCCATCAGGAGATGGAAGATCAGTATAAGGGTGTAGCCTATCAGTTGTCCGGGGAGGTAGCTGAACTGAAAGAGGAGCGTGATCAGACGAAGCTAAGTCTAGCAGAACTTCAAGTGGAACATGAGGCCTTGAAGGCCAACTTTAACCTAGAGGTTGCGGAGAGAATCCGTGTTGAGGAAGAATTGGATGGAGCTGCCATGATGGTGGATGGACTTGAGAGGGAGGTTCAAACTCGTGCAGTCAGGTTTGATCGTTTGAACATTGTGTTTGACACTGCCTTTCAGAGGATGAGGCATAGGATCCGAAGGTATCCTAGGGAGGAGGATCTCCACAGGCGCACTATCAGTCGCGGTGTAGCAGATATGATAGCCAGGTATGAGCATGAGGATGCCATCTTCAGGGGATTATAGTTTCCATTAGCACTATGATTGTAAATAGATGCAGTTTAGTTCCCACTTTTTGTTGATAGTAGGGACAGTGGTATGTGGTAAATCCCATTATTTTTGTTTAGACTTGGGATAGTATTAGACCCCGACTTTTGTTTGTCATAGGGGTAGGTTGGGTTAATCCCCTCTTTCTGTTCTTGAAGGGATAACCATAGTTAGTATTAACATTTATAGCAGTATGCCACAGGTTGTTACTTGATGTATTTAAAACAGTGGTATATGAATATAAATGCAGTTATTGATACATGTTTGGGATTATGATTAAACTGTGTTTTACCTGTTAAATGCATGCATAAAATGTGGCATGGAATGTAAAGACACAGAATTATAATATAAGGTTTTGTTTTTATCAGTCAATGCTGCCTAGAAGGAGAACCAGAGTTCCACATGTAGAGGAATCCGTTAATAATGACGGGGGTCCAGCAGACCCCATACAGGCGTTTGCTGCCATGATTGCAGGGTATATGCAGAATATGCCGCCACCTGTGGTACCACCAGTAGTACCGCCAGTAGTAGAACAGCCAGGGGCTCACTTGGCTAATTTCAAGGATTTCAAATTAATAGGACTGCCGGAGTTTCGCGGGACTACTGACCCCATTAAAGCCCAGACTTGGGTAGAAGAGATGGAAAAAGTGTTCGAGGTCGCAAGGGTGGCCGACGAACAACAAACGTCATTCGCCACCATCATGCTGAAGGGTGAAGCGAATTACTGGTGGAAAGCAAACAAGAACAGAGCCGGAGCAGGAGTAATTATGTGGGTGCGTTTCAAAGAGCTGTTCTTCGAGAACTATTTCCCAGAAAGCATGCAAGCAAGAATGGAAGTGAATTTCCTAGAACTGAAACAAGGGAGCATGACAGTGGCTGACTATGCTACAAGATTCAACGAACTGGCCAGATTTGCACCGAAACAGGTAGACACGGAAGTCAGAAGAGCTCGGAGGTTTGAACAAGGACTGAAGTCTTGGGTTTATGGAAAGGTAGCTGTGCTACAAATCAACACATTCTCAGCGTTGCTGGAGAAAGCCCTAATTGCTGAGGGAGGAAATGAAGCGGTAACCAAGTATCAACAAGATCACAAGAAGAAAGGCCACGAAGGACCCAAAGAAGGGATTAGCAGTGGAGGGAGCAATCCTCACAAACGGAAATGGAGCGACAATCAAAGCTCGGGAAAGCCATCAAGCGAGGCTAAGCAAGGCAACAAATGCAATAAGTGTGGGAAGAATCACTCGGGGGAGTGTATGCGTGGGAAAGGAGTATGCTTCAACTGTGGACAGCCGGGGCACTTTGCTCCACAATGCCCAAAGGTGAAAAGAGGGGACTGTTTCTATTGTGGTGCAGCTGACCATCAAAAGAAGGACTGCCCGAAAAGAAAGAGTGATTCCGGTAGCGTTAATCAGGGAAACCAAAGCAAGCCAACTAGTGGAGGGCCGTCACAGCAGAACAGGCCGGTGGCGCGCACTTTCAATATGACCGTCCAGGATGCCATAGAGTCAAAGGAAGTGGTGGCAGGTATTATTCCGATCAATAATATTAATGCATATATATTATTTGATTCGGGTGCTACTTGTTCTTTCGTATCCGATGAATTTGCTAGCCGATTAAAATTTCCTCGTGAAAGATTAGAGAACCCAATGAATGTAGAGGTAGCAAATAAGGAAGTGATCCCTGTAGATTTCATATATAAGAATTGTTATGCCAAGATACGGGGACATAAATTGAGTGTGAATTTAATTCTGATACGTCTAGGAGAGTTTGACGTGATCTTGGGAATGGATTGGCTGTTTAAACACGGAGCTGTGATTGACTGCCAAAAGATGAAAACTCCGAATAAGTCTAAGGTTGTATTCTTTGGGAGTAAATCGTCAGGACAATCTTGTTGTCTGACGATGATGCAAGCAAAGAAGTTGCTTAGGAAGGGTTGCATAGGCTATCTGGCCCATATAGTTGATACTCGGAGAGTAGGGGGAGAAATGGGACAGATACCTGTGGTAAGGGAATTTTCAGACGTTTTCCCGGATGAGTTGTCAGGTTTACCTCCGGACATAGAGGTGGAGTTTGTAATCGATTTAGCACCGGGGACCGCACCAATATCGAAAGCACCATATAGGATGGCTCCGGTAGAGTTGAAGGAATTAATGATACAGTTGAAAGAGTTGTTAGAGAAGAAGTACATTCAGTCGAGTTTATCTCCGTGGGGAGTGCCAGTGCTGTTTGTGAAGAAGAAAGATGGATCGTTGAGGCTTTGTGTCGACTATAGGGAGTTCAACAAGGTCACAATTAAGAATAAGTACCCGTTGCCCAGGATCGATGATCTATTCGATCAGCTTAAGGGGGCTAAGTACTTTTCAAAAATTGACTTGAGGACCGGGTATCATCAACTGAAGGTGAGACCGGGGGATATACCAAAGACAGCCTTCAGGACTCGATACGGTCACTTTGAGTTCTTAGTGATGTCTTTTGGACTGACGAACGCGCCAACAACATTTATGGACATGATGAACAGAGTATTCAAGCAATACTTGGATAAGTTTGTGGTGGTATTTATTGATGATATATTGGTATATTCAAAGACGGAGGAAGAACACACTGAACATTTGAGGATAGTACTTGAGACATTGCGGAGGGAACGACTATATGCCAAGTTCTCCAAGTGCGAGTTTTGGTTGCAAAGGGTACAGTTTTTGGGTCACGTCATCGATAAGGAGGGCGTTTCAGTGGATCCTACAAAGGTGGAGTCCGTTATCTTCTGGGAGCAGCCAAAGACTCCAACAGAAATTAGAAGTTTCTTGGGATTAACGGGATACTATCAGAGATTGATCAAGGACTTTTCAAAGCTAGCGTCGCCGTTGACCAATCTGACAAGGAAAACAGTAAAGTTTGTATGGACGGAGAAGTGTGAAGAAAGCTTCAGGGAATTGAAAAAGAGGCTTAATGAAGCACCTGTGTTATCATTGCCCGATGATATAGGGGGATTCGTGGTTTATAGCGATGCGTCACTCAAGGGTCTTGGTTGTATATTGATGCAGCATGGCAAGGTCATTGCGTACGCGTCACGCCAGTTAAAGGATTATGAGAAGGGATATCCAACTCATGATTTAGAACTGGCAGCTGTAGTGTTTGCTCTGAAGATCTGGAGGCATTATTTGTATGGGGAGAAGTGCGAGATATACACAGACCACAAAAGTCTGAAGTATATCTTCACTCAAAGGGAGCTGAATATGAGGCAGAGGAGATGGTTGGAATTGATCAAGGACTACAATTGTGAGATTTTGTACCATCCCGGCAAAGCTAATGTTGTAGCTGATGCTCTAAGTAGAAAGGGCCGGGAAAAGTTGTCGATGTTAACAACACAGGAGGAATTAATCAAGGATATGGAAAGATTGGAGTTAGAACTTAAGTATCCAAAGGAGGCAGACGAGAAACTGTTTGCAATAGAGGCGAGCCCAACTTTGTTGGACAAGATAAAAGAGGCTCAAGAGGGTGATGAAGAATGCATTGACATTAAAAAGCGACTATCCGAAGGTGAAGAATGAAAGTATTCAGTGGATGGCACAGGGTTAATCCGATTCGAAGGAAGAGTCTGGGTACCGTTTATTCCAGAATTGAGAGAAGAAATTCTACAAGAGGCCCACAGCACAAGATACTCAATACATCCGGGTAGTACCAAGATGTATCAAGATCTACGACAGCATTTGTGGTGGCCTAACATGAAGAGGGAAGTGGCAGAGTGTGTCAACCGATGTTTAACTTGCCAGAGGGTTAAAGCGGAACATCAAACACCGGGTGGTCTGTTGCAACCGTTGGAGATTCCGGAGTGGAAATGGGAGCATATCACGATGGATTTTGTGGTGGGACTCCCTGCAACTCAGAAGGGGTACGATGCGATCTGGGTGATCGTGGATCGTTTGACCAAGTCTGCACATTTTCTACCAATCAGAATCAGGTATAATCTGGGGCAGCTAGCAAAACTATATGTTAAAGAAATTGTGTCGCGACATGGAGTACCGGTATCTATAGTATCTGATAGAGATCCGCGCTTCACGTCAAATTTCTGGAGGAGCCTACAGGAAAGGATGGGGACAAAATTAAGGTTGAGTACCTCGTATCATCTCCAGACCGATGGACAGAGTGAGCGAACAATTCAGACGTTGGAGGTTATGCTGAGAGCATGTGTGATGGACTTTAAAGCTACCATTAGTGGAGTTTTCATACAATAATAGTTATCATGCAAGTATTGGCATGCGGCCTTATGAAACACTGTATGGGAGAAAGTGTAGAACACCCCTGTGTTGGGATGAAGTTGGTGAACGGAGACTGTTGGGACCCGAATTGGTACAACAGACCGTAGATGTGATCAAGGTGATAAGAGCTCGTCTAGTTGCAACTCAGGATTGGCAAAGGAAGTACGCGGATTTACATCGTCGGAAGAGAGACTTCGAGGTTGGAAGTTTTGTTTTTCTGAAGATATCTCCATGGAAAGGGAAAATCAGGTTCGTTAAGAAGGGAAAATTGAGCCCTAGATTTATCGGACCATTTGAAATTTTGAAGTGAGTTGGTGAGGTGGCATACGAGGTAGCTTTACCCCCTGAACTGGAGCATATCCATAATGTGTTTCACGTGTCCGTATTGCGGCCATATAAATCGGACTACAAGCATGTCATCTCATACGAGCAGATTCAAGTTGAGAAGGATTTATCTTATAAGGAAATTCCTATCCAGATACTAGATAGAAAGGAACAAACCTTAAGAAATAAGATCATTTATTCAGTCAAGGTTCTTTGGAGAAACCACGCAGTTGAGGAAGCTACGTGGGAACTAGAAGAAAAGATGATGAGGAATTATCCTAACCTGTTTGAGTAACCTTATGTTTGTAATTCCGGGGACAGAATTCTTATAAGGGGGGGAGAATGTAAGGGTCCGAAAATTCTGTAATATTGTTTATGAGTTGTAAACTCTAATTTCAATCCAAACCCTAGTTTTGGGATAATATGGATGGTAGGATGAATTCAAAGTCTATTTGTGACATAATTAATATTAGGGCTAATATTGGTATTGAGTTAAATAAAAGCCTAATATAAATTAATGTGGAAATTAAATTGAAATCCTAATCAACAATCCAATTATATTAATTGTCTAGCAAATCTAATTGGATTATGTGTTATTAATGATATATTTTATTAAGTATCAAGTAATTTAATTAATGATCCAATCAAGCCAAATACCTAGCCCATTGGATTATTTAATGCAAGGCCCAAACATTTAAATTATTTGAGTCCAATTGGAGTGTGACCAAGGCCCAAGGAAATGATTCAACTATAGCCCAAATGTTGGTGTTGGTGATTGTATATATATGTATCATTATATATATATTTTACTAACACATTTAGGCATTAAAAGAAAAGGAAAAATAAAGCAAAACTTGGACCCTTTTGCCCTCAAATTTCCAGCAGCTTTGTAAGAGATTTGGGGGCTGATTTTGTTCAGTTTTTAGAGGCTCGAGGTGTGGGTAGAAGCAAGGAAAATAGGGGGGGCTTGTGTAAGAAAGCTATGATGGCTATTGATGTGTATACTTACATAACATGTAAGTATACAACATCTACTAACACCACATTACTCTCTATCTCTCTCTCATTTTCAGCATATTCTCATTTCATTAGTCATATTACTTCAAGTTGCTAGAGAGAAAAAAATAGAAAGAAAGGGAGAAAGATTGAGAGAAGGAGAAGCTTAAAAAGGGATAAACCCTAGCTCTTCAAGGAGAGATCATCTAGTTAGCAAGATAGATCATCCAAGCTTGGTGAAGTTTTTAGCAAGGAGAAGAAAAGCTATTATAAGGTTTAAAAGTTTTCAAACCCTTGTTTTATTTTTCACCTTTGTGTTCTAAGTGCTTGAAGTGGTTTTGATGGTCAAAAATCCATTTTGATGGTTCAAAACTAATTTCAAAGCTCTAGATGTTTAAAACCATGCTAGATGTGTTAATCTATGGTTTGGTGGTTTAATATATATGCTTAAATGCTTAGATGATAAAAAGGTTTCTCAAAAAGCATGAAAATAATTTTTACCGACGGAACCTTAATCGAACGTGTGGTTCGGGGCTTTATATTTTGAAACCTACAAGTTGTATGTGTGATTTATTTCTTCATATGCTAGGTATGTAAGTTAAGAATAAAACCTAGTTGGAATCATATCAAAAGGTTTTAAAATGAGTGAGTTATGTTTTTTTTGAAACCAAAGTGGTTCATTGTCAAGTCCTAATGCGCAACCATCCACTTTGTAGCTATTTTTCATAACCAAAATTTTTTCAAAAATTTGATCCAACGATGGAATATTGTAGTTTAAGAATATACGAATCCATAGATACCAATTTGAGGTCATTTAGACTTATATTGAAGATTTTATGAAAGTTGGAATCAAATGGACAAAATTGGAAAATCTGAAAAATTCGCCCAAAGGGTGTTTCTGCTTTGAAAGCCGGGGCTTTCATGCTAGATTTTTGAAAATGATATTTATTATCCGGGTCGGGTCAAGCCTTTTGAAACGGGTCGGGTCGGACGCGATATAACCAAAATGGGTCAAAATATTTAAAAATTGATATAATTAATTTAGGACCCAAGTTAAATAATTATTTATTATTTTATATTAAATAA
This sequence comes from Hedera helix, assembly GCA_947179155.2. NCBI lineage: Eukaryota > Viridiplantae > Streptophyta > Magnoliopsida > Apiales > Araliaceae > Hedera > Hedera helix. The sequence continues at coordinate 26,484,812 of OX359266.1, forward strand.
TAAATAAAGGAGGATATAAAGTTAATAAAATAATTATTCATTATTTAATTAATAATTAAATAAGGAATAAGAATAAATTAGTTAATTAATTATTATTTAAACAATAATAAAAAGGGAGATGAAGTTAATAAAATAATTATTTATTATTTACTTAAGGTTGAAACCTTGGGACCGTAGTAAGCCTTTTGTAATGAACAACTTATGTTTATTTATTCCGCATTTAGTAATATATGTTGTTTAAGAGGTGATGTATGTATTTGATCGTGAGCACCAAATTCGAGGTATTGGTACATGAATTTGGGGGTGTCACAATTATATTTCAAGACTTCATATTTGAACTAATTAATTTATTAGTTTAATTGAGTATTTAATTTACTCATCTACTTGTTGGGCTAACAAGCACACTTTAGGTATATATGTATATCAATATAACCACCTTCACTTCTCAATTGAATTTATTTCCTTAATAAATTCTCTACATGTATCATTACAATATTCCACATTTAATTTCTAACAAATAAATTATGTTAAAAAAAATGTTCACCCATTTTTCACACATCTCACTTCTACAACTTTAGGTTTTAAACCATAACCTTTAATTAATATTTAAAATCTTATTTATAAATCTTGTAAATATCTGGGATATTATAGATATGATTGTTCCTTTTGAGGCAAAACAAGGTTTAACGAAGTAATATGACTCTAAATCTTCTATTTCTGCGCACAATTAGAGGAAATAACGAATCAAATAGCAAGTTTCCTTAAATGAAGTATTGTGTCCATTATACGCATCGTATTAAACGCGAGAGTGATAGGATTGCTCCTTTTGAGGCCAACAAAAGTAGAAAGAAGTAATATGACTCTACGTCACCTATTTGTTTGCAAATTTAGAGAAAACAACGAAATAAATAGCGAGTATTCTTAAAAGAAGACTTCTGGGCATTGTACATATTGTTTTAAATGCGGGGGTTATATGATTGTTCCTTTTGAGGCTAACCAAGGTTTGACGAAGTAATATGACTCTAAATCTTCTATTTGTCTGCAAATTTAGAAGAAATAATGAATCAAATAGCAAGTTTCCTTAAATGAAGTCTTGTGTTTGTTGTACGCATCGTATTAAATACAAGAGTGATAGGATTGCTCCTTTTGAGGCCAACGAAAGTAGAACGAAGTAATATGACTCTAAGTCACCTATTTGTTAGCAAATTTATAGAAAATAACGAAATAAATAGCGAGTATTCTTAAACGAAGACTTATGTGCTTTGTACGTATCTAAATCATCTATTTGTTAGCACAATTAGCAGAAATAACGAATCAAATAGCAAGTTTCCTTAAATGAAGTATTGTGTCCGTTGTACGCATCGTATTAAATGCGAGAGTGATATGATTGCTCCTTTTGAGGCCAACGAAAGTAGAACGAAGTAATATGACTCTAAGTCACCTATTTGTTTGCAAATTTAGAGAAAATAACGAAACAAATAGCGAGTATTCTTAAACGAAGACTTCTGGGCATTGTACGTATCGTTTTAAATGCGAGGGTGATAGGATTGTTCCTTTTGAGGCTAACCAAGGTTTAACGAAGTAATATGACTCTAAATCATTTATTTGTTTACAAATTAGAGGAAATAACGAATCAAATAGCAAATTTCGTTAAATGAAGTATTGTGTCCGTTGTACGCATCGTATTAAATGCAAGAGTGATAAGATTTCTCCTTTTGAGGCCAACGAAAGTAGAACGAAGTGATATGACTCTAAGTCAGCTATTTGTTTGCAAATTTGTAGAAAATAACTAAACAAATAGCGAGTATTCATAAACGAAGACTTCTGGGCGTTGTACGAATCGTTTTAAATGCGAGGGTGAGATGATTGTTCCTTTTTAGGCTAACCAAGGTTTAACGAAGTAATATGACTCTAAATCATCTATTTGTTTGCAAGTTTCCTTAAATGAAGTATTGTGTCCATTGTACGCATCATATTAAATGCGAGAGTTATAGGATTGCTCCTTTTGAGGCCAACAAAAGTAGAACGAAGTAATATGACTCTAAGTCACCTATTTGTTTGCAAATTTAGAGAAAATAACGAAAAAAATAGTGAATATTCTTAAACGAAGACTTCTAGGCGTTGTACATATCATTTTAAATGCGAGGGTGATAGGATTGTTCCTTTTGAGGCTAACCAAGGTTTAACGAAGTAATATGACTGTAAATCATAATTTTTTTTGCAAATTTAGGGGAAATAACGAATCAAATAGCAAGTTTCCTTAAATGAAGTATTGTGTTCGTTGTACGCATCGTATTAAATGCAAGAGTGATAGGATTGCTCCTTTTGAGGCCAAAGAAAGTATAAGGAAGTAATATGACTCCAAGTCATCTATTTGTTAGCAAATTTATAGAAAATAACAAAACAAATAGTGAGTTTTCTTAAACGAAGACTTCTGTTCTTTGTACGTATCGTTTTAAATGCGAGGGTAATAGGATTGTTCCTTTTGAGACTAACCAAGGGTTCACACAGTAAAATGACTTTAAATCATCTATTTGTTCTCACCATTAGAGGAAATAACAAATTAAATAGCAAGTTTCCTTAAATGAAGTATTATGTCCATTGTACGCATCGTATTAAATGCGAGAGTGATAGGATTGCTCCTTTTGAGGCCAATGAAAGTAGAATGAAGTAATATGACTCTAAGTCACCTATTTGTTTGCAAATTTATAAAAAATAACGAACCAAATAGAGAGTATTCTTAAGCGAAGACTTCTAGGCATTGTATGTATCGTTTTAAATGCGAGGGTGATATGATTGTTCTTTTTTAGGCTAACCAAGGTTTAACGAAGTAATATGACTCTAAATCATCTATTTGTTTGCAAATTTAAAGGAAATAATGAATCAAATAGCAAGTTTCCTTAAATGAAGTATTGTGTCCGTTGTACGCATCATATTAAATGCGAGACTGATAGGATTGCTCCTTATAAGGCCAACGAAAGTAGAACAAAGTAATATGACTCTAAGTCACCTATTTGTTTGCAAATTTAGAGAAAATAACGAAACAAATAGCGAGTATTCTTAAACGAAGGCTTGTGTGCTTTGTACGTATCGTTTTACATGCAAGGGTGATAGGATTGTTTCTTTTGAGACTAGCCAACGTTTAACGAAGTAATATCACTTTATATCATCTATTTGTTTGCAAATTTAGAGGAAATGACGAATCAAATAGCAAGTTTCGTTAAATGAAGTATTGTGTCCGTTGAACGCATCGTATTAGATGCAATAGTGATAGGATTGCTCCTTTTGAGACCAACGAAAGTAGAACGAAGTGATATGACTCTAAGTCAGCTATTTGTTTGCAAATTTATAGAAAATAACAAAACAAATAGCGAGTATTCATAAACGAAGACTTCTAGGCGTTGTACGAATCGTTTTAAATTCGAATTGTTCCTTTTGAGGCTAACGAAGGTTTAACGAAGTAATATGACTCTAAATCATCTATTTGTTTGCGAGTTTAGAGGAAATAATGGATCAAATAACAAGTTTCCTTAAATGAAGTATTGTGTCTGTTGTACGCATCGTTTTAAATGCGAGAGTGATAGGATTGCTCCTTTTGAGGCCAACCAAAGTAGAACGAAGTAATATGACTATAAGTCACCTATTTGTTTACAAATTTAGAGAAAATAACGAAACAAATAGCGAGCATTCTTAAACGAAGATTTCTGGGCATTGTACGTATCGTTTTAAATGCGAGGGCGATAGGATTGTTCCTTTTGATGCTAACCAAGGTTTAACGAAGTAATATGACTCTAAATCATCTATTTGTTTGCAAATTTAGAGGAAATAACGAATCAAATAGGAAGTTTCCTTAAATGAAGTATTGTGTCCTTTGTACGCATCATTTTAAATGTGAGAGTGATAGGATTGCTCCTTTTGAAGCCAACGAAAGTAGAACGAAGTAATATGACTCTAAGTCACCTATTTGTTTGCAAATTTATAGAAAATAACGAAACAAATAGCGAGTATTCTTAAAGGAAGACTGTGTGCTTTTACGTATCGCTTTAATTGCGAGGGTAATATTGTGACGACCCCGAATCCAGGTCCCTCGAACCTCGGATTCGGTTCAACGTGAGTATTACCTTTTCTTTATTGTTCATGAATTACAACAATATAATAATTGGTAAATAACCATTTATTTACAATTTTACAACATCCCTTTCTATTCCAGAATCGAAATCTTTGTACATTCCTAGTATGTCTTAATATCATACATGATACGACATTCTATTACAATGAACTTGTGTATTTAACACTCATATAACATACCAACTAAAGTCTTATACTAGACAATCATTTACCTGTCCAATTCGGACTAATATCTACAACAAATATTTAGATCTTCAGTGAAAGTAATATGCTTTCCTGCTCCTTGATCTTTATCGAGAACTTCAAATAATTTGCACTATCTGAAAATGTTGGTTTAGGCAAGAGTGAGCACGACGGCTCAACAAGTCTAGCGGATAGCACATAACACATAGTTCATGTTTATACATGCTTCTTATGCTTCATGCATTACACTATATGAATGCATCATGCTTCTCATGCTTTGCATTTATTCATGCAACATACTGATCATGCATTGGAATGAATACATGACATACAGTTCAACTTATTCAATTAATTCAAGCTTTTTATTATATAGAATCAACACACCTCATATGGTTTCACCAAAAACATATTTAATTCAAATTCTCACATGTTTCAAGTGCACACACAACAGTTATACACATAACAATAATATCTAAAAAACTTGTCTGGTTTGCTTCTACCGGTTATTCTTATTTGCGTCTTTCGTTCAACCTACAATTTATATAGAAAATTGACATAATCATTAGATGCAATGACTATTACTTAGCTTTTATATAAGACTCTAACTTTAAATTATTAACTCTTAAGATGTCCGACAAACGAACCCTTAAGTTCCGGACAAAACCCTAGCCCAACCCCAGTTGGACATGTCGGGTATGCTCATCTAACTTATATATTCACTACACGTTCATCGTACGATCTACTTTGAATAAGTTGTCTAAATTAGTCACAAATGGACTATTACTTTGGTTGAATTCGATTAAACATTCTTCTCTTACATAACTTAATGATTCGGACATTTAATAATGTACCAAATACTTCAAAATATTATATACCTTTGATAATATACAACTACGCTTAAATATTATTAATTATTTAATAATATTTTACTCACGTATTAATATTATTTACCATTTCATAATATTTTAATCACACATTAATATTATTAACTATTTAATAATATTTTAATCACTTATTAATATTATTAACCATTTAATAATATTTTAATCACATATTAATATTATTAACCATTTAATAATATTTTAATCACACATTAATATTATTAACCATTTAATAATATTTTAATCACTTATGAATATTATTATTTATTTAATAATATTTTAATCACTTATTAATATTATTATCCATTTAATAATATTTTAATCACTCATTAATATTATTAACCATTTAATAATATTTTAATCACACATTAATATTATTAACCATTTAATAATATTTTAATCACTTATTAATATTATTAACCATTTAATAATATTTTAATCACATATTAATATTATTATCCATTTAATAATATTTTAATCACTTATTAACATTATTATCCATTTAATAATATTTTAATTTATTACTAATATTATTAATCATTTAATAATATTTTAATCATTTACTAATGTTATTCACCATTTAATAACTTTTTAATCATATACTAATATTATTGATCATTTAATAATATTTTAAATACACATTAAATAATATCAATAGTTAACTTTTTAATTATGTTAACTTTAGTCTTTATTTTAAACATTTAGTTACCAATTAATCATTAATGGATTTTATATATATTGGTTTAATAACCAAACACATTCATTTTACACTTATTTCAACTTAATTTTTCAAAGAAAACTCGACCCGGACCGACCTGACCCGACCCGGAGCACAAAAATCTGCTTTGGCAGTGGCCTCGGGCGCAGCTGCGCCCGACCCGAGCGCAGGTCCGGTCGGCCCCTTTTTCAGAAAGTCAACTTTTTGACTGCTCGCCCTCCGACGCTCCTCCAGCCATAACTTCTTCATTTTAAAACATTTTGAGGTGATTCTTGAGTCCATTCTCATAAGAATTTCCCCCTCTACAATTTCCCTTTATATCACAAATCCAATTTCCAAACATAAGTGGATTAAAAACTGCTCACAAGGACAAAGTGAAAACTAAAATTACAAATCATTGGTTTTAATGGTTCAAACTGGAATAAAAAACAATCTACACATCCAAATGACACCAACTAAGTGTTGTTGTCTTCCAAACTTATTTTTTTACAATATTTCATGGTTTAATCAGATTTTTGAAAATGTTTTGATAAAAAATTAAGATTGAATCATCTAGGTTTTACCGGTAAATCGCAATATGGAATTTTCTTCCATTTATTTGCGTAACACACATGCCAATACATGTATTAAACATACTAAACCATGAATCTACCTATATGTCATAGATTTAGACTTCTAGACCATCAAAATAACTTTTGATCGGTTAAAAATATATTTTGACCGTTTAAAACTTATATAAATTATAAAAATGCACTAAGGAATAGTTAGAACACTTTTCAACCTCTTGAATTTGAATGCTCTTCTTCTTCTTCTTGTATATCTTGCTAGGACTCCTCCCCTTCCTTCTTCTTAAGTGAACCATTAGAACATTAACTCACAAGCTCTCTAGCTTTTTTTCTCTAGCTTTTCTCTAGAACCTTTCTCTCTATAATATTTGATCTACTAACAAAAGAGCCAACTCTACCTTTCTCTTACTACTCTTCTATTTATAGACTACCAAAATTGATACTTACAATTATTATAAGTCTACAATATCACCAATACTTGCAAAAGATCAAATCAAGTTTAATTATTAAATGAATGACCTTTGCTTGGATTGATTTATGGAAGTTGAGTGAAGCAACTTGGTGGAGTAAATTTGAAGCAATTATTCTCCAACACTTAACTCATGTATGGTTAAAGCTCTTACTCTTGTAAACTATGTTGACCTAATTATCAACCATGATCCATGCTCATCAATTGATCATACACACATCTTCTACCAAATAACCCAAGTAAGGTTAATGCTCTACAATCAAGTATACACATATATCCAATATATTTATATATTTACTAACACTTAACTCTAGCATTGATTAAGGTTTTATTCTTATGTCCTATACAATTATATATATATATATATATATATACACACACACACACCAATATATGTATATATATTCACTTATACATGCACAATACTTGTATTTTTGACATTTAAAATGTCATCCATCAATTTGTCTACAAGACACATAAATGGTGAAGTGTAAAATAAGCAACAATCACCAACACTTAACCCACATGTGGTTAACTCTCTAAGTCCCATAAGAACTATAGTTAAAGTATTATACTTAACCTTGGTCACTTAAAACCCCATCATTAGTTAAAGCTCATCTTATATATATAGTTATACATCTCCCAACAATTAACCACAATGTGGTTAATTCTCTACAACATCCAACCCATGGTTACATATAAATTCTACCTTGGTGAATTATATACATACACAATTGTATCTATAATATTCTTCCTACAACTAACTCATTCATAGTTAAATCTTTAATTTATTTACTACCTAGGGTTACTCAACTAACTTATCCATAGTTAATTCTCATCATCAAGTTCACCCACCTAGCATTTAACCAATGTTTGGTTAATGTTCTCTCTTATCTACCAACTAGGGTTGTTCAATTAACCCTACATTAGTTAATTATCTACACTTAACAATATTTCCCAACACTTTGACCAACATTGAACTTTTAAGTATTTGTGCTACATAAGTTACTTTGCATTGGGTTCTCTTATTTAATTACTTGGGCTACCCAACAAAATTCACATATCATTTATAACTTGGGCTTGATAATTAATTTAATTGGACTACCACACTACTTGCCAACATAATTTAATTGGACTTATATTAATTACCTCTTGAAATATTAATTAACATAACATTTGGGCTTATTATTTAATCCCCACCTTCATGCAAGTAATCCTATCTTGGGCTTGTTTTAAATCTATTAATGGATTATTTACAACAACTTAATAATTAAGTTAATTACTTCACATTATTTTCATCCAAGACAATCATCCTAAATTTTTCACAACTTAACTCATACTAATATAATTATATTTCTAGACTTCATATTTAAACTAATTAATTTATTAGTTTAATTGAGTATTTAATTTACCCATCTACTTGTTTGGCTAACAAGCACACTTTAGGTATATATGTATATCAATATAACCACCTTCACTTCTCAATTGAATTTATTTCTTTAATAAATTCTCTACATGTATCATTACAATATTCCACATTTAATTTCTAACAAATAAATTATGTTAAAAAAAATGTTCACCCATTTTTCACACATCTCACTTTTACAACTCTAGGTTTTTAAACCATAATCTTTAATTAATATTTAAAATCTTATTTATAAATCTCGTAAATATCTGGGATATTATAGATATGATTGTTCCTTTTGAGGCAAAACAAGGTTTAACGAAGTAATATGACTCAAAATCTTCTATTTGTGTGCACAATTAGAGGAAGTAACGAATCAAATAGCAAGTTTCCTTAAATGAAGTATTGTGTCCATTGTACACATCCTATTAAATGCGAGAGTAATAGGATTGCTCCTTTTGAGGCCAACGAAAGTAGAACGAAGTAATATGACTCTAAGTCACCTATTTGTTTGCAAATTTAGAGAAAATAACGAAACAAAGAGCGAGTATTCTTAAACGAAGAGTTTTGTGATTTGTACGTATCGTTTTAATTGCGAGGGTGATATGATTGTTCCTTTTGAGGCTAACCAAGGTTTAACGAAGTAATATGACTCCAAATCTTCTATTTGTTCGCATAATTAGAGGAAATAACGAATAAAATAGCAAGTTTCCTTAAATGAAGTATTGTGTCCATTGTACGCGTCGTATTAAATGAGAGAGTGATAGGATTGCTCCTTTTGAGGCGTACGAAAGTAGAACGAAGTAATATGACTCTAAGTCACCTATTTGTTTGTAAATTAAGAGAAAATAACGAAATAAATAGCGAGTATTCTTAAACGAAGGCTTGTGTGCTTTGTACGTATCGTTTTACATGCAAGGGTGATAGGATTGTTCTTTTTGAGGCTTACCAAGGTTTAACGAAGTAATATGACTCTATATCAATTATTTATTTGCAAATTTAGAGAAAATAACGAATCAAATAGCAAGTTTCCTTAAATGAAATATTGTGTCCATTGTACGCATAATTTTAAATGCGAGAGTGATAGGATCGCTCCTTTTGAGGCCAATGAAAGTAGAATGAAGTAATATGACTCTAAGTCACTTATTTGTTTGTAAATTTATAGAAAATAACGAAACAAATAGCGAGTATTCTTAAACGAAGACTTGTGTGCTTTGAACGTATCGTTTTAAATGCGAGGGTAGTATGATTGTTACTTTTGAGGCTAACCAAGGTTTAACGAAGTAATATGACTCTAAATCATCTATTTGTTTGCAAATTTAGAGTAAATAACGAATCAAATATCAAGTTTCCTTAAATGAAGTATTGTGCCCTTTGTACGCATCGTATTAAATGCGAAAGTGATAGGATTGCTCCTTTTGAGGCGAACAAAAGTAGAACGAAGTAATATGACTCTAAGTCACCGATTTGTTTGCAAATTTATAGAAAATAACGAAATAAATAGTGAGTATTCTTAAACGAAGACTTCTGGGCGTTGTACGTATCGTTTTAAATGCGAGGCTGATAGGATTGTTCATTTTGAGGCTAACCAAGGTTTAACGAAGTAAAATGACTCTAAATCATCTATTTGTTTGAAAATTTGGAGGGAATAACGAATCAAATAGGAAGTTTCCTTAAATAAAGTATTGTGTCCATTGTACGCATCGTATTAAATGCGAAAGTGTTAGGAGTGCTCCTTGTGAGGCTAACGAAAGTAGAACGAAGTAATATTACTCTAAGTCACCTATTTGTTTGCAAATTTATAGAAAATAACGAAAGAAATAGCGAGTATTCTTAAACGAAGACTTGTGTGATTTGTACGTATCGTTCTAAATGCAAGGGTAATAGGATTGTTCCTTTTGAGGGTCACCAAGGTTTAACGAAGTAATATGACTCTAAGTCTTCTATTTGTTCGCACAATTAGAGGAAATAACGAATTAAATAGTAAGTTTCTTTAAATGAAGTATTGTGTCAATTGTACGCATCGTATTAAATGCGAGAGTGATATGATTGCTCCTTTTGAGGCCAACGAAAGTAGAACGAAGTAATATGACTCTAACTCACCTATTTGTGTGCAAATTTAGAGAAAATAATTAAACAAATGGAAAGTATTCTTAAACGAAGATTTGTGTGCTTTGTACGTATCGTTTTACATGCAAGGGTGATAGGATCGTTCCTTTTGGGGCTAACCAAGGTTTAACGAAGTAATATGACTCTGTATCATCTTTTTGTTTGCAAATTTAGAGAAAATAACAAATCAAATAGCAAGTTTCCTTAAATGAAATATTGTGTCCATTGTACGCATCCTTTTAAATGCGAGAGTGATAGGATCGCTCCTTTTGAGGCCAACGAAAGTAGAACGAAGTAATATTACTCTAATTCACCTATTTGTTTGCAAATTTATAGAAAATAACGAAACAAATAGCGAGTATTCTTAAACGAAGACTTGTGTGCTTTGTATGTATCGTTTTAAATGCGAGGGTAATAGGATTGTTCCTTTTGAGGCTAACCAAGGTTTAACGAAGTAATATGACTCTAAATCATATATTTGTTTGCAAATTTAGAGGAAATAACGAATCAAATAGCAAGTTTCCTTAAATGAAGTATTGTGTACGTTGTACGCATCATATTAAATGCGAGAGTAATAGGATTTGTAATGACCACGAATTTCATTAGTCATTGTAAATATAATTAATAAATATTTAGCAATGAATTTAAACTTTTTGCATTAATTAATCGTGCATTAGATAATTAAAGAAATGAACTTATGTGCTTGTATATTTATTTAAAGGATTAAAGCGAGATGTATAATTAATTAAAGCAAATCTAATTGGATTATATTTTAAATCCAAATAAGTTGATAAACTAGGTTAAAGATATTAACCTAGTAGCCCATGTAATTAATTTGATTACTAGTCCATGTAATTAATTAAACAAGCCAAACGCTTGATTTAATTAAATGTAACCTAGAAATTTAATGTGAGCCCAATGTGTTATTTAAATTGAGCCCAAATAATTTAATTGAATGAGCCCAATATATTTAATCCTAGAGTCCAAAGTGGAGCCCAATAGGAAGTCAAAATTGGTCAAATTTGTTACATATATGAATATACATACATATACATATATATATATACATACATATACATATATATATATACATACATATACATATATATATATATATATATATATGTATGTATAATTAAAGTACAAAAATTAAATGAAAAATGGCTTGGAAAATCCCATTTTGCTGAATTTTTTAGGGTCCCACTTGGATTGCTTGATTTCCTAGATTGCTTCTAAATCACTCCATGTCATAAGTTGCTCAACCACTCTAGTCAATCACCTAGTCAATCACCTAGTCATTCAATGCAATAGTAATTATAATTAAGCACTAATTTCACTAACATGGTTGAATTAACAAGCTAATGAGGAGTTAGTTGATGGCTATAAATAGAATGCTCCACACTTGGTTCAAGTTTGTCAGTCATTTGCTAGACATTTCCTAGAGAAAAGAGAGAGAGCCTTTGTGAGCTAAAAGAGATAATACACATAAGTGTTGGGTGAAAAAGCTAGAGGAAACCTTGGTGGATGTCCAATAGCTACACAATATACTTCGGTAGAAGGAGAAGAAGAGCAACCAAAACCCAAAGGTTTAAAAGTGCTCTCAACTTCTTCTTATTTCATTTTTGTAGTCTAGAAAGAAAGCTTTTGATCGGTTAAAATCTATTTTTAACCGATCAAAACTCGTTTTGATGGTCTAGATGTATTTAACTATGTAATATATGTATATTCATAGCTCTATGTGTTTATAACATGTTTTGGTATGTGAGAAATGTATAAAAGTTGTAGAAATATTCATAACACGTTTTACCGGTAAAACCCTAACGATACATGTTATGTTTAGTGTTGTATTTTGAAATGTACAAATCGGAAATTGGATTTATATGGATAGAAAGCTAGATCTATGAGTTTTAAAGAAAAACCCTTTTTGAACCTTTCACAAATATTGAATAACAAAGAAGTTATAGCTTTAACCACAAAAGATGTCATTTTTAAACCCTAAGTGGTTCGATCCGTAAATTTTGTGTAAAACGTTTTAAAAATGTAATTGAACCATGGAATATTGTAAAACAAGAAGTTATAAGGCTAACAAAACTGAGTTTGTGTCATTTTGACATATAGATCACATTTTATTCAAGTTTGAACTAATAAAACCAAGGATTTGTTAAGTTAGTTTTCACCTTATCCTTGTGAGCAGTTTTTAGTCTAGTTACGTTTGGAATTTGGATTTGTGTTCTATATAGAAATTGTAGAGGGGAAAATTTTGATGAGAATGGACTCAATAATCACCTCAAAATATTTTAAAATGAAGAAGTTATGGCTATCGGAGGGTCGGGTCGGTCCGGGTCGGGTCGGGTCGGTCCGGGTTGAGTTTTTATTCAAAATTTAAGTTGAACTAAGTGTAAAATGAATGTATTTGTGTATTGAACCAATATAAGGACTATATTTGGAAATAATGGGTAGCAAAATGTTTAAAATAAAGGTTAAGGTAAACCCAATTAAAAGGTTAACTATTGATATTGTTTAAAAATTATTACTAAAATATTATTAAATGATTAATAATATTAATATATGATTAAAAAGATATTAAATGATAAATAACATTTTAATTGTGTAAAATATTATCAAATGAGTAATAATATTAGATGATTAATAAAATATTATTAAATGATTAATAATATTAGAAGTCTATAAAATATTATTAAATGATTAATAATATTAGATGATTAATAAAATATTATTAAATGATTAATAATATTAGATAATGAATAAAATATTATTAAACGATTAATAATATTAAATACTTAATAATATATTATTAAATAGTTAATAATATTAGATAATGAATAAAATATTATTAAATGATTAATAATATTAGTTAATCTTAGAAGATTTATAAGGTATTATTAAATGATGAATAATACTACAATGCTAATAAAATATTATTAAATTATTAATAATATTAGATAACTGTTTGAACTACATTAAATGGTTAATACAAGTTCTTTGTGTATAAAATATTACCAAGTAGTGATAATATTTTCTAAGTGGTTAAATACCCATAATTATTCAATTATGTGGTTCGTAAGAGTTATAAAGGTCATCATACTTACAAGTATATGATACTAATTTAAGATCAAACTGATTTAATTGTTAGGTCCGTTCAAGAATTGTTAAATTAAATTGGTTAGCCGTAGACGACGCACGAGGCAAGTTTTCTACCCCTTAACTTGTATTTACTATTGCAGATATTCTTCAACCGTATATACATTTCAATTATTGTTGAGCAAGTATTCTACACTCGTAGTTATTTGACAGACCTTTGAGTGAACTAATTATCAAAAATTATTTCACATCGTTATTGATTATTGTATTCGCACATAGTGCTTTTACAACTGTTTAAGAACGTCTAAGCTAATTGTTTTGGCTAGACAAATGCATAGAATATTATAAAAGCTTATCCAAACCATTGGCTGGTACGGATTCTTACAGTAAGACTGAGAAAGAACAACCCTAGTTAAAGGGGGATTTTTATTTGTCGGGAAACCGAAAGCGCGCAAGAAATCTAAATGTGATGTATATACATAGGACATGAGAGGACTGATCCCCTCAAGTGTCCCGTTATTTTTAACAAGGTGTCAGTCATTGTATGTCCGTTCTACCTTAGTAGCAGTTCACGGTCATTAAAGACCACTCAGCAGTAAAGAGTCAATCCATTCTTTTATTGAACATTGATTCTTGATATCTTTCACAATTGCTATTGTTGAAAACCTTGAAGTTATTTTCCTTCATCATGATATATCGTATGATTGTTGTTTATAAACTTGTTGAGCAATTTAGTTGATCATTCTTGCTATATCATGACTATATTTCAGCCAATCCCGAAAGCTCTAAATCGGACAAAGGCAAGGGGAAAGCGAATGCTTAATTTTAGTAGTTGCATGCTAGTTTAAATTACTGCTATGTAATTACTGTTGTAAATCTTTTGTATTTTCCCTTAAGATATGTAATGTTAAGATTAAGGTAATAGACCTTGGGAAGTGTAGCCTTTTGTTAAGGAACCTTTTGTATTATTCCGCAAAGTTTGAATACAATTTATGTATTTCATTGTTGTTAAGTATTGTACAGTGAGAACTAAACCCGAGGTTTAAGAACCCGGATTTGGGGTCGTCACAGGATTGCTCCATTTGAGGTCAAGGAAAGTAGAACGAAGTAATATGACTCTAAGTCACCGATTTGTTTGCAAATTTATAGAAAATAACGAAACAAATAGCGAGTATTCTTAAACGAAGACTTCTGGGCGTTGTACGTATCGTTTTAAATGCGAGGGTGATAGGATTGTTCCTTTTCAGGCTAACCAAGGTTTAACGAAGTAATATGACTCTAAATCATCTATTTGTTCGCACAATTAGAGGAAATAACGAATCAAAAAGCAAGTTTCCTTAAATGAAGTATTGTGTCCATTATAAACATCGTATTAAATGCGAGAGTAATAGGATTGCTCCTTTTGAGGCCAACGAAAGTAGAACGCAGTAATATGACTCTATATCATCTATTTGTTTGCAAATTTAGAAGAAATAACGAATCAAATAGCAAGTTTCCTTAAATGAAGTATTGTGTCCATTGTACGCATCGTATTAAATGTGAAAGTGATAGGATTGGTCCTTTTGAGGCCAACGAAAGTAGAACGAAGTAATATGACTCTAAGTCACCTATTTGTTTGCAAATTTATACAAAATAACAAAACAAATAGCAAGTATTTTTAAACGAAGACTTGTGTGCTTTGTACGTATCGTTTCAAATGCGAGGGTAATAGTATTGTTACTTTTGAGGCTAACCAAGGTTTAACGAAGTAATATGACTCTAAATCATCTACTTGTTCGCACAATTAGAGGAAATAACGAATTAAATAACAAGTTTCCTTAAATGAAGTATTGTGTCGATTGTACGCATCGTATTAAATGCGAGAGTGGTTTGTTTGCTCCTTTTGAGGCCAATGAAAGTGGAACGAAATAATATGACTCTAAGTCACCTATTTGTTTGCTAATTTAGAGAAAACTACGAAACAAATAGCGAGTATTCTTAAACGAAGGCTTGTGTGCTTTGTACGTATCGTTTTACATGCAAGGCTGATAGGATTGTTCCTTTTGAGGCTAACCAAGGTTTCACGAAGTAAAATGACTCTAATTCATCTATTTGTTCGCACAATTAGAGGAAATAACGAATTAAATAGAAAGTTTTCTTAAATGAAGTATTGTGTCCATTGTACGCATCGTATTAAATGCGAGAGTGATAGGATTGCTCCTTTTGAGGACTACGAAAGTAGAACGAAGTAATATGACTCTAAGTCACGTAGTTGTTTGCAAATTTAGAGAAAATAGTGAGTATTCTTAAAAAAAGACTTCTCGACGCTGTACGTATCGTTTTAAAATGCGAGGGTGATAGGATTGTTCCTGTTGAGCCTAACCGAGGTTTAACGAAGTAAGATGACTCTAAATCATCTATTTGTTTGCAAATTTAGAGGAAATAACGAATCAAATAGCAAGTTTCCTCAAATGAAGTATTGTGTCCGTTGTACGCATCGTATTAAATACGAGAGTGATAGGATTGGTCCTTTTGAGGCCAACGAAAGTAGAACGAAGTAATATGCCTCAAAGTCACCTATTTGTTTGCAAATTTATAGAAAATAACAAAACAAATATCGAGTATTCTTCAACGAACAGTTGTGTGCTTTGTACGAATCGTTTTAAATGAGAGGGTAATAGGATTGTTCCTTTTGAGGCTAACCAAGGTTTAACGAAGTAATATGACTCTAAATCATCTATTTGTTCACACAATTAGAGGAATTAACAAATTAAATAGCAAGTTTCCTTAAATGAAGTATTGTGTCCATTGTGCGCATCGTATTAAATGCGAAAGTGATAAGATTGCTCCTATTGAGGCCAACAAAAGTAGAACGAAGTAATATGACTCTAACTCACCTATTTGTTTGCAAATTTAGAGAAAATAACGAAATAAATCGAGAGTATTCTTAAATGAAGACTTGTGTGCTTTGTACGTATCGTTTTACATGCAAGCTTGATAGGATTGTTCCTTTTAAGGCTAACCAAGGTTTAACGAAGTAATATGACTCTATATCATCAATTTGTTTTCAAATTTAGAGAAATAGCGAATCAAATAGCAAGTTTCCTTAAATGAAATATTGTTTCCATTGTACGCATCCTTTTAAATGCGAGAGTGATAAGATCGCTCATTTTGAGGCCAAAGAAAGTAGAACGAAGTAATATGACTATAAGTCACCTATTTGTTTGCAAATTTAGGGAAAATTACGAAACAAATAGCGAGTATTCTTAAACGAAGGCTTGTGTGCTTTGTACATAACGTTTTACATGCAAGGGTGATAGGATTGTTCCTTTTGAGGCTAACCAAGGTTTCACGAAGTAAAATGACTCTAAATCATCTATTTCTTCGCACAATTAGAGGAAATAACGAATTAAATAGGAAGTTTTCTTAAATGAAGTATTATGTCCATTGTAGGCATCATATTAAATGCGAGAGTGATAGGATTGCTCCTTTTGAGGACAACGAAAGTAGAACGAAGTAATATTACTCTAAGTCACGTATTTGTTTGCAAATTTAGAGAAAACAGTGAGTATTTTTAAACAAAGACTTCTTGGCGTTGTACGTATCGTTTTAAATGCGAGGGTGATAGGATTGTTCCTGTTGAGCCTAACCGAGGTTTAACGAAGTAAGATGACTCGAAATCAACTATTTGTTTACAAATTTAGAGGAAATAACGAATCAAATAGCAAGTTTCCTTAAATGAAGTATTGTGTCCATTGTGCGCATCGTATTAAATGCGAGAGTGATAAGATTGCACCTATTGAGGCCAACAAAAGTAGAACGAAGTAATATGACTCTAACTCACCTATTTGTTTGCAAATTTAGAGAAAATAACGAAACAAATCGAGAGTATTCTTAAACGAAGACTTGTGTGCTTTGTACGTATCGTTTTACATGCAAGCTTGATAGGATTGTTCCTTTTGAGGCTAACCAAGGTTTAACGAAGTAATATGACTCTATATCATCAATTTGTTTTCAAATTTATAGAAATAACGAATGAAATAGCAAGTTTCCTTAAATGAAATATTGTTTCCATTGTACGTATCCTTTTAAATGCGAGAGTGATAAGATCGCTCCTTTTGAGGCCAAAGAAAGTAGAACGAAGTAATATGACTATAAGTAACCTATTTGTTTGCAAATTTAGAGAAAATTACGAAACAAATAGCGAGTATTCTTAAACGAAGGCTTGTGTGCTTTGTACATACCGTTTTACATGCAAGGGTGATAGGATTGTTCCTTTTGAGGCTAACCAAGGTTTCACGAAGTAAAATGACTCTAAATCATCTATTTGTTCGCACAATTAGAGGAAATAACGAATTAAATAGCAAGTTTTCTTAAATGAAGTATTATGTCCATTGTAGGCACCGTATTAAATGCGAGAGTGATAGGATTGCTCCTTTTGAGGACAACGAAAGTAGAACGAAGTAATATTACTCTAAGTCACGTATTTGTTTGCAAATTTAGAGAAAATATTGAGTATTTTTAAACAAAGGCTTCTTGGCGTTGTACGTATCGTTTTAAATGCGAGGGTGATAGGATTGTTCCTGTTGAGCCTAACCGAGGTTTAACGAAGTAAGATGACTCAAAATCAACTATTTGTTTGCAAATTTAGAGGAAATAACGAATCAAATAGCAAGTTTCCTTAAATGAAGTATTGTGTCCGTTGTACGCATCGTATTAAATGCGAAAGTGATAGGATTGGTCATTTTGAGGTCGACAAAAGTAGAACGAAGTAATATGACTCTAAGTCACCTATTTGTTTGCAAATTTATAGAAAATAACGAAACAAATAGCGAGTATTCTTAAACGAACACTTGTGTGCTTTGTACGAATCGTTTTAAATGCGAGGGTAATAGGATTGTTTCTTTTGAGGCTAACCAAAGTTTAACGAAGTAATATGACTCTAAATCATCTATTTGTTCGCACAATTAGAGGAAATAACGAATTAAATAGCAAGTTTCCTTAAATGAAGTATTGTGTCCATTGTACGCATCGTATTAAATGCGAGAGTGATAGGATTGCTCCTTTTGAGGCCAACAAAAGTAAAACGAAGTAATATGACTCTAACTCACCTATTTTTTTGCAAATTTAGAGAAAATAACGAAACAAATCGAGAGCATTCTTAAACGAAGACTTGTGTGCTTTGTACATATCGTTTTACATGCAAGGGTGATAGGATTGTTCCTTTTTAGGCTAACCAAGGTTTACCGAAGTAATATGACTCTACATCATCTATTTGTTTGCAAATTTAGAGGAAATAACGAATCAAATAGCAAGTTTCCTTAAATGAAATATTGTTTTCGTTGTACGCATCCTTTTAAATGCGAGAGTGATAAGATCGCTTCTTTTGAGGCCAAAGAAAGTAGAACGAAGTAATATGACACTAAGTCACGTATTTGTTTGCAAATTTAGAGAAAATAGTGAGTATTCTTAAACAAAGGCTACTCGGCATTGTGCGTGTCGTTTTAAATGCGAGAGTGATAGGATTGTTCCTGTTGAGCCTAACCGAGGTTTAACGAAGTAAGATGACTCGAAATCATCTATTTGTTTTCAAATTTAGAGGAAATAACGAATCAAATAGCAAGTTTCCTTTAATGAAGTATTGCTCCTTTTGAGGCGAACGAAAGTAGAACGAAGTAATATGACTCTAAGTCACCTATTTGTTTGCAAATTTATAGAAAATAACGAAACAAATAACGAGTATTCTTAAACGAAGACTTTTGGTGTTGTACGTATCGTTTTAAATGCGAGGGACCAAGGTTTAACAAAGTAATATGACTCTATATCTTCTATTTGTTTGCAAATTTAGAGGAAATAACGAATAAAATAGCAAGTTTCCTTAAAGGAAGTATTGTGTCCATTGTACGCCTCGTATTCAATGCGAGAGTGATAGGATTGCTCCTTTTGAGGCCAACGAAAGTAGAACGAAGTAATATGCCTCTAACTCACCTTTTTGTTTGCAAATTTATAAAAAATAGCAAGTATTCTTAAACGAAGACTTGTGTGCTTTGTACGTATTGTTTTACATGCAAGGGTGATAAGATTGTTCCTTTTGAGGCTAACCAAGGTTTAACGAAGTAATATGACTCTAAATCATTTACTTGTTTCCACAATTAGAAGAAATAACGAATTAAGTAGCAAGTTTCCTTAAATGAAGTATTGTGTCCATTGTACGCATCGTATTAAATGCGAGAGTGATAGGATTGTTCCCTTTGAGGCGAACGAAAGTAGAACGAAGTAATATGACTCTAAGTCACCTATTTGTTTGCAAATTTAGAGAAAATAACGAAAAAATTAGCGAGTATTCTTAAACGAAGGCTTGCGTGCTTTGTACGTATCGTTTTACATGCAAGGATGATAGGATTGTTCCTTTTGAGGCTAACCAAGGTTTAACGAAGTAATGACTCTACATCATCTATTTGTTTGCAAATTTAGAGGAAATAACGAATCAAATACCAAGTATACTTAAATTGAGTATTGTGTCCATTGTACGCATCCTTTTAAATGCGAGAGTGATAGGATTGCTCCTTTTGAGACCAACGAAACTAGAACGAAGTAATATGACTTTAAGTCACCTATTTGTTTGCAAATTTATGTTAAATAACGAAACAAATAGCGAGTATTCTTAAATGAAGAATTGGTGCTTTGTACGTATCTAAATCATCTATTTGTTCGCACAATTAGAGGAAATAACGAATCAAATAGGAAGTTTGCTTAAATGAAGTATTGTGTCCATTGTACGCATCGTATTAAATGCGAGAGTGATATGATTGCTCCTTTTGTGGCAAACGAAAGTAGAACGAAGTAATATTACTCTAAGTCACCTATTTGTTTGCAAATTTAGAGAAAATAACAAAACAAATAACGAATATTCTTAAACGAAGGCTTGTGTGCTTTGTACATAACGTTTTATATGCAAGGGGGATAGGATTGTTCCTTTTAAGGCTAACCAAGGTTTAACGAAGTAATATGACTCTATATCATCTATTTGTTTGCAAATTTAGAGGAAATAACGAATCAAATAGCAAGTTTACTTAAATGAAGTATTGTGTCTGTTGTACGCATCGTATTAAATACGAGAGTGATAGGATTCCTCCTTTTGAGGCCAACGAAAGTAGAACAAAGTAATATGACTCTAAGTGACCTATTTGTTCGCAAATTTATAGAAAATAACGAAACTCATAGCGAGTATTCCTAAATGAAGACTGGCGTGCTTTGTACGTATTGTTTTAAATGCGAGGTTAATATTATTGTTTCTTTTGAGGCTAACCAAGGTTTAACAAAGTAATATGACTCTAAATCTTCTATTTGTTCGAACAATTAAAGGAAATAACGAATTAAATAGCAAGTTTCCTTAAATGAAGTATTGTGTCTGTTGTACGCATCGTATTTAATGCGAGAGTGGTTGGATTGCTCCTTTTGAGGCAAATGAAAGTGGAACGAAGTAATATGACTCCAAGTCACCTATTTGTTTGCAAATTTAGAGTAAATAACGAAAAAAATTGCAAGTATTCTTAAACGAAGACTTCTGGGCGTTGTACGTATCGTTTTAAATGTGAGGGTGATAAGATTGTTCCTTTTGAGGCTAACCAAGGTTTAACGAAGTAATGTGACTCTAAATCATCTATTTGTTTGCAAATTTAGAGAAAATAACGAATCAAATAACAAGTTTACTTAAATGAAGTATTGTGTCCGTTGTACGCATCGTATTAAATGCGAGATTGATAGGATTGCTCCTTTTGAGGCCAACAAAAGTAGAACGAAGTACTATGAATTTAAGCCACCAATTTGTTTGCAAATTTATAGAAAATAACAAAACAAATAGCGAGTTTTCTTAAACAAAGACTTCTGGGCGTTGTACGTATCGTTTTAAATGCGAGGGTGATAGGATTGTTCCTTTTGAGGAAAACCAAGGTTTAACGAAGTAATATGACTTTAAATCATCTATTTATTTGCAAATTTAGAGGAAATAACGAATCAAATAGCAAGTTTCCCTAAATGAAGTATTGTGTCTGTTGTACGCATCGTATTAAATGCGAGAGTGATAGGATTGCTTCTTTTGAGGCCAACGAAAGTAGAATGAAGTAATATGACTCTAAGTCACCTATTTGCTTGCAAATTTATAGAAAATAACGAAATAAATAGCGAGTACTCTTAAACGAAGACTTGTGTGCTTTGTACGTATCGTTTTAAATGCGAGGGTAATAGAATTGTTCCTTTTGAGGCTCACCAAGGTTTAACGAAGTAATATGACTCTAAATCTTCTATTTGTTCGCACAATTAGAGGAAATAACGAATTAAATAGCAACTTTCCTAAAATGAAGTATTGTGTCCATTGTACGCATCGTATTAAATGCGAGAGTGATTGGATTGCTCCTTTTGAGGCCAACGAAAATAGAACGAAGTAATATGACTCTAAGTCACCTATTTGTTTGCATATTTAGAGTAAATAACGAAACAAATAGCGAGTATTGTTAAACGAAGGCTTGTGTGCTTTGTACGTATCGTTTTAAATGCAAGGGTCATAGGATTGTTCCTTTTGAGGCTAACCAAGGTCTAACGAAGTAATATGATTCTATATCATCTATTTGTTTGCAAATTTAGAGGAAATAACGAATCAAATACCAAGTTTCCTTCAATGAAGTACTGTGTCTGTTGTACGCATCGTATTAAATGCAAGAGTGATAGGATTGCTCCTTTTGAGGCCAACAAAAGTAGAACAAGGTAATATGACTCTAAGTCACCTATTTGTTTGCAAATTTAGAAAAAATAACGAAACAAATAGCGAGTATTGTTGAACGAAGACTTCTGAGCGTTGTACGTATCGTTTTAAATGCGAGGGTGATAGGATTGTTCCTTTTGAGGCTAACCAAGGTTGAACGAAGTAATATGACTTTAAATCATCTATTTGTTCGCACAATTAGAGGAAATAACAAACCAAACAGCAAGTTTCCTTAAATGAAGTATTGTGTCCTTTGTACGCATCGTATTAAATGCAAGAGTGATAGGATTTCTTTTTTTGAGGCCAACGTAAGTAGAACGAAGTAATATGACTCTAAGTCACCTATTTGTTTGCAAATTTAGAGAAAATAACAAAACAAATAACGAATATTCTTAAACGAAGGATTGTGTGCTTTGTACGTATCGTTTTATATGCAAGGGGGATAGGATTGTTCCTTTTAAGGCTAACCAAGGTTTAACGAAGTAATATGACTCTATATCATCTATTTGTTTGCAAATTTAGAGGAAATAACGAATCAAATAGCAAGTTTCCTTAAATGAAGTGTTTTGTTTGTTGTACGCATCGTATTAAATGCGAGAGTGATAGGATTGCTCCTTTTGAGGCCAACGAAAGTAGAACGAAGTAATATGACTCTAAGTGACCTATTTGTTCGCAAATTTATAGAAAATAACGAAACTCATAACGAGTATTCCTAAATGAAGACTGGCGTGCTTTGTAAGTATTGTTTTAAATGCGAGGTTAATATGATTGTTCCTTTTGAGGCTAACCAAGGTTTAACAAAGTAATATGACTCTAAATCTTCTATTTGTTCGAACAATTAAAGGAAATAACAAATTAAATAGCAAGTTTCCTTAAATGAAGTATTGTGTCTATTGTACGCATCGTATTTAATGCAAGAGTGGTTGGATTGCTCCTTTTGAGGCCAATGAAAGTGGAACGAAGTAATATGACTCTAAGTCACCTATTTGTTTGCAAATTTAGAGTAAATAACGAAAAAAATTGCAAGTATTCTTAAACGAAGACTTCTGGGCATTGTACGTATCGTTTTAAATGTGATGGTGATAAGATTGTTCCTTTTTAGGCTAACCAAGGTTTAACGACATAATGTGACTCTAAATCATCTATTTGTTTGCAAATTTAGGGAAAATAACGAAACAAATAACAAGTATTCTTAAACGAAGACTTATGGGCATTGTACGTATCGTTTTAAATGCGAGGGTGATAAGAATTTTCCTTTTGAGGCTAACCAAGGTTTAACGAAGTAAAATGACTATAAATCATCTATTTGTTTGCAAATTTGGAGGGAATAACGAATCAAATAGCAAGTTTCCTTAAATAAAGTATTGTGTCCATTGTACGCATCGTATTAAATGCGAAAGTGTTAGGAGTGCTCCTTTTGAGGCCAACGAAAGTAGAACGAAGTAATATTACTCTAAGTCACCTATTTGTTTGCAAATTTATAGAAAATAACGAAAGAAATAGCGAGTATTCTTAAACGAAGACTTGTGTGCTTTGTACGTATCGTTCTAAATGCAAGGGTAATAGGATTGTTCCTTTTAAGGGTCATCAAGGTTTAACGAAGTAATATGACTCTAAATCTTCTATTTGTTCGCACAATTAGAGGAAATAACGAATTAAATAGCAACTTTCCTTAAATGAAGTATTGTGTCCGTTGTACGCATCGTATTAAATGCGAGAGTGATTGGATTGCTTCTTTTGAGGCTAACCACTATAGAACGAAGTAATATGACTCTAAATCACCTATTTGTTTGTAAATTTAGAGTAAATAACGAAACAAATAGCGAGTATTGTTGAACGAAGGCTTTTGTGCTTTGTACGTATCGTTTAAATGCAAGGGTGATAGGATTGTTCCTTTTGAGGCTAACCAAGGTTTAACGAAGTAATACGATTCTATATCATCTATTTGTTTGCAAATTTAGAGGAAATAACGAATCAAATACCAAGTTTCCTTCAATGAAGTATTGTGTCTGTTGTACGCATGGTATTAAATGCAAGAGTGATAGGATTGCTCCTTTTGAGGCTAACAAAAGTAGAACGAGGTAATATGACTCTAAGTCACCTATTTGTTTGCAAATTTAGAGAAAATAACGAAACAAATAGCGAGTATTGTTGAACGAAGACTTCTGAGCGTTGTACGTATCGTTTTAAATGCGAGGGTGATAGGATTGTTCCTTTTGAGGCTAACCAAGGTTGAACGAAGTAATATGACTTTAAATCATCTATTTGTTCGCACAATTAGAGGAAATAACAAACCAAACAGCAAGTTTCCTTAAATGAAGTATTGTGTCCTTTGTACGCATCGTATTAAATGCAAGAGTGATAGGATTTCTTTTTTTGAGGCCAACGTAAGTAGAACGAAGTAATATGACTCTAAGTCACCTATTTGTTTGCAAATTTAGAGAAAATAACAAAACAAATAACGAATATTCTTAAACGAAGGATTGTGTGCTTTGTACGTATCGTTTTATATGCAAGGGGGATAGGATTGTTCCTTTTAAGGCTAACCAAGGTTTAACGAAGTAATATGACTCTATATCATCTATTTGTTTGCAAATTTAGAGGAAATAACGAATCAAATAGCAAGTTTCCTTAAATGAAGTATTGTGTTTGTTGTACGCATCGTATTAAATGCGAGAGTGATAGGATTGCTCCTTTTGAGGCCAACGAAAGTAGAACGAAGTAATATGACTCTAAGTGACCTATTTGTTCGCAAATTTATAGAAAATAACGAAACTCATAACGAGTATTCCTAAATGAAGACTGGCGTGCTTTGTAAGTATTGTTTTAAATGCGAGGTTAATATGATTGTTCCTTTTGAGGCTAACCAAGGTTTAACAAAGTAATATGACTCTAAATCTTCTATTTGTTCGAACAATTAAAGGAAATAACAAATTAAATAGCAAGTTTCCTTAAATGAAGTATTGTGTCTATTGTACGCATCGTATTTAATGCAAGAGTGGTTGGATTGCTCCTTTTGAGGCCAATGAAAGTGGAACGAAGTAATATGACTCTAAGTCACCTATTTGTTTGCAAATTTAGAGTAAATAACGAAAAAAATTGCAAGTATTCTTAAACGAAGACTTCTGGGCATTGTACGTATCGTTTTAAATGTGATGGTGATAAGATTGTTCCTTTTTAGGCTAACCAAGGTTTAACGACATAATGTGACTCTAAATCATCTATTTGTTTGCAAATTTAGGGAAAATAACGAAACAAATAACAAGTATTCTTAAACGAAGACTTATGGGCATTGTACGTATCGTTTTAAATGCGAGGGTGATAAGAATTTTCCTTTTGAGGCTAACCAAGGTTTAACGAAGTAAAATGACTATAAATCATCTATTTGTTTGCAAATTTGGAGGGAATAACGAATCAAATAGCAAGTTTCCTTAAATAAAGTATTGTGTCCATTGTACGCATCGTATTAAATGCGAAAGTGTTAGGAGTGCTCCTTTTGAGGCCAACGAAAGTAGAACGAAGTAATATTACTCTAAGTCACCTATTTGTTTGCAAATTTATAGAAAATAACGAAAAAAATAGCGAGTATTCTTAAACGAAGACTTGTGTGCTTTGTACGTATCGTTTTAAATGCGAGGGTGATAGGACTGTTCCTTTTAAGGTTCATCAAGGTTTAACGAAGTAATATGACTCTAAATCTTCTATTTGTTCGCACAATTTGAGGAAATAACGAATTAAATAGCAAGTTTCCTTAAATGAAGTATTGTGTCCGTTGTACGCATCGTATTAAATGCGAGAGTGATAGGATTACTCCTTTTCAGGCTAACCACTATAGAACGAAGTAATATGACTCTAAATCACCTACTTGTTTGAAAATTTAGTGGAAATAACGAAACAAATAGCGAGTATTGTTGAACGAAGGCTTTTGTGCTTTGTACGTATCGTTTAAATGCAAGGGTGATAGGATTGTTCCTTTTGAGGCTAACCAAGGTTTAACGAAGTAATACGATTCTATATCATCTATTTGTTTGCAAATTTAGAGGAAATAACGAATCAAATACCAAGTTTCCTTCAATGAAGTATTGTGTCTGTTGTACGCATGGTATTAAATGCAAGAGTGATAGGATTGCTCCTTTTGAGGCTAACAAAAGTAGAACGAGGTAATATGACTCTAAGTCACCTATTTGTTTGCAAATTTAGAGAAAATAACGAAACAAATAGCGAGTATTCTTGAACGAAGACTTCTGAGCGTTGTACGTATCGTTTTAAATGCGAGGGTGATAGGATTGTTCCTTTTGAGGCTAACCAAGGTTTAACGAAGTAATATGACTCTAAATCATGTATTTGTTTGCAAATTTAGAGGAAATAACGAATCAAGTAGCAAGTTTCCTTAAATGAAGTATTGTGTCCGTTATACGCATCGTATTAAATGCGAGAGTGATAGGATTGCTCCTTTTGAGGCCAACGAAAGTAGAACTAAGTAATATGACTCTAAGTCACCTATTTGTTTTGCAAATTTATAGAAAATAACGAAACAAACAGCGAGTATTCTTAAACGAAGACTGCTAGGCGTTGTACGTATCGTTTTAAATGCGAGGGTGATAGGATTGTTCCTTTTGCGCCTAACCAAGGTTTAATGAAGTAATATGACTCTAAATCATCAAATTGTTTGCAAATTTAGAGGAAATAACGAATCAAATAGCAAGTTTCCTTAAATGAAATATTGTGTCCATTGTACGCATTGTATTAAATGCGAGAGTGATAGTATTGCTCCTTTTGAGGCCAACGAAAGTAGAACGAAGTAATATGACTCTAAATCACCTATTTATTTGCAAATTTATAGAAAATAACAAAACAAATAGTGAGTATTCTTAAACGAAGACTTGTGCACTTTGTACGTATCGTTTTAATTGCGAGGGTGATATGATTGTTCCTTTTGAGGCTAACCAAGGTTTAACGAAGTAATATGACTCTAAATCTTCTATTTATTCTCACAATTAGAGGAAATAACGAATTAAATAACAAGTTTCCTTAAATGAAGTATTGTGTCCATTGTACGCATCGTATTAAATATAAGAGTGATAGGATTGTTCTTTTTGAGGCCAACTAAAGTAGAACGAAGTAATATGACTCTAAGTCACCTATTTGTTTGCAAATTTAGAGAAAATAACGAAACAAATAGCGAGTTTTCTTAAACGAAGGCTTGTGTGCTTTGTACGTATAGTTTTACATGGAAGGGGGATATGATTGTTTCTTTTGGGGCTAACCAAGGTTTAACGAAGTAATATGACTCTGAATCATCTATTTGTTTACAAATTTAGAGGAAATAACGAATCAAATACCAAGTTTCCATCAATGAAGTATTGTGTCCATTGCACGCATCCTTTTAAATGCGAGAGTGATAGGATTGCTCTTTTTGATGCCAACGAAACTAGAAAGAGGTAATACGACTCTAAGTCACCTATTTGTTTGCAAATTTATAGACAATACCAAAACAAATAGCGAGTATTCTTAAACGAAGACTTGTGTGCTTGGTACGTATCGTTTTAAATGCGAGGGTGATAGGATTGTTCCTTTTGAGGTTAATCAAGGTTTAACGAATTAAGATAACTCTAAATCTTCAATTTGCTCGCACAATTAGAGGAAATAACGAATCAGATAGCAAGTTTCCTTAATTGAAGTATTGTGTCCATTGTACGCATCATATTAAATGCGAGAGTGATAGGATTGCTCCTTTTAAGGCCAACAAAAGTAGAACGAAGTAATATGACTCTAAGTCACCTATTTGTTTGCAAATTTAGAAAAAATAACGAAACAAATAGCGAGTATTCTTAAACGAAGGCTTGTGTGCTTTGTACATATCGTTTTACATGCAAGGGTGATAGGATTTTTTCTTTTGAGGCTAACCAAGGTTTAACGAAGAAATATGACTCTATATCATTGGTTTGTTCGCACAATTAAAGGAAATAACGAATCAAATAGCAAGTTTCCTTAAATGAAGTAGTGTGTTCATTGTATGCATCTTATTAAATGCGAGAGTGATAGGATTGCTCCTTTTGAGGCGAAAGAAAGTAGAACGAAGTAATATGACTCTAAGTCACCTACTTGTTTGCAAATTTAGAGAAAATAAAGAAACAAATAGCGAGTATTCTTGAACGAAGACTTCTGGGCGTTATACATATCGTTTTAAATGCGAGAGTGATAGGATTGTTCGTTTTTAGGCAAACCAAGGTTTAATGATGTAATATGACTCTAAATCATCTATTTGTTTGCAAATTTAGAGGAAATAACGAATCAAATAGCAAGTTTCCTTAAATGAAGTATTGTGTCCGTTGTACGCATCGTATTAAATGCGAGAGTGATAGGATTGCTCCTTTTGAGGCCAACGAAAGTAGAACGAAGTAATAAGACTCTAAGTCACCTATTTGTTTGAAAATTTAGAGAAAATAACGAAACAAATAGCAAGTATTCTTAAACGAAGACTTCTGGGCGTTGTACGTATCGTTTTAAATGCGAGTGTGGTTGGATTGTTCCTTTTGAGGCTAACCAAGGTTTAACGAAGTAATATGACTCTAAATCATCTATTTATTCGCACAATTAGAGGAAATAACGAATTAAATAGCAAGTTTTCTTAAATGAAGTATTGTGTCCGTTGTATGCATCGTATTAAATACAAGAGTGATAGGATTGCTCCTTTTGAGGCCAACGAAAGTAGAACGTAGTAATATGACTCTAAGTCACCTATTTGTTTGCAAATTTAGAAAAAATAACGAAACAAATAACGAGTATTCTTAAATGAAGACTTCTGGGCATTGTACGTATCGTTTTAAATACGAGGGTGGTTGGATTGTTCCTTTTGA
The DNA here is from genome assembly GCA_947179155.2 of Hedera helix. Lineage (NCBI taxonomy): Eukaryota > Viridiplantae > Streptophyta > Magnoliopsida > Apiales > Araliaceae > Hedera > Hedera helix. Next base: position 26,513,973 of record OX359266.1, read on the forward strand.
GGCTAACCAATTTTTAACGAAGTAATATGACTCTAAATCATCTATATGTTTGCACATTATAGGAAATAACGAATCAATAGCAAGTTTCCTTAAATGAAGTATTGTGTCTATTGTACGCATCGTATTAAATGCGAGAGTGATAGGATTACTCCTTTTGAGGGCAACGAAAGTAGAACGAAGTAATATGACTCTAAGTCACATATTTGTTTGTAAATTTAGAGAAAACAACGAAACAAATAGCGAGTATTATTAAACGAAGGCTTGTCTGCTTTGTACGTATCGTTTTAAATGCGAGGTGATAGGATTGTTCCTTTTGAAGCTAACCGAGGTTTAACGAAGTAATATAACTCTAAATCATTTATTTCTTCGCACAATTAGAGGAAATAACGAATCAAATAGCATGTTTTCTTAAATGAAGTATTGTGTCCATTGTACGCATAGTATTAAATGGGAGAGTGATAGGATTGCAACTTTTGACGCCAACGAAAGCAGAACGAAGTAATATAACTCTTAGTCACCTATTTGTTTACAAATTTAGAGAAAATAACGAAACAAATAGCGAGTATTCTTAAATGAAGTCTTGTGTACTTTGTACGTATCGTTTTAAATGCGAGGGTGATAAGATTGTTCCTTTTGAGGATAACCAAGCTTTAACGAAGTAATATGACTATAAATCATCTATTTGTTTGCAAATTTAGAAAGAATAACGAATCAAATAGCAAGTTTCCTTAAATGAAGTATTGTGTCTGTTGTACGCATCATATTAAATGCGAAAGTAATAGAATTGCTCCTTTTGAGGCCAACGAAAGTAGAACGAATTAATATGACTCTAAGTCACCTATTTGTTTGCAAATTTATAGAAAATAACGAAACAAATAACGAGAATTCTTAAACAAAGACTTGTGTGCTATGTACGTATCGTTTTAGATGCGAGGGTGGTAGGATTGTTCCTTTTGAGGCTAACCAAGGTTTAACGAAGTAATATGACTCTAAATCATCTATTTGTTCGCAAATTAGGGGAAATAACGAATCAAATAGTAAGTTTCCTTAAATGAAGTATTGTGTCCACTGTACGCATCATATTAAATGCGAGAGTGATAGGATTGCACCTTTTGACACCAACGAAAGTAGAACGAAGTAATATGACTCTAAGTCACCTATTTGTTTCCAAATTTATAGAAAATAACGTAACAAATAGCGAGTATTCTTAAACGAAGACTTGTGTGCTTTGTACATATTGTTTTAAATGCGAGGGTGATAGGATTGTTCCTATTGAGGCTAACCAAGGTTTAACGAAGTAAAATGTGTCTAAATCATCTATTTGTTTGCACAATTAGAGGAAATAACGAATCAAATAGTACGTTTCCTTAAATGAAATATTGTGTCCATTGTACCCATCATATTAAATGCGAGAGTGATTGGATTGCTCCTTTTGAGGCCAACGAAATTAGAACGAAGTAATATGACTCTAAGTCACCTATTTGTTTGCAAATTTAGAGAAAATAACGAAACAAATAACGAGTATTCTTAAATGAAGACTTGTGTACTTTGTACGTATCGTTTTAAATGCGAGGGTGATAGGATTGTCCTTTTGAGGCTAACCAAGGTTTAACGATGTAATATGACTCTAAATCATCTATTTGTTTGCACAATTAGAGGAAATAACGAATCAAATTGTAAGTTTTCTTAAATGAAGTATTGTGTCCATTGTACGCATCGTATTAAATGCGAGAGTGATAGGATTGCAACTTTTGAGGCCAAGGAAAGTAGAATGAAGTAATATGACTCTAAGTCACCTATTTGTTTGCAAATATATAGCAAATAACGAAACAACTAGCGAGAATTCTTAAACGAAGACTTGTGTGATTTGTACGTATCATTTTAAATGCGAGGGTGATAGAATTTTTACTTTTGAGGCTAACCAAGGTTTAACGAAGTAATATGACTCTAAATCATCTACTTGTTCGCAAAATTAGAGGAAATAACGAATTAAATAACAAGTTTCCTTAAATGAAATATTGTGTCCATTGTACGCATCGTATTAAATGCGAGAGTGATAGGATTGCCACATTTGAGGCCAACGAAAGTAGAACGAAGTAATATGACTCTAAGTCACCTATTTGTTTGCAAATTTATAGAAAATAACGAAAAAAATAGCGAGTATTTTTAAACGAAGACTTGTGCGCTTTGTACGTATCTTTTTTAATGCGAGGGTGATATGATTGTTCCTTTTGAGGCTAACCAAGGTTTAACGAAGTAATATGACTCTAAGTCATCTATTTGTTCGCACAATGAGAGGAAATATCTAATCAAATAACAAGTTTCCTTAAATGAAGTATTGTGTCCATTGTACGCATCGTATTAAATGCGAGAGTGATAAGATTGCTCATTTTGAGGCTAACAAAAGTAGAACAAAGTTATATGACTCTAAGTCACCTATTTGTTTGCAAATTTATAGAAAATAACGAAGGAAATATCGAGTATTTTTAAACGAAGACTTGTGTGCTTTGTATGTATCATTTTAAATGCGAGGGTGATATGATTGTTCTTTTTGAGGCTAACCATGGTTTAACGAAGTAAAATGACTCAAAATCATCTAGTTGTTCGCAAAATTAGAGGAAATAGCGAATCAAATAGCAAGTTTCCTTAAATGAAGTATTATCTCCGTTGTACGCATCGTATTAAGTGCGAGAGTGATATGATTGCACCTTTTGAGGCCAACGAAAGTAAAACGAACTAATATGACTCTAAGTCATCTATTTGTTTGCAAATTAAGAGAAAATAACGAAACATATAGCGAGTATTCTTAAACGAAGACTTGTATGCTTTGTACGTATCTTTTTTAATGCGAGAGAGATATGATTGTTCCTTTTGAGACTAACCTAGGTTTAACGAAGTAATTTGACTCTAAATGATCTATTTATTCGAACAATTAGAGGAAATAACGAATGAAATAAAAAGTTTCCTTAAATGAAGTATTGTGTCCATTGTACGCATCGTATTAAATGCGATAGTGATAGGATTGCTCCTTTTGAGGCCAACGAAAATAGAAAGAATTAATATGATTCTAAGTCACCTATGTTTTTCCAAATTTATAGAAAATAACGAAACAAATAGAGAGTATTCTTAAACGAAGACTGATGTGCTTTGTACGTATCGTTTTAAATGCGAGGGTGATAGGATTGTTCCTTTTCAGGCTAACCAATGTTTAACGAAGTAATATGACTCTAAACCATCTATTTGTTGGCAAATTTAGATGAAATAGCGAATCAAATAGCAAGTTTCCTTAAATGAAGTATTATGTCCGTTGTACGTGTCGTAATAAATGCGAGAGTGATAGGATTGCTCCTTTTGAAGCCAACGAAAGTAGAACGATGTAATATGACTCTAAGTCAACTATTTATTTGCAAATTTATAGAAAATAACGAAACAAATAGCGAGTATTCTTAAACAAAGACTTGTGTGCTTTGTATGTATCGTTTTAAATGCGAGGGTGATAGGATTGTTCCTTTTCAGGCTAACCAAGGTTTAACGAAGTAATATGAGTCTAAACCATCTATTTGTTCGCACAATTAGAGGAAATAACGAATCAAATTGCAAGTTTCCTTAAATGAAGTATTCTGTCCATTGTACTCATCGTATTAATTGCGAGAGTGATAGGATTGCAACTTTTGAGGCCAACGAAAGTATAACGAAGTAATATGACTCTAAGTCACCTATTTGTTAGCAAATTTATAGAAAATAACGAAACAAATAGTGAGAATTCGTTGGTTAGCCTAAAAAGGAACAATCCTATTACCTTCATATTTAAAACGATACGTACAACGCCCAGAAGTCTTCGTTTAAGAATACTCGTTGTTTGTTTCGTTATTTTCTCTAAATTTGCAAACAAATAGGTGACTTAGAGTCATATTTCTTCGATATACGTTCGTTGGCCTCAAAAGGAGCAATCATATCACTCTCGCATTTAATACGATGAGTACAATGGACAGAATACTTCATTTAAGGAAACTTGCAATTTGATTCGTTATTTCCTCTAATTGTGTGAACAAATAGATGGTTTAGACTCATATTACTTCGTTAAACCTTGGTTAGCCTGAAAAGGAACAATCCTATCACCCTCGCATTTAATACGATGCGTACAATGGACACAATACTTCATTTAAAGAAACTTGCTATTTGATTCATTATTTTCTCTAATTGTAAAAACAAATAGATGATTTAGATTTATATTACTTCGTTAAACCTTGGTTAATGTAATATCCCAAATATTTCCAAGATTTTAAATAATATCTTAATTGATTTTATTAAAGGTTAAGGTTTAAAACCTAGAATGTGAGAAGTAAGATGTGTAGAAAATGGGTAAACATTTTTTTTTAACATAATTTATTTGTTAGAAATTAAATGTGAGAATATTGTAATGATGCATATAGAGAATTTATTAAAGAAATAAATTCAATTGAGAAGTGAAGACGGTTATAAGGATATATATACATAGTTATATATTTCTAGAGTTGTGTTTGTTAGCCAAACAAGAAGATGAGTAAATTAATACTCAATAAAACTAATAAATTAATTAGTTTAAATATGAAGTAAGAATGAAAGTCATGAAATATAATTAATTATGTTAATTATATTAGTTATGAGTTAAAGTTATATAAAAACTAGAAAGTTTGTCTAGAATGACAATATTAATAAGTTAATTGATTAAGTAATTAACTTAATTATTAAGTTGTGGTATAGAGTCCAAGTAATTTAATTACTATTAGTGGACTAGCCCAAAAGGATTATATGTGTTAGCCCAATATGGGAATATTTACATGAAGGTGAGTAATTTAATAAGAGAGCCCAATGGAAGGTAAACTATGTAGCCCAAACATTTAAAAGTCCAATGTTAGTCAAAGTGTTGGAAAATATTATTGAGTGTAGAGAATTAATCAATGTAGGGTTAATTGAATAACCCTAGTTGGTAGACAAGAGAGAGCATTAACCAATCATTGGTTAATTGCTAGGTAAATAAAGGTGGTGTTGAGAATTAACTATGGATAAGTTAATTATGTAATCTAGTGTGGTAGGATAATTAAATGTAAGTCTAATTGGATTATATTTTAAATCCAAATGAGTTATTAAACTAGGTCAATTAAGTTTACCTAGTAGCCCATGTAATTAATTTAATTACTAGTTCATGTGAATTATTAAATAAGCCCAATGCTTATTTTAATTAAAGGTAGCATAGTTATGTAAATGCTAGCCCAATGTGTGATATAAATTGAGCCCAAACAAATTAATTGAATGAGCCCAATATAATTTAATTCTAAGATCCAAAGTGGAGCCCAATAAGTTTGTATAGGTGAATATGTATACATATATTAGTGTATATATATATGGATACTTATATAATTATATAGGACTTAAAAATAAAGTCAAATTGGCTAAATAAATGGGCAATCCCGAATTTTGGGGCCCACATGGATATAAAGCTAGCTTGTTGGATGATTTTGGAGTGTAAATTGGTGCAAGTAACCCCCAACCACCCTAGTCAATCAAATAGTCAATCAAAAAGTCTATCAAGTAGTCATTCCATACATAGTAAGCAAAATTAAGCTCCTAATTGACTAGCATTGGTTGATTAGTAGATGTTAAGCAAGTCTAGGGAGGTTTTATAAATAGAATGCTCCATCCATTTGCTAGGTTTGTTAGTCATTTTGCAAGAACTCCTAGAGAGAAAAGAGAGAGTATTCTAGAGAAAAGCAAGCAAGCTTTAGGAGATTGATGATCCACTAAGGAAAATTACTAGATAATGATCAAGGTGGAGTCACAAGCCAAGACCATGTCAAGAGGAAGGAGACCATCCATGTCTAAGAGGTTAAAAAGTGCTCTAAACTTTATTTAGTTCATTTTTGTAGTCTAGATATGATTTGAACGGTTAAAATATATTTTTAACCGATCAAAAGTTATTTTGATGATCTAGAAGTCTAAATCTATGATATATAGGTAGATTCATGATTTCATATAGTTAAATCATGTTTTGGTATGAGCGGTATGCTTAAAAATGGTAGAAATATTCATATAGATTTTTACCGGTAAACCCTAGTTGGGGGTATGATTTATAGCCTTTCATTTTGAAAGCTAGAGATTGTGTATGAGATTTTCTTCTTTGATATGGTAAATATATAAGTTAAGAACAAAACCTAGTTGGTATAATATTCATATGAGTTGTTATGGTTAAAATATGATTTTTAAAACCAAGGATTGTGAAGTTAGTTTTCACTTTTCCCTTGTGAGCGATTTTAAGCATAGATCCATTTGGAATTTGGATTTTTGATATAAAGAGAAGTTGTAGATGGGGCAAGTATAATGAGAATGGACTCAAGAATCACCCCAAAATATTTTGTAATGAAGGTGTTATGGTAGTTTTAATCAAAGGAGCAAAGGTTGAAAAATCTGAAAATGGCATTTCTGAAGTTTCTGCAACACAAGGGTCGGGGCCCTTGTTTTGCACTATAAAGGAGGGCCAGGGCCCTTGACACTGTTCATGGCCAGTGAGTTTTCCGTTTTGGGTCGGGTCGGGCCATTCGGGTCGGGTCAGTTTGGGTCTTTTAAGTCCAAAATTGATAAAATTGCTTAAAAATTAATATAATTAATTTGGGACCCAACTTTAATAATTATTTATTATTTATAATAAATAATAAATAAAGTAAATAAAAACTATTATTATAATTAATTATTATTTAAAGGATATTAAATGGTAATTAAAGAAAGATGAAGTTAATAAGGTAATTATTTATTATTTTAATAAATAAGGATAATTAGTTAATTATTATTTAAATGCTATTAAATAATAATTAAAAGGAGATAAAGTGAATAAAATGATCATTTGTTATTTAATGAATATTAAATAATAAATGAGATTAATTAACTAAGAGATTATTATTTAAATAATCATTAAAGGATTTGAGGATTGTTAAAATATTATTAAATGGTTAATAATATTAATAAGGGATTAAAATATTATTAAATGGTTAATAATATTTGAATGTAGTTATATATTATCAAAGGTAGATAATATTTTGAGGTATTTGGTACATTATTAACTGTCCAAATCATTAGGAATAAAGTTTAATTGAATTAAACCAATGTAAATAGTCCTTTGTGACTAATTTAGACAACTTATTAAAAGCGGGTTGTACGAAGATCGTATAGTGTTTTTGTCCGGAACTTAAGGGTTCGTTTGTCGGACATCTTAAGAGTTAATAATTTAAAGTTAGAGTCTTATATAAAGGCTAAGTAATAGTCATTATATCTAATGATTATTTCAATTTCCTATATAAATTGTAGGTTGAACGCAAGACGCAAATAAGCGTAACTGGTAGAAGCGAACCAGACAAGTTTTTCAGAATGTGTTGCATTATGTGCATGATTTATAAGTTTATTATTAAACTGTGAGGTGGTCATACGTAGTTATGTGCAAAGATGTTTTAATGTGCCTTTGTGAAACAAGTTGACTTGAACTGTTCATATGTAGTAGTTGATTTAAGACAATTGTTCTCATTGCACTGTATGTCATGATAGATACTAGACATGAAGCGTAGATTAAATGCGAGGCATGTTATGCATGAGATATGTATGTACTGCAAAGCATAGTATGCATGAAGCATGAAGCATGATTGAACTATTTTACGTGTTATGTGAAACTGTTAGACTTGCTGAGCCGTCGTGCTCACCCTTGCTTAAAACAAAACATTACAGAGTAGCTTGAAGAAGCCGATTACTTCGGTAGAGGCAAAGATGAAGATTGACTAACGAGTCATCAAGATTGAAGCGTAGGTGCTTTCATAGTAAAACCTTGGGGTAGATTACTTCATTTACTTGTGTAAGTATATATGAAGAGTTTATGTTTTGTTGTGCTATAGATTAGCAAACTTAAAATGTTAAGAGAACATTTACATATTATTTTTAATATCATTTTCAGACGTTGTCCTTTATGTATAAGGATAATAGGATGGTGTGATTGAGTTATTATATATATGATCTTAAAGTGGTAATAGGATTTTAAAGATTGCGATTCTGGAATAGAAAGAGATGATGTAAAATTGTAAATAAATGGTTATTTATCAATTATAATATTGTTGTAATTCTTAAACAATAAGGAAAAGGTTGTACTCGTATTGAACCGGATCCGAGGTTCAAGGAACCCGGATTTAGGGTCGTCACAGTTAACCTCAAAAGGAGCAATCCAATCACTCTCGCATTTAATACGATACGTACAATGGACACAATACTTTATTTAAGGAAACAAGCTATTTGACTCGTTATTTCCTCTAATTGTTAAAACAAATAGATGATTTAGAGTCATATTACGTCGTTAAACCTTGGTTGACCTCAAAAGGAGCAATCCAATCACTCTCGCATTTAATACGATGCGTACAAGGGACACAATTCTTCATTGAAGGAAACTTGCTATTTGATTCGTTATTTCCTCTAAATTTGCAAACAAATAGATGATTTAGAGTCATATTACTTCGTTAAACCTTGGTTAGCCTCAAAAGGAACAATCATATCACCCTCACAATTAAAATGATACGTACAAAGAACACAAGTTTTCGTTTAAGAATACTCGCTATTTGTTTTGTTATTTTCTAGAAATTTGCAAACAAATAAATGACTTAGAGTCATATTACTTCGTTCTACTTTTGTTGGCCTCAAAACGAGCAATCCTATCACTCTCCCATTTAATATGACGCGTACAATGGGCACAGTACGTCATTTAAGGAAACTTGATATTTGATTCGTTATTTCCTCTAATTGTGCGAACAAATAGATACTTTAGAGTCATATTACTTCGTTAAATCTTGGTAAGCCTCAACAAGAACAATTATATCACCCTCGCAATTAAAACGATACGTACAAAGCACACAAGTCTTCGTTTAAGAATACTCGCTCTTTGTTTCCTTATTTTCTATAAATTTGAAAACAAATTGGTGACTGAGAGTCATATTACTTCGTTCTACTTTCGTTGGCTCAAAAGGAGCAATCTTATCACTCTCGCATTTAATACGATACGTACAATAGACACAGTACTTCATTTAAGGAAACTTGCTATTTGATTCGTTATTTCCTCTAATTGTGCGAACAAATAGATGATATAGAGCCATATTACTTCGTTAAACCTTGGTTAGACTCGAAATGAACAATCCTATTACCTTCGTATTTAAAACGATACGTACAACGCCCAGAAGTCTTCGTTTAAGAATACTCATTGTTTGTTTCGTTATTTTCTCTAAATTTGCAAACAAATAGGTGACTTAGAGTCATATTTCTTTGATATACGTTCGTTGGCCTCAAAAGGAGCAATCCTATCACTCTCGCATTTAATACGATACGTACAATGGACACAATACTTTATTTAAGGAAACAAGCTATTTGACTCGTTATTTCCTCTAATTGTAAAAACAAATAGATGATTTAGAGTCATATTACTTCGTTAAACTTGGGTTAACCTCAAAAGGAGCAATCCAATCACTCTCGCATTTAATACGATGCGTACAATGGACATAATACTTCATTTAAAGAAACTTCCTATTTTGTTCGTTATTTCCTTTAATTATGCGAACAAATAGATGATTTAGAGTCATATTACTTTGTTAAACCTTTGTTAGCCTCAAAAGGAACAATCATATCACCCTCGTAATTAAAACGATACGTACAAGTAACAAAAGTCTTCGTTTAAGAATACTCGCTATTTGTTTCGTTATTTTCTAGAAATTTGCAGACAAATAGGTGACTTAGAGTCATATTACTTCGTTCTACTTAAGTTGGCCTCAAAACGAGCAATCCTATCACTCTCGCTAATAAGATGCGTACAATGGGCACAATACTTCATTTAAGGAAACTCTATATTTGATTCATTATTTCCTCTAATTGTGCTAACAAATAGATAATTTAGAGTCATATTACTTCGTTAAACCTTCATTAGCCTCAACAGGAACAATTATATCACCCTCGCAATTAAAACGATACGTACAAAGCACACAAGTCTTCGTTTAAGAATACTCGTTATTTGTTTCATTATTTTCTATAAATTTGCAAACAAATAGGTGACTTAGAGTCATATTACTTCGTTCTACTTTCGTTGGCCTCAAAAGGAACAATCCTATAACTCTCGCATTTAATACGATGCGTACAATGGACACAATACTTCTTTTAAGGAAACTTGCTATTTGATTCGTTATTTCCTCTAATTGTACAAACAAATAGATTATTTAGAGTCATATTACTTCGTTAAACCTTGGTTAACCTCAAAAGGACACAAGTCTTCGTTTAAGAATACTCGTTATTTGTTTCGTTATTTTCTATAAATTTGCAAACAAATAGGTGACTTAGAATCAGATTACTTCGTTCTACTGTCGTTGGCCTCAAAAGGAGCAATCATATCACTCCCGCATTTAATACGATGTGTAAAATGGACACAATACTTCATTTAAGGAAACTTGCTATTTGATTCGTTATTTCCTCTAATTGTGCGAACAAATAGATGATTTAGAGTCATATTACTTCGTCAAACCTTGGTTAGCCTCAACAGGAACAATTATATCTCACAATTAAAACGATACGTACAAAGCACACAAGCCTTCGTTTAAAAATACTCGATATTTCCTTCGTTATTTTCTCTAAATTTGCCAACAAATAGGTGACTTGGAGTCATATTACTTCGTTCTACTTTCGTTGGCCTGAAAAGGAGTAATCCTATCACTCTCGCATTTAATACGATGCGTACAATGGACACAATACTTCATTTAAGGAAACTTGCTATTTGATTCGTTATTTGCTCTAATTGTGCGAACAAATAGATGATTTAGAGTCATATTACTTCATTAAACCTTGGTTAGCCCCAAAAGGAACAATCCTATCACCCTCGTATTTAAAACGATACGTACAAAGCACACAAGTCTTCGTTTAAGAGTACTCGTTATTTGTTTCATTATTTTCAATAAATTTACAAACAAATAGTTGACTTAGAGTCATATTACTTCGTTCTACTTTTGTTGTCCTCAAAAGGAGCAATCTTATTCCTCTCGCATTTAATACGATGCGTACAATGGACACAATACTTCATTTAAGGAAACTTGATATTTGAATCGTTATTTCCTCTAATTGTGAAAACAAATAGATGATTTAGAGTCATATTACTTCGTTAAACCTTGGTTAGCTTCAAAAGGAACAATCCTATCACCATTCCATGTAAAACGATACGTACAAAGCACACAAGCCTTCGTTTAAGAATACTCGCTATTTGTTTCGTTATTTTCTCTAAATTTGCATACAAATAGGTAGCTTCGAGTCATATTACTTCGTTCTACTTTTGTTGGCCTCAAAAAGAGCAATCCTATCACTCTTGCTTTTAATACGATGCGTACAATGTACACAATACTTCTTTTAAGGAAACTTGCTATTTGATTTGTTATTTCCTCTAATTGTGCGAACAAATAGATGATTTAGAGTCATATTACTTCGTTAAACCTTGGTTAGCCCCAAAAGGAACAAATGTATGACCGTCGCATTTAAAACGATACGTACAAAGCACACAAGTCTTCGTTTAAGAATACTCGCTATTTGTTTCGTTATTTTCAATAAATTTGCAAACAAATAGGTGACTTAGAGTCATATAACTTCGTTCTACTTTCGTTGGCCTCAAAAGGAGCAATCCTATCACTCTCACATTTAATACGATGCGTACAATGTACACAATACTTCATTTAAGGAAACTTGTTAATCGATTCGTTATTTCCTCTAATTAGGCGAACAAATAGATGATTTGGAGTTATATTACATCGTTAAACCTTGGTTAGCCCCAAAAGGAACAATCCTATCACCCCCTCGCATTTAAAACGATACGTACAAAGCACACAAGTCTTCGTTAAAGAATACTCGCTATTTGTTTCGTTATTTTCAAGAAATTTACAAACAAATAGGTGACCTAGAGTCATATTACTTTGGTCTACTTTTGTTGGCCTCAAAAGGAGCAATCCTATCACTCTCGCATTTAATACGATGCGTACAGTAGACACAATACTTCATTAAAGGAAACTTGATATTTGATTCGTTATTTCCTCTAATTGTGAAAACAAATAGATGATTTAGAGTCATATTACTTCGTTAAACAATGGTTAGCCTCAACAGGAACAATCGTATCACCCTCGCAATTAAAACGATACGTACAAAGCACACAAGTCTTCGTTTAAGAATACTCGCTATTTGTTTCGTTATTTTCTAAAAATTTGCAAACAAATAGGTGACTTAGAGTCAGATTACTTCGTTACACTTTTGTTGGCCTCAAAAGGAGCAATCCTATCACTCTCACATTTAATACGATGCGTACAATGGACACAATACTTCATTTATGGAAACTTGCTAATCGATTCGTTATTTCCTCTAATTGTGCGAACAAATTGATGATTTGGAGTTATATTACTTCGTTAAACCTTGGTTAGCCCCAAAAGGAACAATCCTATCACCCTCGCATTTAAAACGATACGTACAAAGCACACAAGTCTTCGTTAAAGAATACTCGCTATTTGTTTCGTTATTTTCAATAAATTTACAAACAAATAGGTGACCTAGAGTCATATTACTTCGTTCTACTTTTGTTGGCCTCAAAAGGAGCAATCCTATCACTCTCGCATTTAATACGATGCGTACAACGGACACAATACTTCATTTAAGGAAACTTGATATTTGATTCGTTATTTCGTCTAATTGTGCGAACAAATAGATGATTTAGAGTCATATTACTTCGTTAAACCTTGGTTAGCCCTAAAAGGAACAATCCTATCACCCTCGCATTTAAAACGATACGTACAAAGCACAAAAGCCTTCGTTTAAAAATACTCGATATTTCCTTCGTTATTTTCTCTAAATTTGCCAACAAATAGGTGACTTGGAGTCATATTACTTCGTTCTACTTTCGTTGGCCTGAAAAGGAGTAATCCTATCACTCTCGCATTTAATACGATGCGTACAATGGACACAATACTTCATTTAAGGAAACTTGTTATTTGATTCGTTATTTGCTCTAATTGTGCGAACAAATAGATGATTTAGAGTCATATTACTTCATTAAACCTTGGTTAGCCCCAAAAGGAACAATCCTATCACCCTCGTATTTAAAACGATACGTACAAAGCACACAAGTCTTCGTTTAAGAGTACTCGTTATTTGTTTCATTATTTTCAATAAATTTACAAACAAATAGTTGACTTAGAGTCATATTACTTCGTTCTACTTTTGTTGTCCTCAAAAGGAGCAATCTTATTCCTCTCGCATTTAATACGATGCGTACAATGGACACAATACTTCATTTAAGGAAACTTGATATTTGAATCGTTATTTCCTCTAATTGTGAAAACAAATAGATGATTTAGAGTCATATTACTTCGTTAAACCTTGGTTAGCTTCAAAAGGAACAATCCTATCACCATTGCATGTAAAACGATACGTACAAAGCACACAAGCCTTCGTTTAAGAATACTCGCTATTTGTTTCGTTATTTCCTCTAAATTTGCATACAAATAGGTAGCTTCGAGTCATATTACTTCGTTTTACTTTTGTTGGCCTCAAAAAGAGCAATCCTATCACTCTTGCATTTAATACGATGCGTACAATGGACACAATACTTCTTTTAAGGAAACTTGCTATTTGATTTGTTATTTCCTCTAATTGTGCGAACAAATAGATGATTTAGAGTCATATTACTTCGTTAAACCTTGGTTAGCCCCAAAAGGAACAATCCTATGACCGTCGCATTTAAAACGATACGTACAAAGCACACAAGTGTTCGTTTAAGAATACTCGCTATTTGTTTCGTTATTTTCAATAAATTTGCAAACAAATAGGTGACTTAGAGTCATATAACTTCGTTCTACTTTCGTTGGCCTCAAAAGGAGCAATCCTATCACTCTCACATTTAATACGATGCGTACAATGGACACAATACTTCATTTAAGGAAACTTGTTAATCGATTCGTTATTTCCTCTAATTAGGCGAACAAATAGATGATTTGGAGTTATATTACATCGTTAAACCTTGGTTAGCCCCAAAAGGAACAATCCTATCACCCTCGCATTTAAAACGATACGTACAAAGCACACAAGTCTTCGTTAAAGAATACTCGCTATTTGTTTCATTATTTTCAAGAAATTTACAAACAAATAGGTGACCTAGAGTCATATTACTTTGGTCTACTTTTGTTGGCCTCAAAAGGAGCAATCCTATCACTCTCGCATTTAATACGATGCGTACAGTAGACACAATACTTCATTAAAGGAAACTTGATATTTGATTCGTTATTTCCTCTAATTGTGAAAACAAATAGATGATTTAGAGTCATATTACTTCGTTAAACAATGGTTAGCCTCAACAGGAACAATCGTATCACCCTCGCAATTAAAACGATACGTACAAAGCACACAAGTCTTCGTTTAAGAATACTCGCTATTTGTTTCGTTATTTTCTAAAAATTTGCAAACAAATAGGTGACTTAGAGTCAAATTACTTCGTTACACTTTTGTTGGCCTCAAAAGGAGCAATCCTATCACTCTCACATTTAATACGATGCGTACAATGGACACAATACTTCATTTATGGAAACTTGCTAATCGATTCGTTATTTCCTCTAATTAGGCGAACAAATAGATGATTTGGAGTTATATTACATCGTTAAACCTTGGTTAGCCCCAAAAGGAACAATCCTATCACCCTCGCATTTAAAACGATACGTACAAAGCACGCAAGTCTTCGTTAAAGAATACTCACTATTTGTTTCGTTATTTTCAAGAAATTTACAAACAAATAGGTGACCTAGAGTCATATTACTTTGGTCTACTTTTGTTGGCCTCAAAAGGAGCAATCCTATCACTCTCCCATTTAATACGATACGTACAACGGACACAATACTTCATTTAAGGAAACTTGATATTTGATTCGTTATTTCGTCTAATTGTGCGAACAAATAGATGATTTAGAGTCATATTACTTCGTTAAACCTTGGTTAGGCCTAAAAGGAACAATCCTATCACCCTCGCATTTAAAACGATACGTACAAAGCACAAAAGTCTTCGTTTAAGAATACTCGATATTTCCTTCGTTATTTTCTATAAATTTGCAAACAAATAGGTGACTTAGAGTCATATAACTTCGTTCTACTTTTGTTGGCCTCAAAATGAGCAATCCTATCACTCTCGCATTTAATACGATACAATGGACACAATACTTCATTTAAGGAAACTTGCTATTTGATTAGATATTTCCTCTCATTGTACGAACAAATAGATGACTTAGAGTCATATTACTTCGTTAAACCTTGGTTAGCCCCAAAAGGAACAATCCTATCACTGTGACGACCCCAAATCCGGGTTACTTTAACCTCGAATCCGGTTCAACACTAGTACTACCTTTTCCTTATTGTTCATGAATTACAACAATATTATAATTGCTAAATAATCATTTATTTACAATTTTACAACATCTCTTTCTATTCTAGAATCAAAATCTTTATACATTCCTAGTATGTCTCAATATCATACATGATACGACATTCTATTAAAATCAAATTGAGTATTTAACACTCATATAATATACCAACTAAGTATTATACTACACAATCATTTACCTGTCCAATTCGGACTGATATCTACAATAGATATTTAGATCTTTAGTGAAAGTAATATGCTTTCCTGTTCCTTGATCTTTATCGAGAACTTCAACTAACTTGCACTGTCTGAAAATATTTGTTTTAAGCAAGAGTGAGCACGACGGCTCAGCAAGTTTAACAGTTACACATAACACATTTCATGCTTCACATATAATACATTCACTGCCATTTATACTTACGTCATGTTTTTGATGCATTTCAGTTTATGTCATACTGCTCATGCATCATATATAACATCTAGCATTTCATGCTTCATACTTACACATATTTTACTTGTAGACATGCATCATACTTTTCACATATCACATTTACCATCAATATATTTTCATGTTAATAATTTAACATCACATTATAGCATGTTAAAGCACATAGGAGCAAGTTCTGAAAAACTTGCCTGGTCGCTTCTACCATTTACGCTTATTTGCGTAATTTGCTCAACCTACAATTTATATAACAAATTGACACAATCATTAGCTACCAGGACTTTTAATTAGTCTTAACTTAAGACCTTAACTTTAAATTATTAACTCTTCAGATGTCCGACAAACGAACCCTTAAGTTCCGGACAAAACCCTAGTCCAAATACAGTTTGGACATGTTGGGTATGCTTAACCAACTTGCGCGTTCACTACATGTTCTTCGTACGACTTACTTTTGATAAGTTGTCTAAATTAGTCACAAATGGACTATTCACATTGGTTTAATTCAATTAAACTTCCTTCTCTTACATAGCTTAATGATTTGGACATTTAATAATGTACCAAATACCTCAAAATATTATCTACCTTTGATAATATATAACTACATTCAAATATTATTAACCATTTAATAATATTTGAATCACTTATTAATATTATTAATTATTTAATAATATTTTAAATCACTTATTAATATTATTAACCATTTAATAATATTTTAATCACTTATTAATATTATTAATCATTTAATAATATTTTAATCAGTTATTAATATTATTAACCATTTAATAATATTTTAATCACTTGTTAATATTATTAACCATTTAATAATATTTTAATCACTTATTAATATTATTAACCTTTTAATAATATTTTAATCTCTCATTAATATTATTAACCTTTTAATAATATTTTAATCACTTATTAATATTATTAACCATTTAATCACTTTATTAATATTATTAACCATTTAATAATATTTTAATCACTTATTAATGTTATTAATTATTTAACAACATTTTCATCATGTACTATTGTTATTAATCATTTAACAACTTTTTAATCATGTACTGATATTATTGATCATTTAATAATATTTTAATAATCTTCAAATAATACCAATAGTTAACTTTTTAATTGTGTTAACTTTAGTCTTTATTTTAAACATTTAGCTACCAATTAATTACTAATAAATCTTCATATATTGGTTTAATATCCAAACTCATTCATTTTATACATATTTTAACTTAAGTTTTCATAAAAAAACTCAACCCGGACCGACCCGACCCGACCCGGACCGACCCAACCCGACCGGGACCAAATCTGCTCCCTAAGACAGCCGGCTAGAGCGCCTAGGCGCTTGGTAGGTGCTAGGTAGGCGCTCGGCCACTTTTTCGAAAACCCTAATTTGGACTGCCCGACCTTCAGTCGCTCTGACAGCCATAACTTCTTCATTTTAAAACATTTTGGGGTGATTCTTGAATCCATTCTCATCATAATTTCCCCCTCTACAATTTCTCTTTAGATCATAAATCCAAATTCCAAATGGAAGTGGACTAAAAATGGATCACAAGGACAAAGTAAAAACTAAAATCACAAATCCTTGGTTTTAATTGTTCAAACTTGAATAAAATAAACTCTACACATCCAAATGACACCAACTTAGTGTTGTTGTCTTCCTAACTTCTTGTTTTAAAATATTTCATGGTTCAATCATATTTTTGAAAACGTTTGACACGAAATTTAAAGATCGAACCACTTAGGATTTTACCGGTAATCACAATATGGAATTTTCTTCCATTTATTAGCATACCACTCATACCAATACATGATTTAAACCTATCAAACCATGAATCTACCTATATATCATAGATTTAGACTTGTAGATCATCAAAATAACTTTTGATCGGTTAAAAATATATTTTGACCGTTTAAAACTTATATAAATTATAAAAATGAACTAAGGAAGAGATAGAGCACTTTTGAACCTCTTGGACATGGATGCTCTTCTTCTTCTTCATATGATCTTGCTAAGGACTCCTCCTTGAATATTCTCTAGCACTTTTTCTTGGTGGAATCATCAATCTCCCAAAGTTTGCTTGTTTTTCTTTCCAAGAGCTCTCTCTTTTTTCTCTAGACTTTCTAGACAAATGACTAACAAACATAGCCAATGTGTGGAGCACTATATTTATAGCACATCCTTAATCACCATCAACTTTCTTTAATCAACTAACATTGGTCAATTAGAGGCTTAATTGGGATTACTATTGGATTGATTGACTCTTGGATTGACATGTTGATTGACTTACATCAAATTTGCTTACAAGTTATAGGTTGAGTAAAACAAAAGCAACTTTCTCCAACACTTAACCAAAGTGTGGTTAAGGCCTTCACTCTTGTAACCTATGATAACTCAACTATCAACCATGGTTCAAGCTCATCAATTAAACATACACACATCTTCCACCAAATAACCCAAGTAAGGTTAATTCTCTACAATTAAGTATACATATATATCCAATATATTTATATATTTACTAACACTTAACTCTAGCATTGGTTAAGGTTTTATTTTTATGTCCTATATAATTATATAAGCATCTATATATATATATACACCAATATATGTATATATATTCACTTATACATGCACAATAGTTGTATTTTTGATATTTAAAATGTCATCCATCAACTTGACTACAAGCAACATAAATGGTGAAGTGTAAAATAAGCAACAATCACCAACACTTAACCCACATGTGGTTAACTCTCTACAACATCCAACCCATGGTTACATATAAATTATACCTTGGTGAATTATATACATACACAATTGTATCTATAATATTCTTCCTACAACTAACTCATACATAGTTAAATCTTTAATTTATTTACTACCTAGGGTTACTCAACTAACTCATCCATAGTTAATTCTCATCATCAAATTCACCCACCTAGCATTTAACCAATGTTTGGTTAATGCTCTCTCTTATCTACCAACTAGGGTTGTTCAATTAACCCTACATTAGTTAATTCTCTACACTTAACAATACTTGAATTTATTCTCCTAACATATTGACCAATATTTGACTTTTAAATTTGGACTCAATATTTGGGCTACTAGTTTATTTTGCATTGGGGTCCCTTATTTAATTATTTGGGCTACCCAACACAACTCACACATCTTTATAACTTGGGCTAGGTAATTAATTTAATTTGACTTATATTAATTACCTCTTGGACTATAATCAACATAACATTTGGGCTTATTATTTAATTACCCACTTCATATCAATATTGTGACGACCCCGAATCCGGGTTCCTTGAACCTCGGATCCGGTTCAACACGAGTACAACATTTTCCTTATTGTTCATGAATCACAACAATATTATAATTGTTAAATAATCATTTATTTACAATTTTTCAACATCTCTTTCTATTCCAGAATCGAAATCTTTATACATTCCTAGTATGTCTCAATATCATACATGATACGACATTCTATTACAATCAATTTGAGTATTTAATACTCATATAACATACCAACTAAGTCTTATGTTACACAATCATTTACCTGTCCAATTCGGACTGATATCTACAATAGATATTTAGATCTTCAATGGAAGTAATATATTTTCCTGTTCCTTGTTCTTTATCGAGAACTTCAGGTAACTAGCCTTATCTGAAAATGTTGGTTTAGGCAGGAGTGAGCACGACGGCTTAGCAAGTTCAACAGCTACACATAACACATTACATGCTTCACATAAAATTTACAATTTATACTAACATCATGTTTTTCATGCATTTCAGTTTATGACATACTGCTCATGTATATCATGCCTCGCATTTAATCTATGCTTCATGTCTAACCTCTATCATGACATATAGTTCAATGCAGAACAATTATCTTAAATTAACTACCGCATATCAACAGTTCAAATCAACTTATTGCACAAAGGCACAGTAAAACATCTTTGCACATAACCACGTATGAGCACATCTCAGTTTAATAACAAACTTATAATTCATGCACATAATACAACACGTTCTGAAAAACTTGCCTGGACTTGTATAACCAGCTTACGTTAATCTTTCACGTTCCTTGCACCACCTACACGGTATGTGAGATCAACGGTGCACAATATCAGTCAAAGTTTGACTCAATACTAAATCTTATTTTAAAGATATTTATTTCTTCTTATCATCCCCTTTATTTAATAAGGTTAATTTCATATTTTAGTCTCTCTTTAACTTGACTCAGTGTTTCATATTCAACACCATAAATCTTTTGTTCGAAACTATGCAATTCTGACATTTATTAATGTCACTGCATTAAAACTTGGACCCTATATTTATTTAGGTCGATCCACCAATTAATCACTAATGGACCATACCCTTGGTTTAACTTAATCACATCATTTATCTCGATACCTATCATAATATTACCCACCTTGGATAATATTTTAAATTTTACTATCAATTAGTAATAACTTATAATGTTATTTAATTGTTAAATAACACTTTAAATAATCATTACTATTATTAATTTATTTTTAATAATAGTTTACCTTAATCATTATTATTAATCTTTTAATAATAATTTAATTGCTTGCTAATATTATTACCCTTTAATAATATTTTAATTGACTTCTCATTATTATCAATCATTTTAATGATAATTTAATTGTTCATCAATATTATCAATCATTTAATAATATTTGAAATCCTCACGTATCATTAGTAATTATTTAATAACGATTCAACCCTTAACTATTATTACCCAATAGTTAATTACTTGTTAAACAATATTATTAATTCTTTAATAATATTCTAAATCTTTATTTATCATTATTATTTATTTAATAATGATTTAACTCTTAACTATTATTATTTAATAGTTAATTAAATGCTAAATAATATTATTAATCCTTTAATAATATTTTAAATTAATTACATATCATTATTAATTATTGAATAATGATTTAATTCTTAACTATTATCATTTAATAGTTAGTCAATAATATTATCAATATATTTTAATTACTTAATAATCTTCTTTCGATTAAGTAATAATTTATTCCACTTAATTATCATTTAATTATTATTTAATATGAATTAAATAATAATTAATTAACTAATTATCCGAACTCATTATTTAATATTAATTAAATAATAATTAATTAATTATATAACCTTACTTATTATTTAATATTAATTAAATAATAAATAATTAGTTTATTAACCTTAATTATCCTTTAATTATTATTTAATATTAATTAAATAATAATTAATTACTTAATTAACCTTACTTGTTATTTAATATTAATTAAATAATAAATAATTAGCTTTCTAACTTTAATATTCTTTAATTATTATTTAATATTAATTTAAATAATAATTAATTATTTATTTAACTTTACTTATTATTTAAGTGCAATTAAATAATAAATAACTAAATTATTCATCTTAATATCCTTTAATTATTATTTAATATTCATTAAATCATAATTAATTAATTACATAACTTCATATATTATTTAATATTTATTAAGTAATATTTAATTAGATTATTAGCCTATTTATACACTAATAAATAGCTAATATATAGTGAATCACTTCAAAAATTTCAAATTTTATTTTATAACACTTAACTAGCATGCCAATAGGTCAAATATTATTTTTCTGAAATTAAAAATAATTTTCCCATAATTATTAGCAATTTAGTAAGCTTTAATCCACCATTAATTCTAATAAATACCAAATTACAAAACAATTCGGATTTTAAATTTTGATAATTTTCTTTATAAAATTATAAGCATTTTCTCTTTTGGAACCAACCCAAGAACCGGCCTAAAAATGCCCGAACCGGCCCTACCTAGAAATCATGAAAAACCGAAAAAAACCGAACCGGCCGGTTTTTTTAAAAAAATAGGCAGATTACTTTTTGAATTTTTCAGACTTGGGGTCTCCGACGGGAACTTGAATAAAATGAAATCCACAAGTCCGATTGAGGCCTATTTGGTATCGATGGATTCGTAACTTCCCGAACTACATTTTTCTGTCATCAAATATCAAATTTGGATTTGTTTTGGTCACAGAAATTGGCTCCAAACCGGACTGTTGTGCACAGCCCTAAAACAATGGGGTGTTTTGGTAGAAAATCCATATCTTGCTCATTTTAAATCGGATTTTAGTCATTCAACTTGGAGAATCTTCATATTTCATGGATCTATCACCCAAAATTGACGGATCATAAATCCGACTTACGGATTGTGAACAGTAATTCCGTGAAGGGGCTGCTACGTATTAGATTAATTTGTTTTCGTCGGTAAAAATTTATTCAATGAGTTTGATGAAATTTTTCATCACAAACACATATAAAACCCATGTTAAACCCATAAAACTATGAATATACATATATTACATAGCTAAAGACTTCTAGAACATCAAAATGTGTTTTGATCGGTTAAAAATACATTTTAACCGTTCAAATCATATCTAAACTATAAAAATGAACTAAAGAAGGTTTAGAACACTTTTTAACCTTTTATACATGGATGCTCTCCTTCCTCTTGACTTGATCTTGGATTGTGACTCTCTCTTGTCCATTCTCTAGCAAATTTGCTTGATGGATCATCAATCTCATAAGAGTAACTCTCTATATCTCTCAAGAAGCTCTCCCTTTTTCTCTCTAGAAAATGCTACAAATGACTAACAAACATAGCCAATGTGTGGAGCACTATATTTATAGCACACCCTTAATCATCATTAACTCTTACTAATCAACTAACATTGGTTAAATTAGAGACTAATTTAGGATTACTATTTGATTGATTGACTCTTGGATTGACATGTTGATTGACCTCCATCAAGTTTGCTTACAAGTTATCAATTGAGTAAAACAAAAGCAACCTTTCTCCAATACTTAACTAAAGTGTGGTTAAGACTATTGCTCTTGTAACCTATGTTAACTTAACTATCAACCATGGTTCAAGCTCATCAATTAAACATACACACATCTTCCACCAAATAACCCAAGTAAGGTTAATTCTCTACAATTAAGTATACATATATATCCAATATATTTATATATTTACTAACACTTAACTCTAGCATTGGTTAAGGTTTTATTTTTATGTCCTATATAATTATATAAGCATCTATATATATATACACCAATATATGTATATATATTCACTTATACATGTACAATACTTATATTTTTGATATTTAAAATGTCATACATCAACTTGACTACAAGCAACATAAATGGTGAAGTGTAACATAAGCAACAATCACCAACACTTAACCCACATGTGGTTAACTCTCTACAACATCCAACCCATGGTTACATATAAATTATACCTTAGTGAATTATATACATACACAATTGTATCTATAATATTTTTCCTACAACTAACCCATGCATAGTTAAATCTTTAATTTATTTACTACCTAGGGTTATTCAACTAACTCATCCATAGTTAATTCTCATCATCAAATTCACCCACCTAGCATTTAACCAATGTTTGGTTAATGCTCTCTCTTATCTACCAACTAGGGTTGTTCAATTAACCCTACATTAGTTAATTATCTACACTTAACAATACTTGAATTTATTCTCCCAACATATTGACCAATATTTGACTTTTAAATTTGGACTCAATATTTGGGCTACTAGTTTATTTTGCATTGGGCTCCCTTATTTAATTATTTGGGCTACCCAACACAACTCACACATCTTTATAACTTGGGCTAGGTAATTAATTTAATTTGACTTATATTAATTACCTCTTGGATTATAATCAACATAACATTTGGGCTTTATTATTTAATTACCCACTTCATATCCATATTCTCATATTGGGCTAACATCTATAATTCTTTTGGGCTAGTCCACTAGTAGTAATTAAATTACTTGGACTCTATATAACAACTTAATAATTAAGTTAATTACTTAATTAATTAACTTCATAATATTGTCATTCTAGACAATCATTCTAGTTTTTCTATAACTTTAACTCTTAACTAATATAATTAACCTAGTTAATTATATTTCATGACTTCCCTTCTTACTTCACATTTTAAACTAATTAAATTATTAGTTTAATTGAGTATTTAATCTACTAATCTTCTTATTGGGCTAACAAACACACATTAGGTGTATATATATTAATATAACTACATTCACTTTTCAATTGAATTTATTTTCTTAATAAATTCTCTACATGCATTATTAAAATATTTCCACATTTAATTTCTAACAAATACATTATATTAAAAAAAATGTTCACCCATTTTTCACACATCTCACTTCTACAACTCTAGGTTTTAAACCATAACCTTTAATTTATATTTAAAATCTTATTTACAAATCTTGCAAATATCTGGGATATTACAAATATTCTCATATTAGGCTAACATCTATAATTCTTTTGGGCTAGTCCACTAGTAGTAATTAAATTACTTGGACTCTTCATGAGACTAGATCCTTAAAGTTATTTGGACCTCTATAATTACCAACAAGACTTTCAACCATTCAAATATTGGGCTTGCTTAAATCCATTAATGGACTCTATACAACAACTTAATAATTAAGTTAATTACTTAATTAATTTAATTTCTTAATATTGTCATTCTAGACAATCATTCTAGCTTCACAATAAGTTTAAACCTTAACTAATATAATTAACTTAATTAATTATATTTTATGTCTTTCCTTCTTACTCCATTTTTAAACTAATTAATTTATTAGTTTAATTGAGTACTTAATTTACTTCACACATCATCTTGTTTGACTAACAAACTCAACTCTAGGTATATATATTAATATAATCACCTTCACTTTTCAATTGAATTTATTTTCTTAATAAATTCTCTACAAGCATCGTTAAAATATTTCCACATTTAATTTTCTAACAAATACATTATGTTAAAAAAAATGTTCACTCATTTTCTACACATCTTACTTCTCAAATTCTAGGTTTTAAACCTTAACCCTTAATAAAATCAATTAAGATATTATTTAAAATATTGAAAATATCTGGGATATTACAATCACCCTCGCATTTAAAACGATACGTACAAAGCACACAAGTCTTCCTTTAAGAATACTCGCTATTTGTTTCGTTATTTTCAATAAATTTGCAAACAAATAGGTGACTTAGAGTCATATTACTTCGTTCTACTTTCGTTGGCCTTAGAATGAGCAATCCTATCACTCTCGCATTTAATACGATGCGTATAATTAACACAATACTTCATTTAATTAAACTTGATATTTGATTCTTTATTTCCTCTAATTGTGCGAACAAATAGATGATTTAGAGTCATATTATTTCGTTAAACTTTGATTAGCCTCAAAAGGAACAATCCTATCACCCTTGCATCTAAAACAATACCTGCAAAGCACAAAAGCCTTCGTTTAAGAATACTCGTTATTTGTTTCGTTATTTTCTCTAAATTTGCAAACAAATAAGTGACTTGGAGTCATATTACTTCGTTTTACTTTCGTTGGCCTCAAAAGGAGAAATCATATCACTCTCGCATTTAATACGATGCGTAGAATGGACACAATACTTCATCTAAGGAAACTTGCTAATCGATTCGTTATTTCCTCTAATTGTGCGAACAAATAGATGATTTGGAGTCATATTACTTCGTTAAAACTTGGTTAGCCCCAAAAGGAACAATCCTATCACCCTCGCATTTAAAACGATACGTACAAAGCACACAAGTCTTCGTTTAAGAATACTCGTTATTTGTTTCGTTATTTTCAATAAATTTGCAAACAAATAGGTGATTTAGAGTCATATTACTTCGTTCTACTTTCGTTGGCCTCAAAAGGAGCAATCCTATCATTCTCGTATTTAATACGATGCGTACAATGGACACAATACTTTATTTAAGGAAACTTGCTATTTGATTCGTTATTTCCTCTAATTGTGGGAACAAATAGGTGATTTAGAGTCATATTACTTCGTTAATCCTTGGTTAGCCTCAAAAGGAACAATCTTATCACCCTTGCATGTAAAACGATACGTACAAAGCACATAAGCCTTCGTTTAAGAATACTCGCTATTTGTTTCGTTATTTTCTATAAATTTGCAAACAAATAGGTGACTTAGAGTCATATTACTTCGTTCTACTTTCGTTGGCCTCAAAATGAGCAATCCTATCACTCTCGCATTTAATACGATTCGTACAATGGACAGAATACTTCATTTAAGGAAACTTGCTATTTGATTCGTTATTTCCTCTAATTGTGCGAACAAATAGATGATTTAGAGTCATATTACTTCGCTAAACCTTGGTTAGACTTAAAAGGAACAATCTTATCACCTTCGCATTTAAAACGATACGTGTTGAGTCGGTTTTGTACATTAAAAATATGTGTTTCTTAACTTATATATTGTAGTCCTTAAGCGTTTCTATTTCAATTTTATGCATTTTTGTGCATTTATTTCAGGTTTGCATGGAAAATAGCTTGCAAGGGCATTTCAGTAATTTTGAAGCCAGGTTCACGCAGCTGCGTCACAAATTGAAGCAGCTGCATCACAGAAGCCATTTTTTCTAGAATGTTTAGACGCAGCTGCGTGATATACTGAAGCAGCTGCGTAACTTCAACGCAGCTGCATGACTTTTGAAGCAGCTGCGTCGGGCGATTTCAACGCAGCTACGTTAAGAGTGAAGCAGCTGTGTGAGGCGATTTCAACGCAGCTGCGTGATGGTTGAAGCAGCTGCGTCACGTTCAATCGACTGATTTCTCCCACGATGCTGAGCAGTTGCTAAGTCAGTTTTTGGGCGGTTAACATGCGAAGCAGCCGGAGTTTTGAAAGGAATGAAAGGAAGGTCAGATAAAGGGAAAAAAAACGATAATCAGACAGGAGGATACGCTGAGAGCAAGAGAGAAATACATAGAGCGAATTGAGCGAAGGGAAAGAAATCTGCAGTTGACGGAAGAAATTCTGGTGTTGGTGCAGAGAAGGGCAAGATTACATATTTAGTTTATCTCTGAACTCTTGTACTTCAATTATTATTTATGGCTAGAATTCACTCTTGTGTTTGTTATCTTAGATTGAATATGAGCTAAATTTTATTGTTTAGGGTTTGCAATGCGATTATCTATATAATCTGAAGCAAGTTATTATTTGTGCTTGTTATATACATGTGGGTTTGACTACCATGAGTGATTGCTATTTTTAATTACTTGGCCAGTAATTTAATCTATTATTTCATATAGAATTGAGAGATGATGTATGAAATCAGACCCTTGCATGGTAGCATGTGAACTTATTGTTAATATAAGTTGTGATTGAGATAGAAATATACTCAGTTGCCGCATGTAATTGGTAGAGAACTGAAGCTTACCATCTTTTTAAATCAGCAATCATAGAAATATAGGTTGTTGTTTTAAAGTGACGTTCTTCTTCAATTCATTCCATAATCGGTAGAATTGGAGAAGATTTGCTGAATAATAATCGAGAGATATTATTCAGTTATTAAAGAGTTCTCAATTAGCAATCTTGTGCATGTATATTAACTTCATAGAGATAAATTGGTTCAGTTGATAACAAGTGATTGAGTTGTAAACCCTAAACGGTTTTAAATCCAGATATTTTAGTTTTGAGTAATTTAATTGTTGAAATTAGCTACATTACTTGACAATATTTTCAAACCACAAAATTCAATCGATGTTATTTCAATTATTAACTAGTGATTCAATGCTTAATTTACAATTCCTCGTGGGAACGATACCTTGCTAGCCTTATACTACACTTAAACCACGTGCACTTGCGTGAAGTATTTTCTGAACGGAAAAAGGCGAACAAGTTTTTGGCGTCGTTGCCGGGGACATTGTGTTAAATAAAGTGTTGTTATTAGTTTTAATTGAAGTATGTTCCTGTGAAGGTTAATAAATTTTTAGTTTAATATCTTTCGTTTTCAGGTAATCTTGGTTGTATATGCAAACTCGTTCACAGGGTAAGGATACAGTTCCTTTCGAAGACGAGATTGAAAGAAGGTTACGTCGGATTCGGAACTATATTCAAGAAACAACGCAACACCAGGATCAGAAACAAGTGAAGCAGGTAAGAATGGCAGAGGAGGATGCGCAAAAGTCCTTACGGGACTATGCCACGCCGCAGATGACC
This sequence comes from Hedera helix, assembly GCA_947179155.2. NCBI lineage: Eukaryota > Viridiplantae > Streptophyta > Magnoliopsida > Apiales > Araliaceae > Hedera > Hedera helix. The sequence continues at coordinate 26,542,033 of OX359266.1, forward strand.
GAGATACAGTCGACTATTACAAGACCAGCCATCACTGCGACATAATTTGAGATAAAGCCGGGAACAATTCAAATGGTTCAGAATTCTGTACAGTTTGGGGGGTTATCAAATGATGATCCTAGCATGCATTTGAGGAGTTTCATGGAAATATGCGATACCTTCAAATATCCAGGGGTTTCGGATGATGCTATTTGTTTGAGGCTTTTTCCGTTTACATTGAGGGATAAGGCAAAGAGTTGGCTTCATTCACTGCCCCCGGGATCAATTACTACATGCGATGATTTGGTGCAGAAATTTCTGGCGAAGTTTTTTCCTTATGCAAAGACAGTGAAGATAAGATTTGAGATCACTACATTTGCTCAGCAGGATTCAGAGACATTATATGAAGCATGGGAAAGATTCAAGGAGTTGTCAAGGAAATGTCCGCATAATGGAATTCCAAAATGGCTTCAAGTGCAGACATTCTACAATGGGTTGGTACAAGCAGTGAGATCAAGTATAGATGCAGCAGCGGGGGGGGGGGGGGTGATCTGATGGTCAAAAGTTGTGACGATGCATATGCCTTACTAGAAACCATGGCATCAAACAACTACCAATGGCCGACAGCAAGAATGAATCCACCCAGGGCAGCTGGAGTTATCGAGTTAGATTCTGTTACAGCTTTGTCAGCACAAGTGTCGGCCCTCGCTAAAAAGATAGATGCAATGGGAAGTCAGAAGGTACAACAAGTGGAGGTAATTTGCGAATTATGTGCCGGGAGTCATTCAAGTGATCAGTGCGCAATCAATCCAGAGTCGGTGCAATTTGTGTCCAATTATAATCGTCAGCAAGGGGGAAATTCAAACAGTTACAATCCAGGGTGGCGTAATCATCCGAATTTTTCTTGGAGCAACAACCAATCTCAACCTCAAGGACAGAGTTCAAGGAATACATATCCACCGGGGTTTAATAATCAGCAGAATCAACAGCCACAACAGCCGGATAAGTTGAACATGGTTTCAAGGCAAGTTCTAAACCCTTATGTTTTATTTGTTATGTAATAGAAATTTATGTGAAGTCTTTAACTAATAGTTGCAAGCCTTCTAAATGTTATGTGTTATGTTTACGATTTATGAACATGATTTATACACTTTGTGTGTCAATGTGATATAAATTGTTGGAATGCGAGTTATATGTGATATTAAATGGAGAATTATATTCAGTCAAGGCATGTTAAAGTTTATATGAAAGCATAAACTGTGTATGTGCTGTATGTTAGACTTGCTGAGCCGTTGTGCTCAATCTTGCGAATAAAACCTTATTTGTAGATTAAAGATGAACGTTAAGAAGATCATGAACGTAAAGATGAAGCGTAGATTAGGTTTTCATGTTTATTACTTGTATTTGTATAAGTCATAATGACTGTTGTAATACGAACAAACAAACATGTAACCGAATATTGAATGAATGATATAGATTATTATCATGAGAATGTTGTTATGTCGTTATTTTGATATAACCTAGAATTGTTAAGACTTAACATAGTATTGATAATGATCTACTTATCTGGATGAGGATCGGTAAATAACTTGTGAGTGTTGTACATCCGAGACAGGACTAAGCGATGTTGACTGGTCAAATCCATCGTTAAGGTTCCTCGGACCCAGGTATAACTCGTTATTACTATTCTGAATACCATATAAGTAGGATTATTGATATGAAGAGATATCACTATAAACAAATATGTTTCGAATGAGGGTTTTAACTAGTTGGGTAATGTTCTGTACGGAAAGAGAATTTTGCACCGGACAAAGATACAACCATTTGTCACGGATAAAGATGCAAACATTTATCACGGGTGAAGATACAAACATTCACCGCGAGATTCTCTGTTCCCAAGAGTCGTCCTAATGATTTAATACCGTGGATGTTGGAACATGTAAAGTTATAGAATATTTAAATCCTAAGGTTAAAATTAGACCGTTATATATGGTTTTATCCATTTATACGGATGAAATACAAGTTGATACTTGTATACTTATGAGACTGAGATCAAGTTAAGATCCAGGGACAACGTTAAGAGAAATTTTTAATGTATAGTCTAAAATAAGACTAATTCAACCAATATGATTATGGGATCATTGGTTAAGTCGATAGTTGTACGAAATTAATGCACAAGGTCCGCCGCATCGTAAGCGTGGGGATTTTGGGGGCGTTACAATTACTATTCTGAATACCATATAAGTAGGATTATTGATATGAAGAGATATCACTATAAACAAATATGTTTCAAATGAGGATTTTAACTAGTTGGGTAATGTTCTGTATGGAAAGAGAATTTTGCACCGGACAAAGATACAACCATTTGTCACGGATAAAGATGCAAACATTTATCACGGATGAAGATACAAACATTCACCGCGAGATTCTCTGTTCCCAAGAGCCGTCCTAATGATTTAATACCGTGGATGTTGGAACATGTAAAGTTATAGAATATTTAAATCTTAAGGTTAAAATTAGACCGTTATATATGGTTTTATCCATTTATACGGATAAAATACAAGTTGATACTTGTATACTTATTAGACTGAGATCAAGTTAAGATCCAAGGACAAAGTTAAGAAAATTTTTTAATGTATAGTCTAAAATAAGACTAATTCAACCAATATGATTATGGGATCATTGGTTAAGTCGATAGATGTACGAAATTAACGCACAAGGTTCGCCGCATCGAAAGCGCGGGAATTTTGGGGGCGTTACAGGATTGCTCCTTCTAAGGATAACAGAAGTGTAACAAAGTAATATGACTCCTAATTACCTATTTGTTCGCAAATTTTGAGGAAATAACGAACCGAATAACAAGTTTCCTCAAATGAAGACTTGCGTACATTGTACGCATTGTTTTCAATGCGAGTTTGATTGGATTTCTCTCTTTGAGAATAACTGAATTGTAACCAAGTAATATGACTCATAATCACCTATTTGCTTGCAGATCTTGAGGAATAACGAACCGAATAGCAAGTTTCCTCAAATGAAGACTTGCGTACGTTGTACGCATTGTTTTCAATGTGAGGGTGATAGGATTGCTCCTTTTCAGGGTAACCGAAGTGTAACGAAGTAATATGACTCATAATCACCTATTTGTTTGCAAATCTTGAGGAAATAACGAACCGAATAGCAAGCCTCCTCAAATGAAGACTTGCGCACGTTGTACGCATAGTTTTCGATGCGTGAGTGTTAGGATTGCTCCTTTTGAGGATAACCGAAGTGTAACGAAGTAATATGACTCCTAATCACCTATTTATTTGCAAATTTTGAGGAAATAACGAACCGAATAGCAAGTTTTCTCAAATGAAGACTTGCGTACATTGTACGCATTGTTTTCAGTGTGAGAGTGATCGTATTGCTCCTTTTGAGGCTAACCGAAGTATAACGAAGTAATATGACTCTTAATCACGTATTTGTTTGCATATTTAGAGGAAATAACGATACAAATAGAAAATTTTCTCAAATGAAGACTTGTGTGCGTTGTATGCATTGTTTTCAATGTGAGAGTGATAGAATTGCTCCTTTTAAGGCTAACCGAAGTATAACGAAGTAATATGACTCCTAATCATCTTTTTGTTTGCAAATTTAGAGGAAATAACGAAAAAATAGCAAGTTTCCTCAAATGAAGACGTGTGTGTGTTGTACGTATTGTTTTCAATGCGAGAGTAGCAGGATTGCTCCTTTTGAGGATAAACGAAGTGTAACGAAGTAATATGACTCCTAATCACCTATTTGTTTGTAAATCTTGAGGAAATAACGAACCGAATAACAAGTTTCCTCAAATGAAGACTTGCGTACGTTGTACGCATTGTTTTCAATGCGAGAGTGATATGATTACTCGTTGTGAGGATAACCGAAGTGTAACGAAGTAATATGACTCCTAATCACCTATTTGTTTGCAAATCTTGAGGAAATAACGAACCGAATAGCAAGTTTCCTCAAATGAAGATTTGCATACGTTGTACGCATTGTTTTCAATGCGAGAGTGATAGGATTGTTCCTTTTGAGGATAAGCGAAGTGTAACGAAGTAATATGACTCCTAATCACCTATTTGTTTGCAAATCTTGAGGAAATAATGAACCGAATAACAAGTTTCCTCAAATGAAGACTTGCGTACGTTGTAACCATTATTTCAATGCGAGAGTGATAGGATTGCTCCTTCTGAGGATAACTGAAGTGTAACGAAGTAATATGACTCCTAATCACCTATTTGTTTGCAAATTTTGAGGAAATAACGAACCGAATAGCAAGTTTCCTCAAATGAAGACATGTGTATGTTGTACGCATTGTATTCAATGCGAGAGTGATAGGATTGCCCCTTTTGAGGATAACCGAAGTGTAACGAAGTAATATGACTCCTAATCACCTATTTGTTTGCAAATTTTGAGGAAATAACGAACCGAGTAGCAAGTTTGCTCAAATGAGGACTTGCGTACGTTGTACGCATTGTTTTCAATGAAAGAGTGATAGGATTGCTCCTTTTGAGGATAACTGAAGTGTAAAGAAGTAATATGACTCTTAATCACCTATTTGTTTGCAAATCTTGAGGAAATAACGAACCGAATAACAAGTTTCTTCAAATGAAGACTTGGGTACGTTGTACGCATTGTTTTTAATGTGAGAGAGATAAGATTGTTCCTTTTGAGGATAACCGAAGTGTACCGAAGTAATATGACTCCTAATCACCTATTTGTTTGCAAATCTTAAGGAAATAACGAACCAAATAACAAGTTTCCTAAAATGAAGACTTGCGTACGTTGTACACATTATTTCAATGCGAGGGTGATTGGATTGCTCCTTTTGAGGATAACCGAAGTGTAACGAAGTAATATGACTCCTAATCACCTATTTGTTTGCAAATTTTGAGGAAATAACGAACCGAATAACAAGTTTCCTCAAATGAAGACTTGCGTACATTGTATGCATTGTTTTCAATGCGAGTTTGATAGGATTTCTCCCTTTGAGAATAACTGAAGTGTAACCAAGTAATATGACTCCTAATCACCTATTTGTTTGCAAATCTTGAGGAATAACGAACCGAATAGCAAGTTTCCTCAAATGAAGACTTGCGTACGTTGTACGCATTGTTTTCAATGCGAGAGTGATAGGATTGCTCCTTTTGAGGATAACCGAAGTGTAACGAAGTAATTTGACTCCTAATCGCCTATTTGTTTGCAAATCTTGAGGAAATAACGAACCGAATAGCATGTTTCCTCAAATGAAGACTTGCGTACGTTGTACACATTGTTTTCAATGCGAGAGTGATAGGATTGTTCCTTTTGAGGATAAGCGAAGTGTAACGAAGTAATATGACTCCTAATCACCTATTTGTTTGCAAATCTTGAGGAAATAATGAACCGAATAACAAGTTTCCTCAAATGAAGACTTGCGTACGTTGTAACCATTATTTCAATGCGAGAGTGATAGGATTGCTCCTTTTGAGGATAACCGAAGTGTACCGAAGTAATATGACTCCTAATCACCTATTTGTTTACAAATTTTGAGGAAATAACGAACCGAATAGCAAGTTTCCTCAAATGAAGACCTGTGTATGTTGTACGCATTGTATTCAATGCGAGAGTGATAGGATTGCCCCTTTTGAGGATAACCGAAGTGTAACGAAGTAATATGACTCCTAATCACCTATTTGTTTGCAAATTTTGAGGAAATAACGAACCGAATAGCAAGTTTCCTCAAATGAGGACTTGCGTACGTTGTACGCATTGTTTTCAATGAAAGAGTGATAGGATTGCTCCTTTTGAGGATAACTGAAGTGTAAAGAAGTAATATGACTCTTAATCACCTATTTGTTTGCAAATCTTGAGGAAATAACGAACCGAATAACAAGTTTCTTCAACTGAAGACTTGGGTACGTTGTACGCATTGTTTTTAATGTGAGAGAGATAAGATTGTTCCTTTTGAGGATAACCGAAGTGTAACGAAGTAATATGACTCCTAATCACCTATTTGTTTGCAAATCTTGAGGAAATAACGAACCAAATAACAAGTTTCCTAAAATGAAGACTTGCGTACGTTGTACACATTATTTCAATGCGAGGGTGATTGGATTGCTCCTTTTGAGGATAACCGAAGTGTAACGAAGTAATATGACTCCTAATCACCTATTTGTTTGCAAATTTTGAGGAAATATCGAACGGAATGGCGAGTTTCCTCAAATGAAGACTTGCATACGGTGTACGCATTGTTTTCAATGCGAGGGTGATAGTATTGCTCCTTTTGAGGCTAACTGAAGTATAACGAAGTAATATCACACTTAATCACCTATTTGTTTGGAAATTTAGATGAAATAACGAAAAAATAGCAAGTTTCCTCAAATGAAGACTTGTACGCGTTGTACGCATTGTTTTCAATGCGAGAGTCACATGATTGCTCCTTCTAAGGATAACAGAAGTGTAACAAAGTAATATGACTCCTAATCACCTATTTGTTTGCAAATTTTGAGGAAATAACGAACCGAATAGCAAGTTTCCTCAAATGAAGACTTGCGTACATTGTATGCATTGCTTTCAATGCGAGTTTGATAGGATTTCTCCCTTTGAGAATAACTAAAGTGTAACCAAGTAATATGACTCCTAATCACCTATTTGTTTGCAAATCTTTAGGAAATAACGAACTGAATAGCAAGTTTCCTCAAATGAAGACTTGCGTACGTTGTACGCATTGTTTTCAATGCGAGTTTGATAGGATTGCTCCTTCTGAGGATAACCAAAGTGTAACGAAGTAATTTGACTCCTAATCACCTATTTGTTTGCAAATCTTGAGGAAATAACGAACCGAATAGCATGTTTCCTCAAATGAAGACTTGCGTACGTTGTACGCATTGTTTTCAATGCGAGAGTGATAGGATTGTTCCTTTTGAGGATAAGCGAAGTGTAACGAAGTAATATGACTCCTAATCACCTATTTGTTTGCAAATCTTGAGGAAATAATGAACCGAATAACAAGTTTCCTCAAATGAAGACTTGTGTACGTTGTAACCATTATTTCAATGCGAGAGTGATAGGATTTCTCCTTTTGAGGATAACCGAAGTGTAACGAAGTAATATGACTCCTAATCACCTATTTGTTTGCAAATTTTGAGGAAATAACGAACCGAATAGCAAGTTTCCTCAAATGAAGACTTGCATACGTTGTACGCATTGTATTTAATGCGAGAGTGAGATGATTGCTCCTTTTGAGGATAACCGAATTGTAACGAAGTAATATGACTCCTAATCACCTATTTGTTTGCAAAATTTGGGGAAATAACGAACCGAATAGCAAGTTTCCTCAAATGAAGACTTGCGTACGTTGTACGCATTGTTTTCAATGCGAGTTTGATAGGATTTCTCCCTTTGAGGATAACTGAAGTGTAACGAAGTAATATGACTCTTAATCACCTATTTGTTTAAAAATCTTGAGGAAATAACGAACTGAATAGCAAGTTTCCTCAAATGAGGACTTGCGTATGTTGTACGCATTGTTTTCAATGCGAGAGTTATATGATTGCGCCTTTGGAGGATAACCGAAGTGTAACGAAGTAATATGACTCCTAATCACCTATTTGTTTGCAAATTTTGAGGAAATAACGAACCGAATATCAAGTTTCCTCAAATGAAGACTTGCGTATATTGTACGCATTGTTTTCAATGCGAGAGTGATAGGATTGCTCCTTTTGAGACTAACTGAAGTATAATAAAGTAATATTGTAATGACCACGAATCTGATTAGTCATTGTAAATATAATTAATAAATATTTAGAAATTAATTTAAACTGTTTGCATTAATTAATTGTGCATTAGGTAATTAAATGAATGTACTCATGTGCTTGTATATTTATTTAAAAATTAAAGCAATGTGTATAATTAATTAAAGCAAATCTAATTGGATTATATTTTAAATCCAAATAAATTGATAAACTAGGTTAAAGATATTAACCTAGTAGCTCAGGTAATTAATTTAATTACTAGTCCATGTAATTAATTTAAACAAGCTCAATGCTTGATTTAATTAAATGTAACCTAGAATAATTAATGTAAGCCCAATGTGTTATTTAAATTGAGCCCAAACAATGTAATTGAATGAGCCCAATAGAAGTTATTCCCAAGCCCAATGTGAAGTCCAATTAAGGTCAAAACTTTGGTCAATATATATATTCTAGTAATTACCCGTGCCTGAAGGCACGACGTAACGAAAAATTAGACATAACAGTTATCATAATTCAGCATATCAACACATATCTAACCACCAAAATATCAAGCTAGTCGTTACTAATTTCAAAAAAATTCGGCAGAATTTTCTTCAGAAATAGATATCAAGAAAAATCTAAACCTGTCTACAAAACATATCCAAAACAACTATCATTCCATACCCAAAATCATCATAACCATGTATACTTAGTTAACTTTACAAAAGACGGAACACAAAAAATCGTTACTAATTGCAAACGGTACTTAAAAATAGTCGCGACGGCGGCCGACTGCTGCTTTGGGGTTTTGAGCTCTGTTTCGGTTTTCTTCTTCCAAGCGCTTGAACGACGGTCGAAAGGGGTGGAGGTTCGGTTTTCTTCTTCCAAATTTTGTCAGTCCGAAAATGGAGAGAGAAATAAAATGTGAGCAGGATTTTTGGAACAGTGTGAAGAGTTATGGGCGGGATTTTATTTCGTGTTTGATAACGTGAGCCAATAAATTAACTTAGAAAAATTGAGATGAAATCTGAACTGTGTATAGATATAGGTTGTGTATAGATATTATTATTATTATTATTACAATTATTATATTAATTATTGTATAGATATTATTATTCTTATTATTACTATTATTATTATTAGTACTATTATTGTAATTATTATTATTATTATTATTATTATTATTATTATTATTATTATTATTATTATTACTACTATTTATGGATATTATTATTATCGGTATTATTATTATTACTATTATTATTATTATTATTATTATTATTATAGATATTATGGATATTATTATTATACTTGTTTGAGTGTTAGTTTAGGAAAAAATTATGTGTTTGAGATTAAATGTGAGTCGTTAAATTAAAATTAAAATATCTAAACTATTATTGTACTTTATTAAATTTAAAATTCAAAATGAGTCGTGTTTATAGATATGATCCAAAAGTTGCTTTTGAAGTTACCAAACCCGAAATAGTTGCTTTATATATATAGATTTATTATATAGATATCCGAAAATGGCTGGGCACTTTACCGGTGACATTCAATTTGGGACAAAACATGATTTCCTTATTTATGCTCACTTTACCAAAACAGTATGCCTTTTGTTTGGTAATCATGTGTGTACACGGTAGTAGTATATATAAAATATAAATATTATTATTATCGGTTTTATTATTATTATTATAATAATTATTATTATGATTACTATTACTATTATTATTATTATTATTATATTAATTATTAGTATTATTATTATTATTATTATTATTAGTATTATTATTATTAATACTTCTATTATTATATAGTATGAGTTTTGGGAGGAAATATAGTATGACTTTTGAGGGAAAATGGTTTGGATGGTGTGGTGACTTTTGGGGGAAAATTTAGTGGAGAAGATTCAATCTGGACCATTAAATTTGGATAAAGTAATCTGAGACGTTGTGCTTTCTCAATTTAGGAATTCAAAAATAGTCCTGTTTTATTATATAGATAATTATTATAATAATAATAATTATATTAATAATAATAATAATAGCAATAATATCGATGATGATAATAATAATAATAATAATACCGATAATAATAATTTTTATATTTTATAATTTTCTTAATAATAATACAGATAATAATAATATTTTTATAATTCGAATTTTAATCTAAATTTTTTTAATATAATTTTTTGTTAGTAATTTTCTTAATAATAATAATAATAATAAAAATAAAAATAATAGTAATAATAATTATAATACATCTAATAATAATAATACTTAATAGTAATAATAATATCGATAATAATAATGATAATGATAATAATGATAATAATAATAATAATATAATAATAATAATAATATTTTTAAGCGAATATCAGCAACTCCTACGGCGAGGACAATAGACCCAGTCACTCACCTTTCTATTTTGGGGCCAAGTAGGTATTATTATAGTGAGATTACCAAGGTTTGATGGGATAATTGAAGAAAGTAAATAGATTAAAAAAAATTAAAGAAATTTTTGGGAGAATAGATTTTGAGCTGACCTACAAAGATATGAACTGACCTACGGAAGATAGAAGAGAGAAATGGAGAGAGAAACAGACAATGTGGAGATTTATTATTTGGGCGGAATTTTTTTTAGATTGGATGAAATCTGAGCCAATAGATTAAATTAGAAGAATTGAGATGAAATCTGAACCGTTGTTGTGTTTTCTTAAATTTAAGATACGGTATAACGAAAAATTAAATTAAAATTTAAAAAATAAAAATATTATCATAAGTTATAATAATATTATCAATATTATTTTTATTAATATTATAATAATCACTATTATCATAAGTTATAATAATAATAATAATAATAATAATAATTATTATTATTATTATTACTATTATTATTATTAGTATTATTATTATTATTATTATTATTACTATTATTATTATTATTATTATTATTATTATCAAAGAAAACCAAAAGTTGTTGCTTTATCACATGAGACAATTATTTCGGGACAAATTATACACGAAACAGGGCGGCTCCTTTGCATAGTAACTTCACAAAAACCGAGAACAGGGCTGCATAATAAATTATGACAAAAACTGAAAAGGGGAGGAAGTTTTGGGGGGGAAATTAGTAGGGAAGAATCAATCTGGGCCATTAATTTTGAGAGATGAAATCTGAACCATTCTTGTGCTTTCTCAAATTTGGAATTCAAAATGGGTTCTACTTTATAATATATATATATATATATATATATATATATATATATATATATATATATATATATATGCATATATGCACAATTTAGCATTTAAAATAAATCAAAAATGGGGCAAAAATGAAGGGGAATGGCCGGCCAAAGTGGGTCCCTTGGGGTGGCTTGTGAGCTTCATGTTGCTTAAAAATCAATCCATGTCATAAGTTGCTCAACTACCCTAGTCATTCCAAAAGTCTATCAAGTAGTCATTCAATGGAATAGTAAGCATACTTAGCCTTTAATTTCACCAACATAGCTTGATTAGTGAATTGATGTTAGATTAGTGGTGGGCTATAAATATGATACTCTACACTTGAGGCAAGCTTGTTGGTTCATTTGCTAGAGCATATTAGAGAGAAAGTGAGAGCATTTTCTAGAGAAAAGGAAGATACACTTGTGAGTTGAGAGAAAAAGCTAGAGAAAGACCTTGGTGGATGTCCACTAGCTACACAACATACTTCGATAGAAGGAGAAGAAGAGAAACCGAAACCCAAAGGTTTAAAAGTGCTCTCAATTTCTTCTTATTTCATTTTTGTAGTCTAGAAAGCTTTTGATCGGTTAAAATCTAATTTTAACCGATCAAAACTCGTTTTGATGATCTAGATGTATTTATCTATGTAATATATGTATATTCATAGATCTATGTGTTTATAACATGTTGTGGTATGTTAGAAATGCATAAAAATGGTAGAAAAGTTCATAACACGTTTTACCGGTAAAACCCTAACGATACATGTTATGTTTAATGTTGTATTTTGAAATGTACAAATCGAAAATTTGATTTTTATGGCTAGAAAGCTAGATCTATGAGTTTTAAAGAAAAACTCTTTTTGAACTTTTCAAAAATATTGAATAACAAAGAAGTTATAGCCTTTACTACAAAGGATGTCGTTTTTCAACCCTAAGTGGTTCGATCCGTAAATTTCGTGTAAAACGTTTTCAAAAAGATGATCGAACCATGGAATATTGTAAAACATTAAGTTAGGAACACATCAAGACTGATTTGGTGTTATTTGGATGTGTAGATTTCATTTAATCAAGGTTTGATCAAAGGATATCAAAACTGTCAAGAAAAATCAAATTAGGGCTTCATAAGTGTTTAATTACCCATAATTAATCAATTATTGAAAGTAGTATGCACACAAACCAATCATATTTAATATGATGTAGCATGTACTTTGTAATCTTATTCATTTATTAATAAAAGTTTATTTATACAAAGGCATTTTCTTTATCCATATTTAATAAGATAATATTAATTGTGATAAACCCATAGTTGTTGAGCAATGCTTTTAGAATCATGATGATGATCATGCTAATGAGATCTAAATTCAAGATAGCTCAAAACTAAAATTGTTCCTAATCGTGGGATCACTAAAATGGGGATTAGTGAATCCGGATAGATTAGTACATACTATGCTTGCCCTTATGAAGAGGATGATTGATCTCATAATCATTTGTGTAGAGACATTAAAGCAAGTATGTAGGTGCTTATTAGAGAATAAGTTCACTGAACGTGACTCGCTCAAGGAACACCTAATGGAGTCTTACTTGCCTGTCAATAGGAGTTCTGTGACACCCCAGGATTTTATAGAAATTCTAAATGAGGATATTGAGGAATTAAATAAAGGTTGTGAGATAAAACGTGGTTTAAATGATAGAATGTATTAAGGAATGATTAAATATGATGTATTGTGTGAGCAATGTGATAGAAATGACCAATGGGATTAAGTTGATGATTAAGAGAGAAACTCTTGATATAAGAGAGGGTCTATATATCGTATATAGATCAATTATTTATGTAAAGTGTATTAATAACGTAGTAGATCATGAAATTATAATATAAATGAATTTTGAGGATTAATTGGTAATCTAAAGGATTAAAGATGAACGATTTATGGTAAGACTTATATTAATGTAGCTTGGAATGAATCAGTGTTGGACACTATTGTGTCAAGAGGAATTAGTTTGAAGTTGCGTATGTAAATTTGATTTGATAAAGAAAGAAGAGTTAAGGTTCGAGAATAATGGAATCGAGGTTTTAATTATGAATGTTAATAGCGAGGTTAATGAATGGGCCTGGAAAGGCGAAGGTATGACAATGAAGAGATAAAGTAAGTATGTATGTGCAGTGAAGAAGGAACTGTATAGTCAAATCGATTTATTAAGGATTTATGGAATATTATGCGTATAATATGTGAATATATAGAATTTACAAAGAAATTGGTCGTTATTGATTGAAACGAAGTTGAGCATATAAACGATGTGTAAATACAGAATGTAATACCTCGAGAATGAGTAAAAAGTATGTTAGATGGAAGAATGGTGCAAATTTGGCATATTTATGTGAAGTAAATAAGTAAAGGGACGAAAAGTCGCAGAAAATGTATTATGAGTGAATAAAGGTAAACGATGACGGATTTTGGTAGTTCGATTGAGGTTCGCTTCTCGAGGAAGCGGTTTATGGACAAATGAACAATTTGGCTATATTGGAATGTCGGGATTTAAAATGCGAAACGTGGAACCAAAGTTGGTTTGTAGTAAATGTAGAATGGAATATTATGAAAATTACCAATTATTGTAGAAATTAATATGTAATTAATGAAATAATATTTCAAAGTGTGACAAGTAAATTGGGACAAGCCAATTATGGATCATTTGATGATAGAATAAAATGGGAGTATGATGAAACAAGTTTGGATCAAAATGGGATTAAAATGGATAAGTTATGATTTAATTGGGATTTAAATTTCCTAGATTTTGTGGCTAAGGACCATTATACCCTTAACAAATTTGGAAAATGACATTGGTATCCTTAAATGGTGCAATGACTATTATGTCCTTAATTAACCATGAGAAATGACACAAATGCCCTTAACCATGCTAGAGTTATACTAACCATCCATGGTTAGTTGTTGGAGCAATATATATATTATGTATGTATGTAGCAAGCTAGCTTATTTCATTCCACTCCTTCGAAGTTTCCAGCAAAGTTGAGAGAAATGAGAGAAAAGAGAAGGAAAGGCTTGAGTTTGAAGAAAATTGAAAAGAACTGCTATAGAAGTGTGCATGGAAGAAGAAGTAGCCATCTAAAGTATGGCATCAAGCCATAACAAGGTTCAAAGCTAGAAGAGGGAGTGCATATTGAAGGTATGTTTATGTTCAAGCCATGAGATTTAAGATTTATGAGTTTAAATTCAAGTCTAAGAGTAGCCATGCATGGATTAGTGGCTAGATGTAAAGATTATGTGAGTTATGTGTTCTATATGTGAGTTGTGTTATGAAACCCTAAGCTCAAGTTTACTAGACCAAAGGTGGTGTACTATTCTTGCATTTTTCAAGCTAAAAAGCATGATTCATGGAGAATCATGTGTTATTTGGGGTTAGAAGTGGCGAAAATCTAGTTTGAAAGGTTGATTATGTTTGATGCAAGTAAAATTTTGTGTTAAATGACGAGCTAGATACCTAAATGGTTTAAAGGAAGGACTTGTGATAGATAATTACAATATTAGGCTATACTTTTTGTATAGATTACGTTTTAATCTGTAAAGTGCATTAGTACGTGCATTAGTACGTGCATATAGAAGTTATGTGGACTTATAAAGTCGTTAATTGAGTATGTGATAACCTATGTGAAGCATAGAGTCCAAAGATTGAAGATTGGTTTAAGGAAGGAAATGAGTAAAGTTGACAAAATGTCACTCAAGTGTAATTTTGGTCATTTTGTGTAATTGGTGATCAAATGAGGCCAAAAAGCTAAGTTTGATGTTAATATACATGTTTGAAATGATTTGGAAGTTATTTGGCGTCTATGGCGACAATTGAGGATTTTAAACATTTTAAAACGTTCGCCGACGCCTAAAATGAGTTATTTTGGAAAAAGAAATTCAAATGAAAAGTTATAAATGTTTTGAATGCTCGTACAAGTTATATATGTGCTATGTGTGTTGAAAGAGGTGTTGGAAGTAAGTGGTACCAAAAATGGAGTTAAGGATTGAAATTGAGTTTAAAAGCATTGAAAATGAAAAGTTTTGAAATTGGATGAAAATACAACCTAAGATGTGATTTTTGGCAATTTAGAAAATTTAAAGGTGAAATAGAGTCAAACGACTCATGTTTATGTTATTACATATGTTTAGGTTGATTTGGTAATCAACATATAGGAATTTGAACGAAAAGACGATTCGAACGACCGAAATCGATCGTTTCGATTCAAAATGGATTTTAACGGACAATTATCGCCTCGTGTGAAGTTTTATGGTTTTGAAAGTTTGGACATGTCATATATAAGTTATATGAACTATGTCAAGTGTTAGAATGATGTTTTAAAGCTTATGGCCAAAAATCACAAAGTTAGTAAAACTTGGTTTTAAAGTTGAAAAATTATTCTAAGTCTGGAAATCAGTCAGACAGCCCTCCTACGGGCTAGTATCTATGATTTTGAGGAGCCAAATGAGGCAAATGAAAATTTTATAAAATACTATGCTATGAGGTCTACACGTGTACAAAATTTGGTGTCAATTGGATGTACGGTTAAAGAATTAAAATTCACCAAAGCAGCAGCAAAAATCAAAATTTCAGATTTCTGGGCCACGGCCTAGGCCAGATTTTTGTAGGCAAAACCACGGCCGGGGCCAAGTTTGGCTGAGAGGTCACGGCCGGGGCCGTGGTTTCTTAGGCCAAAGTCCGGTCGGGGCCATGGATGACAAAGTTTAAAAAAATGATATTTTTGACCTGAAATGAAATGTTTTGATACTAAATGATAGAGATAAGTTATGTAAACCCTAGATTGATAAAAATGGACTATGTAAAGGGTGTTGTGGTATAATGAGATAATGAATGTCATAATATAACATGCCTAAAGCTAAGCCAAAGTATGTTTAAGGTTGTGAAAAAGGTCGGAAGCAAGCTATGATGTATTATTAACCTATATAAGGTGTAATACATCAAATGTGAAATGATTAGACACGAATGGTCGTGTAATTATGAGTTAAGTTTGTTAAGTTATATTAAGTTATGATCCTATAATGATGAATATAGATTGTATGTTTATAGATAGCGCTCGAAGTAGCAAACCAACAAAATGACGGATAACAAAGCCAAGCGAGGCAACAAAGGTTAAGTAAATAAATGCAGACCAGGCAAGTGTTCAGACTATAAGGTGCTATTGTTCTATGCGAACTGTGTAGTAGCAAAAGATTTGAAACGTGCCCTACGTGCAACTATGTGATTTAACTATTAAGTGAATTACGTGGCATTCATGTATAACATGATAAAGTAGAGATGCATGGCGCATATTATAAACTGTAAGCATGAAAGGTGTTATCTGAATTACTTGCTGAGCCTATGTGCTCATTCTTGCTATGTACTAACTTTTCAGGTAAAGCCCAAGAAGGCCGGAGGTTCCGGTGATGCTAAAGGTAAAGAACGTGAATAGGTGGACAAGCATAAAGGAAATTGGTTATATGTACCCGTGTAATATTTATGTAAAGTAGATGAATATAAAGTTATTTATGAGCAAGTTATGTACTAGTTGGTTAAGTTATGAATTGAGGCAAGATGATTGTAATAATGATGTAAGTCGGGTATGGATATAATGAAACTCGCATGTATGGTATAGATGTATGAATCGGGATATGCATGATATTGTAGAATGTATACAGATATATATGAATAGTAGCAGGTGCACGACAGGTATATGCAAACAGGCCATGTATAGACAGATCATGGCGAAATTTTTATTACAGGTTATGTAAATCGTAATATACTTGATTATGAATTGAAATAAACTCGGTCAAAATTGTTAACTGTTTGACCTAAGTTTAAAGAAAGGTAAAGTGAACGTTGCGATCCTGAGACAGGTAAGGAATGTAAGTTAAATAAGTTTTAAGATAAAAAATAAAAAAAAAGGACCGCATTTATGGTCAACAGAACGATGTTAAAGGTCAAAGGTTAAAGTTTAACGCACGAGATCCCGGTTAATAAGGTTTTAAGTAAATCACTATGTAATCTAGATATAATTTGACTTAATTAAGGAAGGTGGGATCTCGGGGTGTCACAAGTTCCTTTTGTGATAATAGTACAAGTGATCCTTGGACTTGAGATCATCATAGTATCTTGTGTATGATGAATTATATCTTGACATATTCCTTAAAACCTTTAGGGTGTATCAAAGGGTATGATTGGATATAATAAGTCATACATGGAGATAGGTGAGTGATCAACAAAGAATCTACCACTTCTAGTAAAAGAAGAGAATGTCCTATGAGATTCGATAAATGACAACTCAGTAGTCCTTGGCCAAGGCAGAATGAAAATTAGAAAGAAGTTTCTAATTTACATTAATTAGAGTTATTCATTTAAGGATCGAAATGCATATAATCAAATAAAATAAGACTTGACAGTTATACCATGGTTTATATTTGATTGGGACGTTGTGAGGTAGAATGATTGAATTGTACGGTAACTATTCACTGAATAGGTTCTTTTGTGATTAAATGTTGAAATCTATATTATCTGGAAAGTCATTGATCGCTAAGGGGGCTTACCCTTATTATGGAATAAATATTATTTATTTAAATGAATTAAATAGTTTAATTTATTTAATAAATAAGATTAGAATAGTTCTAATTAATTTATTCTACAACTGGTTTAATATGGAGAACCTAAAGGGTCACACCGCAAAAGGAAAATAATTATTTAAGAAGTAAATGGCATAATTGTAATAATGAATTAAGTATATTTAATTTATACTATGTGGATAGAATAAATTAAATAGCTTAATATTTATTATTTAGTATTTTGAAAATACTAATTATAAATTAATAAGAGGAGTCTTATTATTATTATTACTATTATTATTATTATTTAGTTCCTAAATGGTTTAGGAATTAATTAATAAGAGTATTCTCATAATTGATAATTAAGTTCCTAAATAGTTTAGGAATTATAATTATTATATTAAATTAATTAAGATCCTAATTAGATTAGGAGTTTAATTAAAAACCCTATTCCTAAAGGTGTTAAGAGGGTTTACTAAGTCTATAAATAAGATAAGTCTTATTATGGATTGGGGTTACACACATACACTTCCACAAGTTTTGGGAGAGTACTCACATATTCTCTAGAGAGAGAAAACTAGGGTTTGCCGTCACCCACTTCTTGAATTATTGTTATTCCTTGGTGGATCGCCTCTAGAGGCCAAACACTTGGGTGGCTAACATTGATCGTTGGAATCCAATCGGTAAAATTCAAGGAGATCGTGAAGGATTTGGAGGTGAACTTGTACCCGTTGAAACTTTGAGTTCTACAAGGGTATATCTCTAACTTCTTTTTTATTAATTAATAATTGCGCATAAAGGTCGATCCTGGATTATGGTTTGTAAAATTTTAAATTTGATTTTACCATGCTTCCGCTAATTTTATGCAATTTGATTTCGTCTATGATTTTTATAAACCAATAGTGGCATCAAGAGCCAAACTTTATGCGAATTATTAATTGTTTTGAATCCATATGTGTATGGGCATGTATTTAGAATAATTTATTGGACATAATTTATTGTATAAAATCATATTTTTTATTACCGAAATATAGCCACGGTTTTAAAAGAAATTTTTGAGCAGTTCCGATTTTTTTTTGAAATTCAAGAGCAGCCGCGTTTTTTTTTTTTTTTTTTTTGTTTTATATATATATATGTAGCAACAAAGCAGCATGCCCGGAATGACTATTACTTGGCCTTTATATAAGACTCTAACTTTAAATTATTAACTCTTAAGATATTCGACAAACGAATCCTTAAGTTCCGGACAAAACCCTAGTCCAAACCTAGTTGGACATGTCAGGTACACTTAACCAACTTACACATTCACTATACGTTCATCGTACGACTAACTTTTAATAAGTCGTCTAAAATTTAGTCACAATGGACTATTTACATCTGTTTAATTAAATTAAACATTCTTCTTTTTCATAACTTAATGATTCGGACATTTAATAATGTACCAAATACCTCAAAATATTATCTACCTTTGATAACATACAACTATATTCAAATATTATTAACCATTTAATAATATTTTAAATCTCTTATTAATATTATTATCCATTTAATAATATTTTAATCACTCATTAATATTATTAACCATTTAATAATATTTTAATCAAACATTAATATTATTAACCATTTAATAATATTTTAATCACTTATTAATATTATTATCCATTTAATAATATTTTAATCACCTATTAATATTATTAACCATTTAATAATATTTTAATCACACATTAATATTATTAACCATTTAATAATATTTTAATCACTTATTAATATTATTATCCATTTAATAATATTATAATCACACATTAATATTATTAACCATTTAATAATATTTTAATCACTTATTAATATTATTATCCATTTAATAATATTTTAATCACTTATTAATACAATTATCTATTAAATAATATTTTAATCACTTATTAATATTATTAACCATTTAATAATATTTTAATCACACATTAATATTATTAACCTTTTAATAATATTTTAATCACTTATTTATAAACTCCATATATTAGTTTATTATACAAATACACTCATTTTACATTTATATGAACTTAATTTTTCATAAAAATCCGACCCGGACCGACCCGACCCGACCCGGACGATAAAAAAAACTCTGATGGAGTAGCGAGGTCGCCCCGTAAGGTGGCGCGGCTGCCCCGGACAATAAAACAACACAAAAACCATCTGGTGGAGTGGGGCGGCCGCCCCGTAAAGTAGCGAGGCCGCCCTAGTCATGCAGAAAATTTTTATTGTTTGGGCTGTCCGACCCTCCTTCGCTTCGACAGCCATAACTTCTTCATTTTAAAATATTTTGGGGTGATTCTTGAGTCCATTCTCATCAGAATTTCCCCCTCTACAATTTCTCTTTAGAACACAAATCCAAATTCTAAAACGTATCTATGCTTAAAATCGCTCACAATACAACCTAGGGTTTTAAAATCCACATGCTTTGAGGAAAAATCCATAACTTCATTACTTTTTCACATTTTTGAAAGATTCAAGTTGGGTTTTCTTAAAAACTCATAGAGGTAACTTTTTAGCCATAGAAATCCAATTTCCAACTTTTACATTTCAAACTACAACATTAAATAGCGCATAGCTACTTAGATTTTTACCGGTAAAGCTCAATATAGACATTTCTTGCATTTTTATGCATATCGCTCATACCAAAACATGATTTAACTATATCAACCCATGATTCTACCAATATAACGTAGCTTAAGACTTCTAGAGTATCAAAATAACTTTTAATCGGTTAAAAATATATTTTGACCGATTAAAACTTATATAAACCATAAAAATGAAATAGATAAAGGTTATATCACTTTTGAACCTCTCGATCACGGATGCTCTTCTTCCTTTTGACATGATATTGGCTTGTGACCTCCTCTTGTCTATTCTCTAGCAAATTTCTTGGTGGATCTTCAATCTCACAAAGTTTTGTTACCTATCTCTCAAAGAGCTCTCTCTCTTTTCTCTCTAGAACTCTTACAAAATGACTAGCAAAACATAACAAATGGGTGGAGCATGCTATATATAGCCCTCCCTTAATTATCATCAACTCCTACTAATCAACTAACATTGGTTAAATTAGAGGTTAAGCTAGATTACTATTTGATTGAATGACCACTTTGATTGACAAAGTGATTGACATCCATCAAAACTCAACACAAGCAACCAATGGAGTGTTTTAAAAGCAACAAAGATGCACAAGCCACCAATTGGGGCCCCCAAAATCTGCTGGAGAAATACTCCATTTTGGCTCAAATTTTGATTTAATTTTAATGCATATTTATACATATATTCATCCATATTTAAATCTCAACACTACCTTCTTTCCTCTAACAATTAACCAATGTTTGGTTAATGCTCTCTCATGTCTACCAACTAGGGTTATTCAATTAACCCTACACTAGTTAATTCTCTACACTCAATCAATACTTGAAATTTCCCAACATATTGACCAACATTTGACTTTTAAATTTGGACTCAATATTTGGGCTACTAGTTTATTTTGCATTGGGCTCCTTTATTTAATTATTTGAGCTACCCAACACAACTCACACATCTTTATAACTTGGGCTAGGTAATTAATTTAATTGGACTTATATTAATTACCTCTTGGATTATTAATCAACATATCATTTGGGCTTATTATTTAATTACCCACTTCATACCAATATTTTCATATTGGGCTAACATCTATAATCATTTTGGGCTAGTCCACTAGTAGTAATTAAATTACTTGAACTCTATACCACAACTTAATAATTAAGTTAATTACTTAATCAATTAACTTCTTAATATTGTCATTCTAGACAAACTATCTAGTTTTTAAATAACTTTAACTCATAACTAATATAATTAACATAATTAATTATATTTTATGACTTTCTTCATTATTTCATATTTAAACTAATTAATTTATTAGTTTTATTGAGTATTAATTTACTCATCTTCTTGTTTGCCTAACAAACACAACTCTATGAATATATAACTATGTATATATATCCTTATAACCGTCTTCACTTCTCAAATAAATTTATTTCTTTAATAAATTCTCTATATGCATCATAAAATATTTCCACATTTAATTTTTAACAAATACATTATGTTAAAAAAAAATGTTTACCCATTTTCTACATATCTTACTTCTCACATTATAGGTTTTAAACATTAACCTTTAATAAAATCAATTAAGATATTATTTAAAATCTTGAAAATATCTGGGATATTACAAGACCCTTGAGTGAATTAATTATCGAAAATTACTTCACATCGTTATTGATTATTGTATTTGCACATAGTGCTTTTGCAACTGTTTAAGAGGTCTAAGCTAATTGTTTCGGCTAGACAAATGTATGTTAATTCATTGAATTGAATATTATAAAAGCTTATCCAAACCATTGGCTGGTGCGGATTCTTACCGTAAGACTGAGAAAGAACAACCATAGTTAAAGGGGATTTTTATTTGTCGGAAAACCGACAGCGCACAAGAAATCTAAATGTGATGCATATACGTAGGACATGAGAGGACTGATCCCCTCAAGTGTCTCGTTATTTTTAACAAGGTGTCAATCATTGTATGTCTGTTCTACCTTAGTAGCAGTTCACGGTCATTAAAGACCACTCAGCAGTAAAGAGTCAATACATTCTTTTATTGAACATTGATTCTTGATATCTTTCACAATTGCTATTGTTGAAAACCTTGAAGTTATTTCCCTTCATCATGATATATCGTATGATTGTTGTTTATAAACTTGCTGAGCCATTTAGTTGCTCATTCTTGCTATATCATGACTATATTTCAGCCAATCCCGAAAGCTCTAAATCGGACAAAGGCAAGGGGAAAGCGAATGCTTAATTTTAGTAGTTGCATGCTAGTTCAAATTACTGTTATGTAATTACTGTTATAAATCTTTTGTATTTTCCCTTAAGATATGTAATGTTAAGATTAAGGTAATAGACCTTGGGAAGTGTAGCCTTTTGTTAAGGAACCTTTTGTATTATTCCGCGAAGTTTGAATACAATTTATGTATTTCATTGTTGTTAAGTATTGTACAGTGAGAACCAAACCCGAGGTTAAAGAACCCGGATTTGGGGTCGTCACAGGTTGGTATCGGAGCTTTAGGTTAGAAACGTTAGGATTTGCGAAACCTAAGTTATAACCTTAGTATTAAACTCATATCGAGTGCGTTAGGAGATGAATCGGGGAGATTCATCATGTTGTGTATTTTTGGAGGTGGATTGAGAAAATTCATCGAGCCGAGATGTACATTGTGACGACCCCAAATCCGGGTTCCTTTAACCTCGGATCCAGTTCAACACTAGTACTACTTTTCTTTATTGTTCATGAATTACAACAATATTATAATTGCTAAATAATCATTTATTTACAATTTTACATTATCTCTTTCTATTCCAGAATCGCAATCTTTAAAATCCTATTACCACTTTGAGATCATATGCATAATGACTCAATCACACCATCCTAGTATCCTTATACATAAAGGACAACGTCTGATAATGTTATTAAAAATAATATGTAAATGTTCTCTTAACATTTTATGTTTGCTAATCTATAGCATAACAAAACATAAACTCTTCATATATACTTACACAAGTAAATGAATTAATCTACCCCAAGGTTTTACTACGAAAGCACCTACGCTTCAATCTTGATGACTCGTTAGTCAATCTTCATCTTTGCCTCTACCGAAGTAATCGGCTTCTTCAAGCTACTCTGTAATGTTTTGTTTTAAGCAAGGGTGAGCATGACGGCTCAGCAAGTCTAACAGTTTCACATAACACGTAAAACAGTTCAATCATGCTTCATGCTTCATACATACTATGCTTTGCAGTACATACATATCTCATGCATAACATGTCTCGCATTTAATCTACGCTTCATGTCTAGTATCTATCATGACATACAGTGCAATGAGAACAAGTGTCTTAAATCAACTACCACATATCAACAGTTCAAGTCAACTTGTTTCACAAAGGCACATTAAAACATCTTTGGACATAATTACGTATGAGCACCTCACAGTTTAATAATAAACTTATAAATCATGCACATAATGCAACACATTCTGGAAAACTTGTCTGATTCGCTTCTACCATTTACGCTTATTTGCTTCTTTCGTTCAACCTACAATTTATATAGGAAATTGAAATAATCCTTAGATATAATGATTATTACTTAGCCTTTATATAAGACTCTAACTTTAAATTATTAACTCTTAAGATGTCCGAAAAACGAACCCTTAAGTTCCGGACAAAAACACTATACGATCTTCGTACAACCCGCTTTTAATAAGTTGTCTAAATTAGTCACAAATGACTATTTACATTGGTTTAAGTCAATTAAACTCTCTTTTTACTGATTTGGACATTTAATAATGTACCAAATACCTCAAAATATTATCTACCTTTGATAATATATAACTACATTCAAATATTATTAATCATTTAATAATATTTTAATCCCTTATTAATATTATTAACCATTTAATAATTTTTTCATCTCTTACTAATATTATTCACCATTTGATAATATTTTAATCTATTATTAATATTATTAACCATTTAATAAAATTTTAATCACTTATTAATATTATTATCCATTTAATAATATTTTAATCACTTCTTAATATTATTAACCATTTAATAATATTTTAATCACTTATTAATATTATTAACCATTTAATAATATTTTAATCACTTATTAATATTATTAACCATTTAATAATATTTTAATCACTTATTAATACTATTAACCATTTAATAATATTTTAATCACTTACTAATGTCATTAATTATTTAATAACATTTTCATCATATAGTAATGTTAGTACTCATTTCATAACATTTTAGTTATTTACATATTTAATCCTTTAACAATATTTTAACAATCCTCAATTCCTTTAATGACTATTTAAATAATAATCTCTTAATTAATTAACCCCATTTATTATTTAATATTAATTAACTATTTATTATTCAATATTAATTAAATAATAAATAATTATTTTACTAACTTCATATCATTCTTTATTTATTATATAATAATAAATAATTAGTGATTGTATTTATTTGCTTTAATTATTATTTACTATCAATTAAATAATAATTAATTATAAAAATGGCTTTTATTTACTTTATTTATTATTTATTATAATTAATAAATAATTATTAAACTTGGGTCCCAAATTAATTATACTAATTTTAAAGCATTTTTATCCATTTTGTACTTAAATGACCCGACCCGACCCGACCCGAATGGCCCGTCCCGACCCGGAACGGAAAAGTGCACTGCTTGTGAACAGTGTCAAGGGCCCCGACCCTTGTGTTGCAGAAATGCCATTTTTCAGATTTTTCAACTTTTGCTCCTTTGATTAAAACTACCACAACTCCTTCATTACAAAACATTTTGGATTATTCTTGAGTCCATTCTCATTAGAATTTCCCCTTCTACAACTTCTCTTTAGATCACAAATCCAAATTCCAAACGGAACTATGCTCAAAACGGCTCACAAGGAAAAAGTGAAAACTAACTTCACAATCCTTAATTTTAAAAATCATATCTTAACCATAACAACTCATATGAACATTATACCAACTAGGTTTTGTTCTTAACTTATATATTTACCATATCAAAGAAGAAAATCTCATACACAACCTCTAGCTTTCAAAATGAAAGGCTATAAATCACAACCCCAACTAGGGTTTACCGGTAAAAATCTATATGAACATTTCTACCATTTTTAAGCATACCGCTTATACCAAAACATGATTTAACTATATGAAATCATGAATCTACCTATATATCATAGATTTAGACTTCTAGACCATCAAAATAACTTTTGATCGGTTAAAAATATATTTTAACCGTTCAAATCATATCTAGACTACAAAAATGAACTAAATAAAGTTTAGAGCACTTTTTAACCTCTTAGACATGGATGTTCTCCTTCCTCTTGACATGGTCTTGGCTTGTGACTCCACCTTGATCATTCTCTAGTAATTTTCCTTAGTGGATCATCAATCTCCCAAAGCTTGCTTGCTTTTCTCTAGAATACTCTATCTTTTCTCTAGTAATAAGCACCTACATACTTGCTTTAGTGCCTCTACACAAATGATTATGAGATCAATCATCCTCTTCATAAGAGCAAGCATAGTATGTACCAATCTATCCGGATCTACTAATCCCCTTTTTAGTGATCCAACGATTAGGAACAATTTTAGTTTTGAGCTATCTTGAATTTAGATCTCATTAGCATGATCCTCATCATGGTTCTAAAAGCATTGCTCGAAAACTATGAGTTTATCCATTTGATTAATTCAAGTAATTAATCATGAATAAAGAAATGCCTTGATACTTTTATTAATAAATGAACAAGATTACAAAGTATATGCTTATCACATCAAATGTGATTCGCTTGAGGGCATATTACTTTCAGTTAGGTCTTATAGGTCTCCACCTAGCCATCCGCTTTAGTCTTTCTCCAAAGACCCATTTCGGATTTTATGGTAATCAGCCATTTCTCTTGAGTATCTAATACTCATACCTCATCGTATATATCTGGATCATCATCCACTATGATGCGTACCTAATCATCATCATCTATGATGAATCCATACCATTCAGGTGAAAGTAGTATGCACACAAGCCAATCATATTTAATATGATGTAGCATATACTTTGTAATCTTATTCAATTATTAATAAAAGTTTATTTATACAAAGGCATTTTCTTTATCCATATTTAATAAGATAATATTAATTGTGATAAACCCATAGTTGTTGAGCAATGCTTTTAGAATCATGATGATGATCATGCTAATGAGATCTAAATTCAAGATAGCTCAAAACTAAAATTGTTCCTAATCGTGGGATCACTAAAATGGGGATTAGTGAATCCGGATAGATTAGTACATACTATGCTTGCTCTTATGAAGAGGATGATTGATCTCATAATCATTTGTGTAGAGACACTAAAGCAAGTATGTAGGTGCTTATTAGAGAATAAGTTCACTGAACGTGACTCGCTCAAGGAACACCTAATGGAGTCTTACTTGCCTGTCAATAGGAGTTCCTTTTGTGATAGTAGTACAAGTGATCCTTGGACTTGAGATCATCATAGTATCTTGTGTATGATGAATTATGTTTTGACATATTCCTTAAAACCTTTAGGGCGTATCAAAGGGTATGATCGGATATAATAAGTCATACATGGATATAGGTGAATGATCAACAAAGAATCTACCACTTCTAGTAAAAGAAGAGAATGTCCTATGCGATTCGATAAATGACAACTCAGTAGTCTTTGGCCAAGGCAGAATGAAAATTAGAAAGTAGTTTCTAATTTACATTAATTAGAGTTATTCATTTAAGGATCGAAATGCATATAATCAAATAAAATAAGACTTGACAGTTATACCATGTCTTATATTTGATTGGGACGTTGTGAGGTAGAAGGATTGAATTGTACGGTAACTATTCGCTGGATAGGTTCTTTTGTGATTAAATGTTGAAATCTATATTATCTGAAAAGTCGTTGATCGCTAAGGGGGCTTATCCTTATTATGGAATAAATATTATTTATTTAAATGAATTAAATAGTTTAATTTATTTATATAAATAAGATTAGAATAGTTCTAATTAATTTATTCTATAACCGGTTTAATATGGAGAACCTAAAGGGTCACACCGCAAAAGGAAAATAATTATTTAAGAAGTAAATGGCATAATTGTAATAATGAATTAAGTATATTTAATTTATACTATGTGGATAGAATAAATTAAATAGCTTAATATTTATTATTTAGTATTTTGGAAATAATAATTATAAATTAATAAGAGGAGTCTTATTATTATTATTACTATTATTATTATTTAGTTCCTAAATGGTTTAGGAATTAATTAATAAGAGTACTCTCATAATTAATAATTAAGTTCCTAAATAGTTTAGGAATTATAATTATTATATTAAATCAATTAAGTTCCTAATTAGATTAGGAGTTTAATTAAAAACCCTATTCCTAAAGGTGTTAGGATGATTTACTAAATCTATAAATAAGAGAAGTCTTATTATGGATTAGGGTTACACACATACACTTCCACAAGTATTGGGAGAGTACTCACATATTCTCTAGAGAGAGAAAATTAGGGTTTGCCATCACCCACTTCTTGGATTATTGTTATTCCTTGGTGGATCACCTCTAGAGGCCAAACACTTGGGTGGCTAACGTTGATCATTGGAATCCAATCGGTGAAATTCAAGGAGATCATGAAGGATTTGGAGGTGAACTTGTACCCGTTGAAGCTTTGAGTTCTACAAGGGTATATCTCTAACGTCTTCTTTATTAATTAATAATTGCGCATAAAGGTCGATCCTGGATTATGGTTTGTAAATTTTTTAAATTTGATTTTACCATACTTCCGCTAATTTTATGCAATTTGATTGCGTCTATGATTTTTACAAACCAACAGTGGCATCAGAGCCAAACTTTATGCGAATTATTAATTGTTTTAATTCTATATATGTATGGGTATGTGTTTAGAACAATTTATTGGGCATAATTTGTTGTATAAAATTATTATTTAAAAAAAAAAAAAGGGTTTTGAATTATATATTAATTTTACCGAATTTTACAAAGAAGTTGTTTCGGTTTTCGGTAATATGGATTTGTTAAGCAACGCTGGTTCATTTCCTTTTCCTGGTTTCGGTTTTGGCATGGGATATATGATATGCTTTGTCCCAAAATCATTGTCGCCAACAAGGAAATAAAGCAGCAAGCCAACATGATTCGGAATTGATATATATATATATATGCTTGTCATATGGTAAAGCAACTTTCGGATATATATATATATAGTATAGTGTTGTACCCCGTAATATATATATATTATTAATATATATGATATATTTATAATATATATTAATTATCCAAACAGTTTGGTAATTTTGTACAGATTTTAAAATTTCAAAATAAAAGAGTTTATTTTGGGTAATTTTAAAATAATAAAAATAAATAGTTTATTTTTTAAATAATTTTATAATTAAAATAAAAGGTTTGTTTTAAACATGAAATTGGATTTCATGCAACTTTAATTGCCCATTAAATGATACCAATACATATATGGAATGTTTTATTTAATTCATGCGATGAATATTATTTATTGATATATATGTTGATATATATGATAATAAATGGGATTGATTATGGACTATTTGACCAATGTGATT
This sequence comes from Hedera helix, assembly GCA_947179155.2. Classification (NCBI taxonomy): domain Eukaryota; kingdom Viridiplantae; phylum Streptophyta; class Magnoliopsida; order Apiales; family Araliaceae; genus Hedera; species Hedera helix. Next base: position 26,570,827 of record OX359266.1, read on the forward strand.
GGATTTAATTTTAAATGGATGCATGAATGAATGAGTTTTATAAATGGGGTCTGCGTAACTCGTCTTTCTAATTTTTCTTATGTATAATTCTATCTCCCTCCTATGTACTTCCCCTTGACTGTTGATCAAGGTTTCTATTTATTATAAATAGTTTTGTAATAGAAATAGTTAGAATTATTTTGAAGAATTGGAGCAAAGGAGCAAGGAGCGCAAGAAGACTCATTTGTAATGGAGCCCAGATTTAAATGTAATAGTTATGTTTAATTTAATTTATTCTTGCACCCTAGGTTTGACCTTTTGGTTCACTTGGTGGCTCTGGTGAACCAAACTAGAATAAAAGTCCATAATCAATCCAAGTGGAATATAGTATTCTATATGTGCATGCTAATTATATATATTATATATTATCCAAACATTCTTCGCATGTTAAATAATATGACGCGTATTTTATATATATATGTGCATGCGTGCTAAATAAGATGAGACAATTAATATTAACAAACCCCTCAAGATGTAGAATAAATATTATTTATAAAATGAATTAAAATGTTTAATTCATGAATTAAAGGAGTTTAATTCAATTAAATAAAATTAGAATGGTTCTAATTTATTTATTCTACTATTAAAATATTAAGTTGTAACGTTCAAAGATATTTGGAATATCGAACGTCGCCTTCTAGCATGATAAAACGATAGAGTATCAAATAATCATTATAAGTTTGTTGTGTCACACAAGACTTATATTAATTTTTTGAGATGTTGTTTTATCACATTTGATGTTTATAAAAGAATTGAACATTACTGTTTTGTTGTGTCACACAAGGACGGTCTTTTTCTCTTCTAATATAAGAAAATGCTAGGTTGGACTTAACTTAGATAATTTTGATTTGGATGTGTCACACATGATCATAATAATCTAAGAGGCAAAATACAAGGAGTTACATGTTGATGTAATTGACAAGAAGTTGTTTACCTATTTATTTGTATATCGTTTGTTGTGTCACACAAGGCTATATACATTTGAAATATGATCTTTATTCTCACTAGCAAATCTTTAACTAGATTTGCCGAACTATATAAGGAGGGTAATATAGTTTGATGAAAAATAGTGGGAGATACCAATTTAAATAAAGACCTAATTTATTTTGGTAATTAATAAAATGAATGTATGCTAAAATGTTGTCTATTTTTCACATGCAGAATTTTACAAATGTCAAACTCACTATCACTGCGTAGCATACTTGATGCTAATAAACTGACCGGACCGAATTACACGGACTGGTTAAGGAATTTGAGAATTGTTCTCACTGCTGAAAAGCTTTCCTATGTCCTAAATTCGCCTGTCCCTGCAACTGTTGCAGTAAATGCCTCTGAGGAAGAAGTTGCTACTTTTAAGAAGTGGCAAGATGATGCAGTTGTGGTTCAATGCATCATGCTCGCATCCATGACTAACGAGCTTCAGCGTCAGCACGAAAAAATGGATGCTCCTACTATACTGCTGCACCTTAAAGATCTTTATGGTGAGCAAAGTAGGACTGCCAGATATCAGATATCTAAGGAGCTTTTCCGATCTCGGATGACCGAGGGCACTGCCGTTGAGACTCATGTCCTCAAGATGATCAATCTGATTGAACAACTTGGACAGTTAGGTTTTGTGATGGATGGGGAGTTGAGCCAAGATTTGATCTTGCAGTCACTCCCGGATACCTTCTCACAATTTGTTGTGAATTTTCACATGAATAAGTTGGACATCAGCTTGCCTGAGTTACTAAACATGTTGAAAACTGTGGATGGTCACTTCTCATCTAAAAAGAACCAAGTCTTATTGGTAGATGATTCTTCCAAGAAAAGGAAGAGGCCCAAGGGAACTTCCCAAAAGAAGAAATCCAAGAAGGCTAAGGGCAAGGCGAAAGTAAAGGATAATAAGAAGGCAGATCCAGATAACAAAGGAATATGCTTCCATTACAATAAGTCGGGTCACTGGAAAAGAAACTGTAAAGAGTATATTGCAAGTTTAAAGCAGAAGAAACTTGGAGAAGTTTCAACTGCAGATCAAGGTTTGTTCATGATTGAAATAAATCTTTCTGTAAGTCAAAGTTCTACTTGGGTATTAGATACCGGCTGTGGTTCTCACATATGTAATACTATGCAGGGACTAAGCAGAAGTAGAAAGCTAAACAAAGATGAAGTCATCCTGCGCGTGGGGAATGGAGCAAAGGTTGCTGCATTAGCCGTAGGAACTTATTGTTTAGTGTTGCCTACGGGCAAATCCATTAGTTTAAATAATTGTTATTATGTTCCAGTACTTATTAGAAACATTATTTCTATTCGTATGTTGGACAAGGATGGTTTTGAAATTATAATAAAGAACAACAGTTGTTCTATTTATAAAAATAATGTTTTATATGGTGTTGGTAATTTACTGAATGGACTTTACTTGCTTGACTTACAAGAAAATATATTGCAAATTGAACAAACTAAGAAAAGGAAAAGAGATAATGTAAATTATACTTTTTTGTGGCACTGTAGACTTGGTCATATTAATGAAACAAGATTAAACAAGTTGCATAAAGATGGGCTTTTAGAGCTATCTGATTATGAATCATATCCAACTTGTGAATCTTGTCTCACGGGTAAAATGACTAAATCTCCTTTTAGTGGAAAAGGAGAAAGAGTTACAGAGTTGTTAGAGTTGGTACACACAGATGTATGTGGACCTATGACAACGCATGCACAAGGAGGGTATTCATATTTTATTACTTTCACTGATGATCATTCAAGATTTGGATATGTGTATTTAATGAAATACAAGTCTGAATCATTTGAAAAGTTTAAAGAATTCAGAAGTGAAGTAGAGAAACAAACTGGCAAGAGTATTAAGATTCTTCGATCGGATCGAGGCGGTGAATACTTAAGCAATGCGTTTCTAAATTATCTCAAAGAAAATGGTATAATCTCACAATGGACTCCACCAGGTACTCCACAAATGAATGGTGTATCTGAAAGGAGAAATCGAACATTGTTGGATATGGTTCGTTCCATGATGAGTTTACCGATCTTCTAGTTTCATTCTGGGGTTATGCCCTAGAAACGGCTGCATACTTACTTAACAAAGTACCTTCTAAATTTGTTCCAAAGACTCCATATGAAGTATGGACAGGAAGGAAACCGAATCTTAAGTATGTTAAGATTTGGGGTTGTCCAGCTTATGTCAAAAGGTTTGAACATGATAAGCAAGAGACAAGATCTGATAAGTGTAAATTTGTGGGATACCCTAAAGAAACTGCAGGGTATTATTTCTATCATCCTATTGAGCAAAAGGTGTTTGCCGCAAAACATGTTACCTTCTTGGAAAATGAGTTTATCCTCGAAGGGGTCAGTGGGAGTAAGATAGACCTTGACGAAATTCAAGAACCACAAAACACTGTAGATCAAAGTGAGGTACCTAATGAAGTAACACAACCTAATGTACCACAACCTATTCGTAAATCTGGAAGAGTACCGAAGATACCTGAAAGGTATGGATTCATCATAGAAGATGATGATGAGGTACGCATCATAGATAATGATGATCCATGGACTTACGAAGAGACAATGAGTTGTAAAGACTCAGAGAAATGGCTAACAGCCATGAAATCCGAGATGGACTCCATGTATGAGAACCAAGTATGGACTTTGGTTACTCCACCTGAGGGCATTAAGCCTATTGGGTGCAAATGGGTCTTTAAGAGAAAGACTGGAGCAGACGGCAAGGTAGAGACCTATAAGGCCCGATTGGTTGCAAAAGGTTTCAGACAAAGACAAGGTGTTGACTATGATGAAACCTTCTCACCAGTAGCAATGCTCAAGTCCATTCGGATTTTGCTTGCAATTGCAGGTTATCATGACTATGAGATCTGGCAAATGGACGTGAAAACGGCCTTCCTCAATGGGAAACTAGAAGAGGATGTATATATGATACAGCCAGAGGGATTTATTTCAAAGGTTGGAACAAATCAAGTCTGTAAGCTACAACGATCCATCTATGGATTGAAGCAAGCTTCTCGAAGATGGAACATCCGTTTTGATGAGATAATCAAAAGGTTTGATTTTATCAAAAACGAGGATGAACCATGTGTGTACAAGAAGGTTAGTGGGAGCGCTGTCACATTACTAGTATTATATGTTGATGATATATTACTAATAGGGAATGATGTTCCAATGCTACAGTCGATCAAGATTTGGTTATCTAAACACTTCTCCATGAAAGACTTGGGAGAAGCATCCTATATTTTGGGGATAAAGATCTATAGAGATAGATCTAAAAGGATGCTTGGCTTGTCCCAAGGAACGTACATTGATTCTATGCTAAAAAGCTTTAGCATGGAAGATTTCAAGAAAGGGCTCATGCCGATGGGTTCTGGAATACATCTCTCAAAGAAACAGGCCCCAAAGACACCTAAAGAGAGAGCCCGTATGAGTAAAATTCCTTATGCCTCGGCAATAGGATCTATCATGTACGGGACGATATATATTGTTAGTTCCCAATGACACGAAAGTAATCTAGAAGGGGGGGGGGGGGGTTGAATAGATTCTTTTAAAATTTCTTCTCTTTGAAATTATCTTTCTTGATTAATTCTTAACCCGAAGTTTAACACAGCGGAATAAGATTTAGTTAATCTTTTCTTGAAATGTTAAATTAATAAATCAACAAGCAAATATATGACAGATATAATAAATGAAAGACACCAAGAGAGAGACTCTGGGTTTTAAGTGGTTCAGAGCACACAATACTCCTACTCCACTGTTCTGCTCTCTCAGCAGCAAATCCACTAAGGATACTTTTACAAAAGCTGAATCACTAAGATTCCTTCAAGACCCGAAGTCTTGGAATTTTAGTTCACAAAGAACTTCACAAGTCTAACAGACTTGCTTACACTAGTTCACTAAGAACTTTCAAAGTCTAACCGACTTGCTTATATCAGTTCACAGAGAACTCTTCTGGATTGATGTATATTTGGATGTGCTACTAAGTTGCTTATCAGCTTGAATGTTTGAAGGGCTTAGTAGCAATGCAGACTTTCTTATCAGTTCAATCTTTTTCACTTCTTGTGTTCTTCTTTCTTTGTACAGTGCTGCATCTTTTCTTCTGCTGATCTTCGTATTTAAGAGGTAAGGGCTTCAGATTTCTTCCCGTTGGATCGTGTATTTCTTCCCGTTACCTCACAGAGGAGAGCTGCTGAATATTGTATTAATAAAGCTCATTAAATCTCTGATGAGACATTATTTGATCTGACCTGTTAGTCCATGCAAGTTTGTTTTCCTTTTTCCTCTGAGACAGAGATGTCAGACATAGGTTCCCACTAACTTTTATAGAGTCGTTTGGTCTTCCCAAACTATAGGTCTGATAGGACACAGTCTTCTGACTTTTCTGCCTTAAAAGTCTTCTTTCTGTTCCATAGTGCGCTTGGGTCAGACTCCTGACTTTTCTGACTTGATTGATTTGCAGAAGCTTCCTTTTTAGTTACTTTGATGAAGAGAAAAAATACTTGAATAGAATGGCTCCTGATCTGACAAACGTGATGTCTCCTTCCTTTTTGCTCAACGATCTTATATGATCAACTCTACGAATACCTTTGCTTACGTGATTGATCTGTAAAGGATCATCTCTTACTGATCATCGTAGAGTTTACTCAACTGTTAGAATGTTTGATCGTAGAGTCCAATTTAAGGTTTCTCGGAAAGAACAGTCTGGTTGGTCGTAGAGTCTTCTGGACCACAATCGTAGAGTCCATTCTACGATTGGTTGTCTTGATCGTAGAGTCTTCGGAAGCACAGTCGTAGAGTCCATTCTACGATTGGTTGCCTTAATCGTAGAGTCTGTTTGAATCGTAGAGTTTCATTGACACAAATCGTAGAGTTCTTTTTACGACTTTATTACATCAACAGATCAACCTAACAGTTTTGATCTATCTAAGTCTTAGTACAACACACAAGACTTTTATACAATTAATAATAGATCAACCTAACAGCTTTGATCTTATCTAATACAGCCCTTGTACATTATTTCTAATCATCAAATTTAATCATTCAATGTTCAACAATCTCCCCCAATTTGATGATGACAACATTATTAACAGATAGTGATTTAGAGCATATTAATATAGGCAAAATGCAAGAGTAATTGAATGCCTAATCATACAGTGAGCAGCTGTATTTTCAAGAGAAAAAATATGAATTTTATTGATGTTTTTGACAGATGATACAATTGAGAAAACAACAGAAAAAAATAACTTATCTCCTTCTGCTAGGAGGTCTCCTACCTTCTTCTTCCCTCTGCCTGAAGAATGCTCTCCTTTCTTCTTCAGCTTTTCTTAGTTCTTCTTCCCTCAACACAGCTTCTTCTTCTTTAATTTGAAACCATTCCTGTGAGCTAGAAGGTCTCATTGATGAGGAAGAAGGTCTTGCTGTTACCACCTCCTGTTGTGAGCCAGAAGTCCTCATAGTTGAGGAAGGAGGTCTTGCTGTCACCTCCTGTCTGGGACGAGATGGTACTGCTTCGAATCTAGGAGGATATATTGAAGTTTGAACCATCCTCATCCCTTGAGGTGCTCTTCCTCTTCTGCTGTGATCTGAGCTAGTTCTTGTTTGCTCTACTGTGCTCAGTTTCTTCTCCCCCTTGTTGGCATCATTAAGTGTTGCTACCTGTTCTGAAATTTGCTGGATGCCCTGAATAATTTCTTGAAGTTGGGTCTTAGTGGCAGCTACATCATCTTGGTGAGCTTGGAGTCTTTCGTTAGCCATGATTTGTTTTTGCTCCACCAATGAAAAAGTGTCATTCGATCGATGTTTTTGTTCTCTGATAGAGTCCTTCAAGGCAATGATTTCATTACTGAGGCGGGTGATAGATTTATTATTTGTTTCTTGAAGAATAACAATGGCCTGCTGATGTGAGTTCAAGGCGTGCAGAATAACTCTATCCCTTTCCTTGAGATTTTCAGAGACTGCTGCCGTTAGCTGCTTCAGTCTTGTGGAAAATTGGTTGTTCAGACCGGTAGAGAGACCATTGGCAGCATCAGTGATGTCGTCCATTCTACGTTGAAGGTTGTGGGATTTTGATGCCAGGTCGTTTTGTATCTCTATATGGATATGGCTTGTCAAGTCAGTTAAGCCCTCAGATATAGGAAGCCGAGATACCTTGTCTAAAATTTCCTGGAGAAGTTGAGATGATTGTCCCTGGTCGGCCGTAGAGCTTGGAATATGAAAGTACTCGTGACCAGAGGTGGAGGGAATATCCTCGTATGTTAACAGGAGTCTTGAAGATGGAGCCGGAGGAATTGTTTGCTGAGTAGGCAGAATTTCAGGAGAGTCTGGAGGGTACTCTACGTTTTGATCATGTATGCTTTCTGGACCACCAATCGTAGATGGTGGGGACTCTACGATCGGGGAAATGTGGGTCGTAGAGCTTGATGCAGGATGAGTACTTGTGGACTCCTCAAATTTATTGAACATATGTGAAGGTGTATGTTTTTGAATGAGGGTTTGAGGAATAAAATGTACCTTTTGCCCTAAAGTTTGTGAAAAGGGGCTGCTAGAGATGACCTTCTGGGCAAAGAACAGATTCTGAGGGTAGCCTTGAGCAATAATCATCACATTGGGATATGCTTTGAAGGTCCAGAAGAGTTGATCCCATGCATTGTACACCAGAGCTCGGTGGAATGGCATTAGTGGCAAGAATTTTATCAGGCAGTTGAAGTTAAGGTGCCTTTGCTCATTTCTTCCAACGGCCACTATTTCAATGTCATCCTCTTCATCATCATTCATTGTGGCTGTAGGGATTGAAATTTCATCTTGAGTCTCCCCCTCAGCCAGAGCATCTGCTGGCTCAGGAATACTTGGAAGCTCCCCCTCAGCTTGAGCATCCATAGGCTCAACTGCTTCAGATGACTCCTTTTCTCCTGGAGTAAGGTCGTGTCTTTCAAGTAGCTCCCCCTTAGCTACTGAGCTTTTGTCGGCTAACTTTACTAGCCTTCTTCTCTTTTTCCTTGGCTCCTTTGGAATGACCTCTTCAGCTTCATATTTGCTGCGAGTCTCTCTTCGCAGATCTGAACTCTCATCCCCTGAAGCAGCCTTTTCTTCAGGAGCAGTAACAGGAGCCTCATTTGAAGATCCTTGAGGTTCTTCAAGCTCAAAAGCTCTTTTTCCTTTCCTTCTTCTGACAAGACCCGGAGAATGCCTGCTGACCTCCTGAGATTCTTCTTCAGCAGGAGTGTTCTTCAGAAGTGATGGCCCTGCACCACTCTGTGTACCTTCACTATCCCCTGACCGAGATAGTTTCCTATTTTCAACTGGGTTCCTCCTCCAGTTGTCAAAGAGTTTCTGGGTAATCCTTTTGTTGGTATTGAGGGCTTCTCCTTCATCATGCTCAATTAAATCCCCCAATGATGATCTAAGGAGAATGCTGATGAATCTTCCATAGAACATTTTTCTAGTGCCCTTAGCCTTTTCTGTATTTAGGACCCAATTTCCTATCCATTCCAGCAGCAAGGAGCCATAGTTGATGTTTGTCTTTTTGACTATGGCTGTCATTATTTTCAGCTGTATCTCACTGACTGAGTCATGGGCTGAATCTTTACAGAGGAGACATTTTCCTACAACATCAGCTAAAAACTCGTATTTCTGAGGAAATTCTTTCTTCTTCAACCCTTTCAGTGCTGGATTCTTTTGATGGTGCATTCTTCTCAGCCCTTCTTCGGTGCTCACCATACTTAGAGATGTCAGGCCCCCTTGCTTGAAACCTAGGGCTAGGTTGAATTCTTCAGCGGTGAGGTTGAGCGGAACTCCTTTTACAGTGGTGGTTAGAGTTCCATTGGCATAGGAACCATTTACGTAGAACTCTCGAACAAGCTTTGATAGAATCCTTGTATTTGTTCCCAACGCTTCTCGCAGTCCAGCTTTATCTAGCAACTGGATTATTCTTTTGAACTGCTTATCTGCTGTATCGAAGGCTTCAAAGTTGAGCTCATTTCCAGAAATAACTTGAGCAGGTGCCATTTGATCGTTTTTCTGAAACGAGAAGAACGGTTTATCTGAGAAATGATAACTTAGGGTTCGGGATTGAGAGAGAAAAGAGAGAGAGAGAGATATAGATTTTTGAACTTTGAAGAAATGAACGACGTGCAGTTTTCAAAGTATTTAAAACTTCCCTCTATGTTTGCTGAGACACGTTCGGATAGGCTCATTTCAGTTGGTTGATGACCATTTTACCCTTAGTTCCTCAGAGCTTTACGATCCTTAGTCACACAATGATTCTTTTGTTTTTCGTAGAGTTGTCTCTACGATTGAGGAATACTCTGCGATCCTTGGATTGAAAGTCGTTGAGTAAGTTCTACGATTCTTGGCTTGATGATCGTCGAGTGAGCTCTACGATCTTGAGTATACTCTACGATCCTTGACAATTGTTGACTTGAGTTGAGCATGTCCATTACTTTTCTTGCACACTTTTGTTCCTCCAGAGTTAGTATCCTAAAGAAAACATACATTAAGGGTCTAGATTTAGCATTCCTAACTCACTTATTAGTTTATTAAATCTTGACTCATCTAAAGGCTTTGTAAAGACATCTGCTAGTTGATCTTCAGTTGGGATGTAGTGAAGTGATATATTTCCATTTTGTACATGATCCCTGATGAAATGATATCTTATATCTATGTGCTTAGTTCTAGAGTGCATAACAGGATTATGTGTTATAGCAATTGCACTAGTATTATCACAGTATATAGGGATAGATTTTAGCTCAAACCCATAGTCTGCAAGCTGAGTCTTCATCCATAGGATTTGTGCACAGCAACTGCTTGCAGCTATATATTCAGCTTCTGCAGTAGATGTTGATACTGAGTTCTGCTTTTTACTAAACCAAGAAACAAGTCTGTTGCCAAGCATCTGACAAGTTCCACTTGTGCTTTTTCTGTCTATTTTGCATCCTGCATAGTCAGCATCTGAGTATCCCACAAGATCAAAGGAGGACTCCTTGGGATACCATAATCCTAAATTTGGAGTTCCTTTAAGATACTTGAAAATTCTTTTCACAGCTAATAGATGTGACTCTTTGGGGTTAGTCTGAAATCTAGCACATATACATGTAGCAAACATTATATCTGGTCGACTCGCAGTATGATATAATAGTGAACCTATCATACCTCTGTACTGAGTGATTTTAGTGGATTTACCATTTTCATCTTTGTCAAGCTTGGTGGCAGGTGGCATAGGAGTCTTCATGATAGATGCAGATTCCATGCCATATTTCTTTAACAAGTCTTTGATATATTTGGCCTGATTAATGAATATGCCTTCATTTGTCTGCTTCACTTGTAGTCCAAGGAAGAAGTTGAGTTCTCCCATCAAGCTCATTTCAAATTTGCTCTGCATAAGCTTGGCAAATCTTTCACATAATTTTTCATCAGAGGAACCAAATATGATATCATCTACATAAATTTGAACTAGCAGTGTCTTATCCTTATGTTTCTTCAAAAATAAGGTAGTATCAATTCTTCCTCTAGTAAATCCCTTTTCAATGAGAAAGTTAGTCAAGGTTTCATACCATGCTCTAGGTGCTTGTTTTAGACCATATAGTGCTTTATCTAATTTATAGACATAATTTGAAAAAGTTGGATTGATGAAACATGGAGGTTGTTCCACGTAAACTTCTTCTTGGAGTTCCCCATTCAGAAAAGCACTCTTGACATCCATTTGGAAGACTTTGAACTTCATGTGAGCAGCATGGGCAAGGAAAGTCCTTATGGCTTCCAATCTGGCAACTGGAGCATATGTTTCATCGTAGTCAATTCCTTCTTCTTGAGAATATCCTTTGGCCACTAGTCTTGCTTTATTCCTTGTTATCACACCATTTTCATCCATCTTGTTTCTGAAAACCCATTTGGTGCCAATGACAGGTTTATGCTGAGGCCTGGCCACTAATCTCCAGACCTTGCTTCTTTCAAATTGATTTAGCTCCTCTTGCATGGCCTCTATCCAACTTGAATCTTCTAAGGCCTCTTCAATCTTCTTGGGTTCCTCTTGAGAGAGAAAGCTTAGGTAAAAGCATTCATTAGAGGTTGCAGCTCTAGTCTTGATTCCGGTGTTTGGATCTCCAATAATAAGATCTTGAGTGTGATCTTTGGTCCATTTTATTCTGCTAGGAACGTCTGTTCTGGTGCCCTCTTGTCTGAGTTCCTCTAAATCAGCTTCTGGTTCTGATTGTAAAGTTCCAGTGTCTGATGTGGTGTGCTCTACGATTTCCTCTCCTAGCTCAACGATTTCTGTCGCTGGTTCCATGGCCGTAGAGTCGGACTCTACGATTTTGAGTTCTTCGATCGTTGAGCTTGTGTCTGCCGACTCGTTGAAAGGTGATCTTTTCTTTTCAGGATCTGATTCATCGAATGTGACGTGGATGGAGATTTCAACAGTTAGTGACTCCTTGTTGAACACTCTAAATGCTCTGCTATCTGTTGCATAACCAAGAAAGATTCCTTCATCTGATTTTGGTTGGAATTTGGTTAGATGCTTCTTGCCATTGTTGAGTATGTAACACAGGCAACCAAATGCATGAAAATAACTTATATTTGGCTTTCTTCCTTTCCATAATTCGTACGGAGTTTTCTTCAATGTTGAGTGTATGAGTGACCTGTTTTGAGTATAACATGCAATACTGATCAGCCCAGAAATATTCAGGGAGAGAAGCTGCTGCTAAGAGGGTTCTTCCTGCTTCAATAAGAGTTCTATTCTTCCTTTCTGCTACTCCATTTTGCTGAGGCGTTCTTGGGGCTGAGAAGTTGTGATTTATTCCATTTTCTTCACAAAACAAGTCCATTTCTGAGAAATCAAATTCTCGTCCATGATCACTTCTGATGGCCTTTATCTTTTCTCCCTTTTCATTCATGATCAGTCTGAAGAGCTTGATGAGATGTGAAATGGTTTCATCTTTGGAGCTTAGAAAGAATACCCATGTATATCTGGTGTAGTCATCAACTACAACTAGAGAGTATTTCTTTCCTCCGAGTCTGGTCGTAGATACTGGACCGAATAAATCCATGTGAAGTAGTTGAAGTGCTCTATCATTTGAGTTTGCTGATTTGCTTTGGAATGACGTCTTTGTTTGCTTTCCAAACTGACAAGCTTTGCAGGGCTTTTCTTTAATGAAGTTTAACTTTGGCAATCCTTTTACTAGATCTTTGGAGGCAAGCTTTGAAATGCTTTTGAAGTTAAGATGTGATAACCTCCTATGCCAGAGCCAGCACATATCTTCAGAGGCTTTAGCAAGAAAGCAGACAGTTTGTTCTGAACTTAATTTAGCAAGATTGACCACATAGACATTTCCTTCTCGAACTCCTTCTAGCTTTAGAGAATTTGTTTTCAAGTCTCTAACTTGACATTGGTTGTTGAGGAAGGTGACTTGATGTCCTTTATCACAGAGTTGACTTATACTTAGCAAGTTGTGCTTTAGTCCCTCAACATATGCTACTTTACTGAAAGATATTGCACCATTCCCAGTTGAGCCATAACCCCTGGTTTTCCCTGAGTTGTTGTCTCCAAAAATAACAGTAGGTCCATCTTTTTCTTTAAATTCTGATAGAAGAGCCTTATCTCCTGTCATGTGTCGTGAGCATCCACTGTCAAGATACCAGATGGATCTCTTTACCTGCATAACAAATCAATCTTCATTTTGGTACCCATATCTGTTTGGGTCCTACTTTGTTAGTACCTTTTGGGACCCAAATCTGTTTGATTTTAGATCCTTGCCTTCTATGATATCTTAACAAATATTTATCATTTTTATGAGGGTGCCTATGATTAATATGATATTGATAATGATATGTGTGTATTTGTGACTTTTTGTTCGTCCAGGACTTGTATGGATTATGATTTCTCATAGTCTTTTGCTGATCTACATTCTGCTTCCATACAACTCTACGATTCTCATGATTCGTAGAGTGAGTTTTGCTTGACTTATTTTTCAATTTTCTGAATCCAAGACCTGTGTGAGTTTTGTTAAAACTGATTGTAGGTTTAGCAGAATGTGAATAGGTGGTAGAATCTGAGGATTTGATGAACACAATTCCTTTATTAAAATTAAAGGATTTGTCTTCATTTATTTCCTTTGACTTCTCCATATTGGGTTCTGAGAATAAATTCTCAAATCCCAATCCTGATCTATCAGTCACATCTCTTTGACTTGAGATCAGGGTGTCCATAGACAAACTAGACTTGTTCCACATAGAAATAGTATTTTCTAGTTCCTGAATCTTGGAGACTAGTGAGGATTCTTTATATGTGCTCAACTCATTTATCTCTTTTAGTCTTTTATTCTCAGTTTCAAGATTAGAGTAAAGTTGTGCAGTTTGAACTGAGGCTTCTAATTCCATGCTTATTTTTTCTTTATCCTCTTTTAGATGAGAGTAATCTTTAGATAACCTTCTAAACAATTTTATATATTTGTGCAATTCTGTCATTAAGTCATGCATGCCTTCTCTAAGATCATCAATGCTTAAATCAGGAGAATAGAAATCAAATACCTCATCTATGATGAATTCCTTTTTGCTGCTTCCTTCTTCATTTGCCATTAAGCACAGATTGGCCTTCTGTGGCTCTTCATCATCACTTGACTCAGAGTTTAGTTCTTCTTCTGAGTCACTCTAGGAGCCTTCAGCCATGAAGCTTTTGTCCTTCTTCTTTTGTTTATGGAAGCTTTTGAATTCTCTTTTTGGATTTGCTTTTGATTTGTCCCTCTTCACCTCTTCTCTCAATGGTTTTGGACATTTAGCAATGAAATGACCTGGCTTCTTGCAATTGTAGCAAAGGTCATTTGCTTGTTCTTTGCTGCTGTTGCTTCTGAACTTCTGAGATTTGTTTCTGTTGATGAATCTTTTAAAATGTCTGACTAGCATGGCAGCTCCTTCATCATCATTTGATTCATCTTTGTCAGAGTCAGAGATATCCTTGTGATTGCTTCTGTGAGTTGAGGTTGAGGCTTTAAGAGCAATGTTTTTCTCCTTCTTTCTTTCACCCGATAGATTTTCTGCTCTTTGATTTAGCTCCAGCTCATAGGTGAGAAGATTTCCATATAACTGTTGTACAGTCATCTCGTGCAAGTTCTTTGACTCTCGGATGACTGTGGTTTTGGCATCCCATTTGCTTGGCAGAGATCTCGTGAATTTAATGATAAGATCTCTGTTTGGATAGATTTTTCCATAAGATCTGAGAGAGTTTAGTAGCAAGTTAAATCTCTCGTAGGTGGTTGTAATGTTTTCACCAGAGATGTGAGTGAACATCTCATACTGTTGAACAAGCAGTGATTGCTTATTTTCTCTGACTTCTTCTGTTCCTTCATGCATGATCAACAAAGTTTGCCATACTTCTTGAGCTGTCTTGCAGTTGACAACGTTTTCAAATAGATCATCATCCAGAGATTGAAACAAGATGTTCTTAGCCCTTTTGTCTCTTTGAACATCCTTCTTTTCATTGTCCGTCCATTCGTCTCTTTTCTTTGCTACAAGCTTGCTTGGATCTTCAGTTGATAGTGCAAGCTTCATTGGTATGAATGGCCCATTCATCACTGTCTCGAATAGTTCATCATCTATAGCATCCATGTAAGCCTGCATACGAACTTTCCAGTTAGCAAATTTTTCTTTATTACACATAGGTGGTCGGTTACCTCCTCCGAGTTCCGATCCATTCTTGTTGAGTGCCATTTGATCTACTCAAGCTTGTAAGGCTTTAGATGTGAGAACCTGCTCTGATACCAATTGTTAGTTCCCAATGACACGAAAGTAATCTAGAAGGGGGGGGGGGGGGGGTTGAATAGATTCTTTTAAAATTTCTTCTCTTTGAAATTATCTTTCTTGATTAATTCTTAACCCGAAGTTTAACACAGCGGAATAAGATTTAGTTAATCTTTTCTTGAAATGTTAAATTAATAAATCAACAAGCAAATATATGACAGATATAATAAATGAAAGACACCAAGAGAGAGACTCTGGGTTTTAAGTGGTTCAGAGCACACAATACTCCTACTCCACTGTTCTGCTCTCTCAGCAACAAATCCACTAAGGATACTTTTACAAAAGCTGAATCACTAAGATTCCTTCAAGACCCGCAGTCTTGGAATTTTAGTTCACAAAGAACTTCACAAGTCTAACAGACTTGCTTACACTAGTTCACTAAGAACTTTCAAAGTCTAACCGACTTGCTTATATCAGTTCACAGAGAACTCTTCTGGATTGATGTATATTTGGATGTGCTACTAAGTTGCTTATCAGCTTGAATGTTTGAAGGGCTTAGTAGCAATGCAGACTTTCTTATCAGTTCAATCTTTTTCACTTCTTGCGTTCTTCTTTCTTTGTACAGTGCTGCATCTTTTCTTCTGCTGATCTTCGTATTTAAGAGGTAAGGGCTTCAGATTTCTTCCCGTTGGATCGTGTATTTCTTCCCGTTACCTCACAGAGGAGAGCTGCTGAATATTGTATTAATAAAGCTCATTAAATCTCTGATGAGACATTATTTGATCTGACCTGTTAGTCCATGCAAGTTTGTTTTCCTTTTTCCTCTGAGACAGAGATGTCAGACATAGGTTCCCACTAACTTTTATAGAGTCGTTTGGTCTTCCCAAACTATAGGTCTGATAGGACACAGTCTTCTGACTTTTCTGCCTTAAAAGTCTTCTTTCTGTTCCATAATGCGCTTGGGTCAGACTCCTGACTTTTCTGACTTGATTGATTTGCAGAAGCTTCCTTTTTAGTTACTTTGATGAAGAGAAAAAATACTTGAATAGAATGGCTCCTGATCTGACAAACGTGATGTCTCCTTCCTTTTTGCTCAACGATCTTATATGATCAACTCTACGAATACCTTTGCTTACGTGATTGATCTGTAAAGGATCATCTCTTACTGATCATCGTAGAGTTTACTCAACTGTTAGAATGTTTGATCGTAGAGTCCAATTTAAGGTTTCTCGGAAAGAACAGTCTGGTTGGTCGTAGAGTCTTCTGGACCACAATCGTAGAGTCCATTCTACGATTGGTTGTCTTGATCGTAGAGTCTTCGGAAGCACAGTCGTAGAGTCCATTCTACGATTGGTTGCCTTAATCGTAGAGTCTGTTTGAATCGTAGAGTTTCATTGACACAAATCGTAGAGTTCTTTTTACGACTTTATTACATCAACAGATCAACCTAACAGTTTTGATCTATCTAAGTCTTAGTACAACACATAAGACTTTTATACAATTAATAATAGATTAACCTAACAGCTTTGATCTTATCTAATACAGCCCTTGTACATTATTTCTAATCATCAAATTTAATCATTCAATGTTCAACATATACAAGACCTGATGTTGCTCACGCACTTAGTGTAACAAGTAGATATCAGTCTAATCCTGGAGAAGAACACTGGAAGGTAGTGAAAAATATCCTAAAGTACTTAAGAAGGACTAAGGATACATTTCTTATCTACGGTGGGTCTGATTTGAAACTAGAGGGCTATACAGACTCAAGTTTTCAAACTGACCGAGATGATAGTAAATCTGTTTCGGGTTATGTGTTTACCCTAAACGGTGGTGCAGTGAGTTGGAAAAGTTCCAAACAGCAAACAGTTGCTGATTCAGTGACAGAGGCAGAGTACATAGCTGCAAGTGAAGCTGCAAAGGAAGCTGTTTGGATGAAGAAGTTCATTACAGAACTTGGAGTGGTTCCTAGCATTCAAGGACCAGTGCCTTTATTTTGTGACAACACGGGAGCTGTTGCACAAGCCAAGAAACCCAAGTCTCATCAGAAATCCAAACACGTATTGTGGCGATTTCATTTGATTAGAGAAATCATTGAAAGAGGAGATGTCACCTTGGAGCGTGTCGACTCTCTTGACAACATAGCAGATCCATTTACTAAAGTTTTAACTCAAAAGCAGTTTGATCGTCACTTAGAGAAGATGGGTAATAGATAGTGCAAGTGGGAGATTGAAAGTAGTATGCACACAAGCCAATCATATTTAATATGATGTAGCATATACTTTGTAATCTTATTCAATTATTAATAAAAGTTTATTTATACAAAGGCATTTTCTTTATCCATATTTAATAAGATAATATTAATTGTGATAAACCCATAGTTGTTGAGCAATGCTTTTAGAATCATGATGATGATCATGCTAATGAGATCTAAATTCAAGATAGCTCAAAACTAAAATTGTTCCTAATCGTGGGATCACTAAAATGGGGATTAGTGAATCCGGATAGATTAGTACATACTATGCTTGCTCTTATGAAGAGGATGATTGATCTCATAATCATTAGTGTAGAGACACTAAAGCAAGTATGTAGGTTCTTATTAGAGAATAAGTTCACTGAACGTGACTCGCTCAAGGAACACCTAATGGAGTCTTACTTGCATGTCAATAGGAGTTCCTTTTGTGATAGTAGTACAAGTGATCCTTGGACTTGAGATCATCATAGTATCTTGTGTATGATGAATTATGTTTTGACATATTCCTTAAAACCTTTAGGGTATATCAAAGGGTATGATCGGATATAATAAGTCATACATGGAGATAGGTGAATGATCAACAAAGAATCTACCACTTCTAGTAAAAGAAGAGAATGTCCTATGCGATTCGATAAATGACAACTCAGTAGTCCTTGGCCAAGGCAGAATGAAAATTAGAAAGTAGTTTCTAATTTACGTTAATTAGAGTTATTCATTTAAGGATCTAAATGCATATAATCAAATAAAATAAGACTTGACAGTTATACCATGTCTTATATTTGATTGGGACGTTGTGAGGTAGAATGATTGAATTGTACGGTAACTATTCGCTGGATAGGTTCTTTTGTGATTAAATGTTGAAATCTATATTATCTGGAAAGTCGTTGATCGCTAAGGGGGCTTACCCTTATTATGCAATAAATATTATTTATTTAAATGAATTAAATAGTTTAATTTATTTATATAAATAAGATTAGAATAGTTCTAATTAATTTATTCTATAACAGGTTTAATATGGAGAACCTAAAGGGTCACACCGCAAAAGAAAAATAATTATTTAAGAAGTAAATGGCATAATTGTAATAATGAATTAAGTATATTTAATTTATACTATGTGGATAGAATAAATTAAATAGCTTAATATTTATTATTTAGTATTTTGGAAATACTAATTATAAATTAATAAGAGGAGTCTTATTATTATTATTACTATTATTATTATTTAGTTCCTAAATGGTTTAGGAATTAATTAATAAGAGTACTCTCATAATTAATAATTAAGTTCCTAAATAGTTTAGGAATTATAATTATTATATTAAATCAATTAAGTTCCTAATTAGATTAGGAGTTTAATTAAAAACCCTATTCCTAAAGGTGTTAGGAGGATTTACTAAATCTATAAATAAGAGAAGTCTTATTATGGATTAGGGTTACACACATACACTTCCACAAGTATTGGGAGAGTACTCACATATTCTCTAGAGAGAGAAAATTAGGGTTTGCCATCACCCACTTCTTGGATTATTGTTATTATTTGGTGGATCACCTCTAGAGGTCAAACACTTGGGTGGCTAACGTTGATCATTGGAATCCAATAGGTGAAATTCAAGGAGATCGTGAAGGATTTGGAGGTGAACTTGTACCCGTTGAAGCTTTGAGTTCTACAAGGGTATATCTCTAACTTCTTCTTTATTAATTAATAATTGCGCATAAAGGTCGATCTTGGATTATGGTTTGTAAATTTTTTAAATTTGATTTTACCATGCTTCCGCTAATTTTATGCAATTTGATTGCGTCTATGATTTTTACAAACCAACATCAGGTATCTTCGGTACTAAACCAGATTTACGACTTGGTTGTGGTACAATAAGTTTATCTACTTGTACATATTCCTTCATTTTATCTGTAGTGTTTTGTGGTTCTTGAACTTATTCAAGATATATTTTACTCCCACTAACCCTTTAAGAAAAAACTCATTTTTCTATAAGGCAGCATGTTTCAAACAAACACTTTTTTAGTTAGTCGGATTATAGAAGTGATACCCTAAACTTTCTTTAGGATATCCCACAAGTTTACACTTATTAGATCATGTCTCTAGCTTATCTTTGTCAAACTTTTTGACATAAGCTGAACAATTCAAATCTTAACATGCTTAAGACTTGGTTTCCTCCCTATCCATGACTCATATGAAGTCTTAGGGACGGAATTTGAAGGTACCTTATTTAGTAAATATGCGATCGTTTCTAGAGCATAACCCTAGAAGGATACTGGAAGATCGGTAATACTCATTATGGATCATCACCATGTCCATTGTGAGAATACCATTTCGCTTGAGATGATCTAGAAACTTACTGCTTAAGTATTCCCTTCTTGATCTAATCGAAGAACTTTAATACTTTTGGCATTTAGTTTATATACTTCACTTTTGAATTCTTTGAACATTTCAAACGATTTGGATTTGTATTTCATTAAATACATATATCAAAATCTAGAATCATTAGTGAAAGTAATGAATGAATACCCTCCTCTCGCATTTGTTGTCATAGGTCCCACACACCACTGTGTGTACCATCTCTAACAACTCCGTAACTCGCTCTCCATGTCCAGTAAATGGAGATTTAGTCATATTATCCATGATACAAGATTCACAAGTTGTATTTGATTCATAATCAAAAGCTCTAAAAGCCTATCTTTATACAACTTATTTTAGTCTTGTTTCATTAGCATGACCGAGTTAACAGTATTGCATGAAGGTATGATTCATATCATCTATTTGCTTTTAGTTTGTTCAAATTTGGAATAATTTTCATATAAGTCAAGTATACAAAATCTATTAAGTAATCAACCAGTTCTAAAAAAACATTATCATTATAAATAGAACAACGATTGTTCATTGTTATAATTTCAAAAACCCTTCCTTGTCATCACATGGAACTGAAATAATATTTCTAAGAACTGGAACATAGTAACAACTTACTAACTTAATAGGCTTGCTCGTAGGCAATGCTAAATTATAAGTTCACATGGCTAATGCAGCAACCTTTACTTCATTTCCCAACACATGATTACTTATCATTTATTTAGCTTTCTACTTCTGCTTAGTCTCTGCAACGACTTGCATATGTGAGAGCACCATTCGATATCTAATACCTAAGTAGAACTTGACTTATAGAAAGTTCTATTTTATTATGAACAAATCTATATCTGTAGTTGAAGTTTCACTAAACTTCTTCTACTTAACTACTACAACTCTCTTGCAGTTGTTCTTCCAGTGTCCCAGCTTATCGCAATAAAAGCAAACTCCTTTGCCCTCGGGATCACTTTTGTTTATGTCCTTTGTTTAACCTTTCTTTTGCCTTCTACTCTTTTTGACTCCTCAGAAATACCTTTGGCCATCTTCCTCCGCTTAGAAGATTCATCTACAAGGAAAACTTGGTTTTTCTAGGAAGGAAAGTGACTCTCAACAGTCTTCAACATATTTAAGCAAATCAGTTAAACTGACTTCTAGCTTATTAATGTTTGAAGTTCACAACATATTGTGAATTAGAGTCAGTGAGTGACTGCAAGATCGAATCTTGAGTCAATCTCCATCATTGACAAAACTGGTTGTCCTAATTGATCAATCCAATTGATCATCTTTAGGACATGTGTCTTTTACTGTAGTGCCATTGGTTATTATAGATCGGAAGAGCTCCTTAGATATCTTATATTTAGTTAACCTATTTTGCTCACCATACAACTATTGAATGTGCAGCAATATAGTAGGTGCATCCATTTTCTCGTGTTGACGTTGTAACTCGATACTTATGGATGCGAGCATGACGCATTGAGCCACCTTTGCATCATCTTGCCATTTCATAAAAATAGCAATCTCTTCCTCAGAGGCTTAGTCTACAACGTTTGTAGGAATAGACAAATTAAGGACATTTGCTAGCTTTTCAGCATTGAGAACTATTCTCAAATTTGTTTAATCAATCCGAACAATTCGGTTCGATTAATTGTTAGCATACATTATGCTATGCAGTGTTAGTGAATTAAACAGAACAATATTCTTTAAGTGAATTAATAACAACATTAATATGCATTCATTTTATTAATTACCAAAATAAATTAGGTCTTTACTTAAAATGGTGTCTCCCACTATTTTCATCAAATTATATTACCCTCTTTATATAGTTCGACAAATTTAGTTAAAAATTTGCTAGTGAGAATAAGGATCCTATTTCAAATGTATATAGCCTTGTGTGACACAACAAACGATATATAAATAAATAGGTAGACAACTCTTGTCAATTACATTAACATGTAACTCCTTTTATTTTGCCTCTTAGATTATTATGATCATGTGTGACACATCCAAATCAAAATTATCCAAGTTAAGTCCAACCTAGCATTTTCTTATATTAGAAGAGAAAAAGACCGTCATTGTGTGACACAACAAAACAGTAATGTTCAATTCTTTTTATAAACATCAAATGTGATAAAACAACATTTCAAAAAATTAATATAAGTCTTGTGTGACACAACAAACTTATAATGATTATTTGATACTCTATCGTTTTACCATGCTAGAAGGCGACGTTCGATATGTTTAATAAATATCTTTGAACGTTACAACTTAATATTATGAGTAGTAGAATAAATAAATTAGAACAATTCTAATTTTATTTAATTGAATTAAACTCCTTTAATTCATGAATTAAACATTTTAATTCATTTTATAAATAATATTTATTCTACATCATGAGGGGTTTATTAATATTAATTGTCTCATCTTGTTTAGCGCACATGCACATATATATATAAAATACGCGTCATATTAATTAACATGCGAAGCATGTTTGATAATATATAATATATATATATATATAAATAAGCATGCACATATAGAATACTATATTCTACTTGGATTGATTATGGACTTTTATTCTAGTTTGGTTTATTCGAGCCACCAAATAAACCAATGGTCAAACCTAGGGTGCAAGAATAAATTAAATTAAATGTAACTATTACATTTAAATTCGAGCTCCATTACAAATGGGTCTTCATGCGCTCCTTGCTTCTTTGCTCCAATTGTTCAAAATAATTCTAATTAATCCTATTACAAATTATTTACAATAAATAGAAACCTTGATCAACAGTCAAGGGGAAGTACATAGGAGGGAGATAGAATTATACATAAGAAAAATTAGAAAGACGAGGTACGCAGACCCCATTTATTAAAACTCATTCATTCATGCATTTAATTTAAAATTAAATCCAATCACATTGGTCAATAGTCCATAATCAATCCCATTTATTATCATATATATCAACATATATATTAATAAATAATATTCATCTCATAAATTAAATAAAACATTCCATATATGTATTGGTATCATTTAATGGGCAATTTAAAGTTGCATGAAATCTAATTTCTTAATTAAAATAAATCTTTTATTATAATTATAAAATCATGTAAAAATAAACTATTTATTTTTAATATATTTTTGTAATTTTTTGGATTTTTAAAATAACCCAAAATAAACCTTTTATTTTTTAATTTTAAAAATCTGCTTAAAAATACAAAAATAATTAAAAAATCCGAAAGTTGCAATATTACGAAATTGCCATTGAAAAACCCGGATTTGCAATATTTACAGAATTGCCACCGCGCCTTTTAATTACAGAATTGCCATTGTGCCAAAATTACAAAACTGCCCCCGGTCCTTTCCGCGCAACGCGCGTAACCAGTACCCTGCGCAATGCGTTTGGTCCAGCGACCCGCGCCACGCGCGCCCCATGCCGTGTTGGCAATTGTAGCATCCGCGCAATGTGTAATATCCCAAATATTTCAAAAGTGATCTAACAAGATCTAAGCAATGTTGTCAATTCAAAACCTAAGAAGGATTGCTCAAGCATACCTTGAGCTATCTGAAAGAATATATACGACTCGAAACTACGATCCTATAAAACTAAGAGGTTAAATTCTTTAACCTAAACTATGTGTTATGTGATTAGTAAAGCTTGAATTGAGCTTTTAAATGTGTTGTATGAAATATCTATGTGTAGGATTTTGTGTTTTGGTTTAAGTAGTTAACCTTAACACTTATTAAAAATCAGAAGTCAATTTAGGACAAAAACCTAAATTGGGAAAAAAGTTAAAACCTAAACCCTAGGGTCTAAACCCTAGAAAATAACCTAGGCCCTTGAGCAAAATGTGAAGGTTAAATTGACATTCCATTTAAGGATTCAACCTTCCCACGATTTGAAAACACGTAACAGTCAATAAAAGTTTTTCTCGAAAAACGTGCACAAGCACTATTCACGAGGTGACGTTTTTCATTCGTTTGACTGTTTCTTTCATTTGTAGGACTTCTTGTATTTCACGATATAGTGTTAATAGATGTCAGGGAATCAATAAAATTTTCTGGAGAAAAAGACAAAAATGTCAGGATTTACGAGAAAATATTTGTCGTCTTTTTTGACTGTTCTTTTCGATATATTGATATATCGTATTACACGAAATAGCATTTATATGAAGTATAGATATTAATTAGCCAATAAAAGTTTTACTCGAAAAGCGTGTAAAACACTATTCATTTGGAAATTTTTCTTCCGAATTTTGAAAATTCACATTCCTGAATAGCATTTTTATTGACAGTAGATGCATTTTGACCAATAAAATTTTTACCCAAAAAAATTTATGGAGATTACTATTCATGTATACGGGATGAATACGTAGCGAATACGGAAGGAATACGAGAATAATAACAGTATATTGTAATGTATAATACGAGGATTATACGAAAGATTATACGAGATTAATACGAGAATAATACGAGGTATCATACCAGTAGAATACGAATATTATACGATGTATTATACGGAAGAAATACGTATAAATACTAATGTATTATACTATTTAATTAATTAGTTGAAATCAAACTAGGTTATGTGTAACTAAGTTAGTGTAACTAAACTAGGGAGAACTAGCACGATTACACTAACTGAAAAAGAACTAGCACGATTTGTTTTGAACTAAATCCAAGTGAAAATGAATGGACCAATTAGAAGAAGGGTGATGTAAGCGATGATGCAAGCGCTAGGGAGAAAAGTCTAAAAGGCCCTTGGTCTTTTAAACTAATGACCAAACTACCCCGACCCTTGGTTTTCCTATAAATAGAAGGCTTAAGTTCATTAGTTCTTTACCATTTTGAAAGCTAAAGAGCAAATATAGAGAGAGTTCTTGTGAGACAAGAATCAATTGCAAAGAAATAGTTAAAGCTTGCAATAATAAAAGGTACGATTCTTAATCGTTATTATGCTTAAAGTTTTATTTTATCGATGAGGCTCAAGAACATAAGTCGTAGCCATGTACGATTTTTCGTTCTCCGTGTTCCTTATGACTTGAGCAAGTCGTTGTTATGTCAAATTTCATTTCATAGTTTAAAGTTAAAGAACATACGTCGTATCCATGTACGGTTTATCCGTTCTCCGTGTTCTTCGTATGTTCTGGAGTATTATTATAAATTGTTATAATTAAGTAAACACGTCGTTATAATGACCAAATTTTGTCAATTATAAAGTGTTATAATCACATATGTAAGCAGTTATAATGCTCAAATTATTTCAAGTATGAAATCCAAAAGCTCAAGAACATAAGTCGTTACCATGTACGATTTTTCGTTCTTCGTGTTCTTCGTGTGTTCTTGAGCAAAAGTCATAATTTCTACATAAGTAGGTTTATGATTTGGTAATTTAGTGTTATGGGATGATGAAACATGATGGCCTTGCTAAATAATGCTTGTGGCATCAAGTTTTAGTAGTTGAAACGAAGAACGATGAAACTTTGTTCTTCGTGTTCTTCGATTCGTTCTTCGTGTTCTTGAGAAAAAGTCATAAAATCTTATATAAGTAGGTTTATGATTTTGTTATTTTTATGTTATGAAGTGATACGGAGTGTTAGAACATGTTATCTTAGCAAATTAATGCTTGAGGTATCATGTTTTACCAATCGGATCAAAGAAAGTTAAGCTTAATATACTCGCAGAATATTTTTGCTAAAATCCGAAATTTTAAAGTCTTAATATGCCTTATAAACCTAAATGAAAGTTGTAGATCATGAAATTCTAAGCAATTTAGACTCAAGAATCACTCAAAAATGTTTCTGTATGACAAAGTTATGGCTGTCGCAATAAAATAGGTCGAAGCTGAATTTCTTTTAAGGACCATTCGGATCCTAGCACTTAAAATTAGGATTTTGAGTTCGCCACTTAACGAAATGATTCCACCAATGCAAATAGTTTAGTTAAGTTATTCTAAGACTTATTCAAAAGGAAAATTTGATAAACTAACGTTCGGGGTCGCGTAACCCTTTTTGTAGGCGTTTAACGATTTTCCGGGAAACCCTAACACGGTTTCAAGGCAAGTCTTCTAACTCTTGCTATGTGCTACTTGTGTAGTATTGTTAAAATGATAAATGAGATGTGTAATGTCATGTTATTATGTAATAGATGATATGTGAAGTCTTTAACTGATGTTTACAAGCCTTCTAACTGTTATGCGTTATGTTTACGATTTATGAACATGATTTATACACTTTGTGTGTCAATGTGATATAAATTGATGGAACGTGAGTTATATGTTATATTAAATAGAGAATTATGTTCAATCAATGCATGTTAAAGTTTATATGAAAGCATAAACTGCGTATGTGCTGTATGTTAGACTTGCTGAGCCGTCGTGCTCATTCTTGCGAATAAAATCTTATTTACAGATTAAAGATG
This sequence comes from Hedera helix, assembly GCA_947179155.2. NCBI lineage: Eukaryota > Viridiplantae > Streptophyta > Magnoliopsida > Apiales > Araliaceae > Hedera > Hedera helix. Next base: position 26,596,606 of record OX359266.1, read on the forward strand.
AACGTTAAGAAGATTATGAACATAAAGATGAAGAGTAGATTAGGTTTTCATGTTTATTACTTGTATTTGTATAAGTCATAACGACTTTTGTAATACGAACAAACAAACATGTAACCGAATATTGAATGAATGATATATATTATTATCATCAGAATGTTGTTATGTCTTTATTTTGATATAACCTAGAATTGTTAAGACTTAACATAGTATTGATAATGATCTACTTATCTGGATGAGGATCGGTAAATAACTTGTGAGTGCTGTACATCTGAGACAGGACTAAGCGATGTTGACTGGTCAAATCCATCGTTAAGGTTCCTCGGACCCAGGTATAACTCGTTATTACTATTCTGAATACCATATAAGTAGGATTATTGATATGAAGAGATATCACTATAAACAAATATGTTTCGAATGAGGGTTTTAACTAGTTAGGTAATGTTCTGTACGGAAAGAGAATTTTGCACCGGACAAAGATCCAACCATTTGTCACGGATAAAGATGCAAACATTTATCACGGGTGAAGATACAAACATTCACCGCGGGATTCTCTGTTCCCAAGAGCCGTCCTAATGATTTAATGCCGTGGATGTTGGAACATGTAAAGTTATAGAATATTTAAATCCTAAGGTTAAAATTAGACCGTTATATATGGTTTTATCCATTTATACGGATGAAATACAAGTTGATACTTGTATACTTATGAGACTGTGATCAAGTTAAGATCCAGGGACAAAGTTAAGAAAATTTTTAATGTATAGTCTAAAATAAGACTAATTCAACCAATATGATTATGGGATCATTGGTTAAGTTGATAGATGTATGAAATTAACGCACAAGGTCCGCCGCAGGTAAAAGTGCGGGGATTTTGGGGGCGTTACACAATGCGCGCATAGCATCTTTCCGCGCAATGCGCGCCGTGTACTGTTACTGTAGCAGTCGCGGAATTTTAAAAAAAACTTTTTTTTTCTTTTCAAAACCCAATTTTTGCAATTGATTTTCAAAACCCATGATTCTATACAATAAATTATGCCCAATAAATTGTTCTAAACACATACCCATACACATATGAAATTAAAACAATTAATAATTCGCATAAGTTTGGCTCTTGATGCCACTGTTGGGTTTGCAAAAATATGGCATACATATAATCAAATTATATAAGCACAACGGAAGCAATAAAAATCAGATTTTAAAATTTTTGTACAAACCAATAACCCGGATCTTTCTTATGCGACTATTATTAATTGAGGAAGAATAAAAGAATTTATACCTTTGTAGAACCAAGCTTCCACGGGTACAAGTTCATCTCCCTTTGATCCTTCACGTTCTTATTCAAATTCACCGATTAGATTCTATGGATCAATGTTAGCTCCCCAAGTGTTGAGCCTCTAGAGGCGATCCACCAAGAGATCTATGCATTAAAGAAATGGATTTTTGGTTTCTCCAAACCATGGGTGGCTAGCCCTAATTCTCTCTCTCTCTCTAACTCTTAGATCTAGAGAATTATGGAGTACTCTCTCTCTCCTAATGAAAGAGTGTGTAACCTTGATCTATGATAAGACTCCTCTTATTTATAGATCTAGTCAACCCTCCTAAACTATTTAGGATTAGGGTTTTAATTTAATTCCCAATATAATTAGGAACTAAATTAATTAATTACAATTCCTAAACCATTTAGGAACTTAATTATTTAATAATGAGAGTACTTCTTATTAATTAATTATTATAATTATAATTCCTGTAATATCCCAGATATTTTCAAGATTTTAAATAATATCTTAATTGATTTTATTAAAGGTTAATGTTTAAAACCTAGAATTTGAGAAGTAAGATGTGTAGAAAATGAGTGAACATTTTTTTTTACATAAGGTATTTGTTAGAAAATTAAATGTGGAAATATTTTAACGATGCTTGTAGAGAATTTATTAAGAAAATAAATTCAATTGAAAAGTGAAGGTGATTATATTAATATATATACCTAGAGTTGAGTTTGTTAGTCAAACAAGATGATGTGTGAAGTAAATTAAGTACTCAATTAAACTAATAAATTAATTAGTTTAAAAATGGAGTAAGAAGGAAAGACATAAAATATAATTAATTAAGTTAATTATATTAGTTAAGGTTTAAAGTTATTGTGAAGCTAGAATGATTGTCTAGAATGACAATATTAAGAAATTAAATTAATTAAGTAATTAACTTAATTATTAAGTTGTTGTATAGAGTCCATTAATGGATTTAAGCAAGCCCAATATTTGAATGGTTGAAATTCTTGTTGGTAATTATAGAGATCCAAATAACTTTAAGGATCTAGCCTCATGAAGAGTCCAAGTAATTTAATTACTACTAGTGGACTAGCCCAAAAGAATTATAGATGTTAGCCCAATATGAGAATATTGATATGAAGTGGGTAATTAAATAATAAGCCAAATGTTATGTTGATTATAGTCCAAGAGGTAATTAATATAAGTCAAATTAAATTAATTACCTAGCCCAAGTTATAAAGATGTGTGAGTTGTGTTGGGTAGCCCAAATAATTAAATAAGGGAGTCCAATGTAAAATAAACTAGTAGCCCAAATACTTAAAAGTCCAATGTTGGTCAAAGTGTTGAGAAATATTGTTAAGTGTAGAGAATTAACTAATGTAGGGTTAATTGAATAACCCTAGTTGGTAGACAAGAGAGAGTATTAACCAAACATTGGTTAATTGTTAGGTGAATGAATGTGATGATGAGAATTAACTATGGATGAGTTAATTGAGTAACCCTAGGTAGTAAATAAATTAAAGATTTAACTATGCATGGGTTAGTTGTAGGAAGAATATTATAGATACAATTATGTGTGTATATAATTCATCAAGGTAGAATTGGTAGGTAACCATGTGTTGCATGTTGTAGAGAATTAACCATACCTTGGTTAATTGTTAGTAGAAATTGCAAGTATTATATATAGATATGTATATATAATAAAAATAAAGGGAAAAAGGTGGAGTGTTGACCAAACATGGGGTCCCACTTGGAGATTGAGTAAAAATGTATGTTGCTTGTATTCAATTTAAATTGGTCAATTCAAGCTATGATGTAATTTAAATAAAAGGTTATTGGTGAATATGTAGAGATATATATGTAGTAGGTATATGAATTGGTAGAGAGTTAACCAATGTTGGTTAAATGAATTAACCAATGGGTGGTTCACCAACCTTAGTCAATAAAGATGATCAATTCTTATGAATTTATGTTTTAGAGAACTAACCATTGTTGGGTTACTTATTAACCTTAAGTGGTAATAAAAATAAAATCTTAACCAATGTTAGATATGTATGTATACTTGATTGTAGAGCATTAACCTTACTTGGGTTATTTGGTGGAAGATGTATGTATGATCAATTGATGAGCTTGGACCATGGTTGATAGTTAGGTCAACATAGGTTACAAGAGTAAGAGTTTTAACCATACATGAGTTAAGTGTTGGAGAATGATTGCTTCAAAATTACTCCACTTAGTTGCTTCACTCAACTTCCATAAATCAATCCAAGCAAAGGTCATTCATTTAATAATTAAACTTGATTTGATCTTTTGCAAGTATTGGTGATATTATAGACTTACAATAATTGTAAGTATCAATTTTGGTAGTCTATAAATAGAAGAGTAGTAAGAGAAAGCTAGAGTTGGCTCATTTGTTAGTAGATCAAATATTATAGAGAGAGAGGTTCTAGAGAAAAGCTAGAGAGCTTGTGAGTTAGTGTGCTAATGTTCACTCAAGAAGAAGGAAGGGGAGGAGTCCTAGCAAGATATACAAGAAGAAGAAGAAGAAGAATATTCAAATCCAAGAGGTTGAAAAGTGTTCTAACTCTTCTTTAGTGCATTTTTATAATTTATATAAGTTTTAAACGGTCAAAATATATTTTTTTAACCGATCAAAAGTTATTTTGATGATCTAGAAGTCTAAATCTATGATATATAGGTAGATTCATGGTTTGATAGGTTTAAATCATGAATTGGTATGAGTGGTATGCAAATAAATGGAAGAAAATTCCATATTGTGATTACCGGTAAAACCCTAGGTGGTTCGACCTTTAAATTTCGTGTCAAACGTTTTCAAAAATGTGATTGAACCATGAAATATTGTAAAACAAGAAGTTAGGAAGACAACAACACTAAGTTGGTGTCATTTGGATGTGTAGAGTTTATTATATTCAAGTTTGAACCATTAAAACCAAGGATTTGTGATTTTAGTTTTCACTTTGTCCTTGTGAGCCGTTTTTAGCCTAGTTCCGTTCGGAATTTGGATTTGTGATATAAAGAGAAGTTGTAGAGGGGGAAATTCGGATGAGAATGGACTCAAGAATCACTCCAAAATGTTTTAAAATGAAGAAGTTATGGCTGTCGGAGCGTCGGAAGGTCGAGCAGTCAAAAAAATTGACTTTCGGACAAAATGGCTGACGCAGCCACGTCAGGACTGACGCTGCTGCGTCAGAACAATCTACTAAGCATATTTTTGGTGCTCCGGGTCGGGTCGGGTCGGTCTGGGACGGTTCGGGTCGGTCCGGGTCGAGTTTTCTTTGAAAAATTAAGTTGAAATAAGTGTAAAATGAATGTGTTTGGTTATTAAACCAATATATATGAAATCCATTAATGATTAATTGGTAACTAAATGTTTAAAATAAAGACTAAAGTTAACACAATTAAAAAGTTAACTATTGGTATTATTTAACGTGTATTTAAAATATTATTAAATGATTAATAATATTAGTATGTGATTAAAATATTATTAAATTGTTAATAACATTAATAAATTATTAAAATATTATTAAATGATAAATAATATTAGTAAGAGATTATAATATTATTAAATGGTTAATAATATTAATAAGTGATTAAAATATTATTAAATGGATGATACTATTAATAAGTGATTAAAATATTATTAAATAGTTAATAATATTAATAAGTGATTAAAATATTATTAAATGATTAATAATATTAATAAATGATTAAAATATTATTAAATGGTTGATAATATTAATAAGTGATTAAAATATTATTAAATGGTTGATAATATTAAGAAGTGATTAAAATATTATTAAATGGATAATAATATTAATAAGTGATTAAAATATTATTAAATGGTTAATAATATTAATAAGTGATTAAAATATTATTAAATTATTAATAATATTAGTAAAGGATTAAAATATTATTAAAGGGTGAATAATATTAATAAGAGATTAAAATATTATTAAATGATTAATAATATTTGAATGTAGTTATATATTATCAAAGGTAGATAATATTTTTAGATATTTGGTACGTTATTAAATGTTCAAATCATTAAGTTTTGTAAAAGAAGAAAGTTAAATTGAATTAAATCAATATAATTAGTCCTTTGTGATTAATTTACGCAGCTTATTAAAAGTAAGTCGTACGAAGAACGTGTAGTGAAGGCGTAAGTTGGTCAAGTGTACCGACGTGTCCAAACTAGATTTTGGCTAGGATTTTTGTCCGAAACTTAAAAGTTCATTTGTCGGACAACTAAAGAATTAATAATTTGAAATTAAGGTCTTAAGTTATGACTAATTAATAGTCCTGGTAGCTAATAATTATGTCAATTTGTTATATAAATTGTAGGTTGAGCAAATGACGCAAATATGCATAAATGGTAGAAGCTACCAGGCAAGTTTTTCAGAACTTGCTCCTATGTGCATTAATATGCTATAATGTGATTTATATTGATAATATGAAGATATATTGATAATGTTTGTGGTAGATGAACATCATGTGGTATGACTACATAAAAACTATGTATAAGAATGAAGCATGATTTGCAAAGTGCTAGTTGATGATTATATGTGATGCATGAGAGGTATGAAATGTTATTAATATGAAAAGCATGATGTAAGATTAAGATACAAAGCATGTATATTATGTGAATTATGTAACGTGTTATGTGTAACTGTTAAACTTGCTGGGCCGTCGTGCTCACTCTTGCCTAAACCAATATTTTCAGATAGTGCAAGTTAGTTGAAGTTCTCGATAAAGATCAAGGAACAGGAAAACATTATACTTTCACTAAAGATCTAAATGTCTATTGTAGATATCAGTCCGAATTGGACAGGTAAATGATTGTGTAGTGTAATACTTAGTTGGTATATTATATGAGTGTTAAATACTCACTTTGATTGTAATAGAATGTCGTATCATGTATGATATTGAGACATAATAGGAATGTATAAAGATTGCAATTCTGGAATAGAAAGAGAAGTTGTAAAATTGTAAATAAATGATTATTTAGCAATTATAATATTATTGTAATTCATGAACAATAAGGAAAATGTAGTACTCGTGTTGAACCGGATCCGAGGTTAAAGTAACCCGGATTTGGGGTCGTCACAATTCCTAAACTACTTAGAAACTTAATTATTTAATAGTAATATTACTACTTATTAATTAATTCCTAAACCATTTAGGAACTAAATAATAATACTAGTAATAATAATAATAGTAATAATAATAATAATAATAAGACTCTTCTTATTAATTTATAATTAGTATTTCTAAAATACTAAATTATAAATATTAAGCTATTTAATTTATTCTATCACCAAAGTATAAATTAAATATACTTAATTTATTATTACAATTATGCCATCCACTTCTAAAATAAATATTACTCTTTTGCGGTGTGACCCTTTAGGTTCTCCATATTAAACCGGTTGTATAATAAATAAATTAGAACAATTCTAATTCATTTATTACAAATTAATTCTTTAATTCAGAATAAATAATTATTCCACAGTAAGGGTAAGCCCCCTTAGCGATTAGTCGACTTTCCAGATAATATAGATTTCAACATTTGATCGTAAAAGAACCTTTCAACAAATAGTTACCGTACAATTCAATCCTTCTACCATACAATGTCCCAATCAAATATAAGACACGGAATTTCTGTCAAGTCTTATTTATTTGATTATATGCATTTCAATTCACAAATACACAACTCTAGTTAATGTAAATTAGAAACTCCTTTCTAATTCCATTCAACCCTGGCCAGGGATTTCTGAGTTGTCACTTATTGCATCGCATAGGACATTCTCTCCCTTTACTGGAAGTGGTAGATCCTTTGTTGACCATTCATCTATCTCCATGTGTACCTTATTATACCTAAGCACATCCTTTGATATACCAATAGGTCTTAAGGAATATGTCAAAGTATAACTTAGTACACACAATATACTAAGATGATCTCAAGTTTAAGGATCACTTGTACGACTATCACATAAGGAACTCCTATTGACAGACGAGTAAAACTCCATTAGGTGTTCCTTGAGCGAGTCACGTTCAGTGAACTTATTCTCTAATAAGCACCTACATACTTGCTTTAGTGTCTCTACACAAATGATTATGAGATCAATTATCCTCTTCATAAGAGCAAGCATAGTATGTACCAATCTATCCGAATCTACTAATCCCCTTTTTAGTGATCCAACGATTAGGAACAATTTTAGTTTTGAGCTAGCTTGAATTTAGATCTCATTAGCATGATCCTCATCATGGTTTTAAAAGTATTGCTCGAAAACAATGGGTTTATCCATTTGATTAATTCAAGTAATTAATCATGAATAAAGAAATGCCTTGATACTTTTATTAATAAATGAACAAGATTACAAAGTATATGCTTATCACATCAAATGTGATTGGCTTGAGGGCATTTTACTTTCAATTGCTCCTTTTTGAGGATAACCGAAGTGTAACGAAGTAATATGACTCATAATCACCTATTTGTTTGCAAATCTAGAGGAAATAGCGAAAAAATAGCAAGTTTCCTCAAATGAAGACTTGTGCGCGTTGTACACATTTTTTTCGATGCGAGAGTTATAGGATTGCTCCTTTTGAGGATAACCGAAGTGTAACAAAGTAATATGACTCCTAATCACCTATTTGTCTGCAAATTTTGAGGAAATAACGAACCGAATAGTAAGTTTCCTCAAATGAAGACTTGCGTACGTTGTACGCATTGTTTTCAATGCGAGTTTGATAGGATTTCTCCCTTTGAGGATAACTGAAGTGTAACGAAGTAATATGACTCATAATCACCTATTTGTTTGCAAATCTTTAGGATATTACGAACCTAATAGCATGTATCCTTAAATGAAGACTTGCGTACGTTGTATGCCTTGTTTTCAATGCTAGGGTGCTAGGATTGCTCCTTTTGAGGATAACCGAAGTGTAACGAAGTAATATGACTCCTAATCACCTATTTGTTTGCAAATCTTGAGGAAATAACGAACCGAATAGCAAGTTTCCTCAAATGAATACTTGCATACGTTGTACGCATTATTTTCAATGCGAGAGTGATAGGATTGCTCCTTTTGAGGATAACCGAAGTGTAACGAAGTAATATGACTCCTAATCACCTATTTGTTTGCAAATCTTGAGGAAATAACGAACCGAATAGCAAGTTTCCTCAAATGAAGACTTGCATAAGTTGTACGCATTGTTTTCAATGCGAGAGTGATAGGATTGCTCCTTTTGAGGATAACCGAAGTGTAACAAAGTAATATGACTCCTAATCACCTATTTGTTTGCAAATCTTGAGGAAATAACGAACCTAATAGCAAGTTTCCTCAAATGAAGACTTTTGCGCGTTGTACGGATTGTTTTCGATGCGAGAGTTACAGGATTGCTCCTTTTGAGGATAACATAAGTGTAACAAAGTAATATGACTCCTAATCACCTATTTGTTTGCAAATTTTGAGAAAATAACGAACCGAATAGAAAGTTTCCTCAAATGAAGACTTGCGTACGTTGTATGCATTGCTTTCAATGCGTGTTTGATAGAATTTCTCCCTTTGAGGATAACTAAAGTGTAACGAAGTAATATTACTACTAATCACCTATTTGTTTGCAAATCTTGAGGAAATAAGGAACCGAATAGCAAGTTTTCTCAAATGAAGACTTGCGTACGTTGTACGCATTGTTTTCAATGCGAGAGTGATAGGATAGCTCCTTTTGAGGATAACCGAAGCACAACGAAGTAATATGACTCCTAATCACCTATTTGTTTGCAAATCTTGGGGAAATAACGAACCGAATAGCAAGTCTCCTCAAATGAAGACTTGCGTACGTTGTACGCGTTGTTTTCAATGCGAGAGTGATAGGATTGCTCCTTTTGAGGATAACCGAAGTGTAACGAAGTAATATGACTCCTAATCACCTATTTGTTTGCAAATTTTGAGGAAATAAAGAACCAAATAGCAAGTTTCCTCAAATGAAGACTTGCGTACGTTGTACGCATTGTTTTCAATGCATGAGTGATAGGAGTGCTCCTTTTGACGCTAACTGAAGTATAACGAAGTAATATGACTCTTAATCACCTATTTGTTTGGAAATTTAGAGGAAATAACGAACCGAATAGCAAGTTTCCTCAAATGAAGACTTGCGTACGTTGTACGCATTGTATTTAATACGAGAGTGATAGGATTGCTCCTTTTGAGGATAACCGAAGTGTAACGAAGTAATGTGACTCCTAATCACCTATTTGTTGCAAATCTTGAGGAAATAACGAACCGAATAGCAAGTTTCCTAAAATGAAGACTTGCGTACGTTGTACGCATTGTATTCAATCTGAGAGTGATTGGATTGCTCCTTTTGAGGATAACTGAAGTGTAACAAAGTAATATGACTCCAAATTGTTGGTTTGTAATATTCATAGACGCAATCACATTGCACAAAATAGCGGAAGCATGGTAAAATCAAATTTAAAATTTTGCAAACCATAATCCAGGATCGACCTTTATGCGCAACTATTAATTAATAAAGAAGAAGTTAGAGATATACCCTTGTAAAACTCAAAGCTTCAACGGGTACAAGTTCACCTCCAAATCCTTCGCGTTCTCCTTGAATTTCACCGATTGGATTCCAATGATCAATGTTAGCCACCCAAGTGTTTGACCTCTAGAGGTGATCCACCAAGAAATAACAATAATTCAAGAAGTGGGTGATGACAAATCCTAGTTTTCTCTCTCTAGAGAGTATGTGAGTACTCTCCCATAACTTATGGTAGTGTATGTGTGTAACCTTAATCCATAATAAGAATTCTCTTATTTATAGATTTAGTAAACCCTTCTAACACCGTTAGGAATAGTGTTTTTAATTAAACTCCTAATCTAATTAGGAACTTAATTGATTTAATATAATAATTATAATTCCTAAACTATTTAGGAACTTAATTATTAATTATGAGAGTACTCTTATTAATTAATTCCTAAACCATTTAGGAACTAAATAATAATGATAATAGTAATAATAATAATAAGACTCCTCTTATTAATTTATAATTAGTATTTCCAAAATACTAAATAATAAATATTAAGCTATTTAATTTATTCTATCCACATAGTATAAATTAAATATACTTAATTCATTATTACAATTATGCCATTTACTTCTTAAATAATTATTTTCCTTTTGCGGTGTGACCCTTTAGGTTCTCCATATTAAACCGATTATAGAATAAATTAATTAGAACTATTCTAATCTTATTTATATAAATAAATTAAACTATTTAATTCATTTAAATAAATAATATTTATTCCATAATAAGGGTAAGCCCCCTTAGCGATCAACGACTTTTCAGATAATATAGAATTCAACATTTAATCACAAAAGAACCTATTCAGCGAATAGTTACCGTACAATTCAATCCTTCTACCTCGCAACGTCCCAATCAAATATAAGACATGGTATAACTGTCAAGTCTTATTTTTATTTGATTATATGCATTCCAATCCTTAAATGAATAACTCTAATTAATGTAAATTAGAAACTACTTTCTAATTTTCATTCTGCCTTGGCCAAGGACTACTCAGTTGTCATTTATCGAATCACATAGGACATTCTCTTCTTTTACTAGAAGTGGTAGATTCTTTGTTGATCATTCACCTATCTCCATGTATGACTTATTATATCCGATCATACCCTTTGATACACCCTAAAAGTTTTAAGGAATATGTCAAAACATAATTCATCATACACAAGATAATATGATGATCTCAAGTCCAAGGATCACTTGTACTACTATCACAAAAGGAACTCCTATTGACAGGCAAGTAAGACTCCATTAGGTGTTCCTTGAGCGAGTTACGTTCAGTGAACTTATTCTCTAATAAGCACCTACATACTTGCTTTAGTGTCTCTACATAAATGATTATGAGATCAATCATTCTCTTCATAAGAGCAATCATAGTATGTACTAATCTATCCGGATTCACTAATCCCTATTTAAGTGATCCAACGATTAGGAACAATTTTAGTTTTGAGCTATCTTGAATTTAGATCTCATTAGCATTATCCTCATCATGGTTCTAAAAGCATTGCTAAAAAACTATGGGTTTATCCATTTGATTAATTCAAGTAATTAATCATGAATAAATAAATGCCTTGATACTTTTATTAATAAACGAACAAGATTACAAAGTATATGCTTATCACATTAAAAGTGATTGGCTTGAGGGCATACTACTTTCACTAATCACATATTTCTTTGCAAATCTTGAGGAAATAACGAACAAAATAACATGTTTCCTCAAATGAAGACTTGCGTACGTTGTACGCATTGTGTTCAATGCGAGAGTGATATGATTGCTCCTTTTGAGGATAACCGAAGTGTAACGAAGTAATATGACTCTTAATCACCTATTTGTTTGCAAATCTAGAGGAAATAACGAAAAAATAGCAAGTTTCCTCAAATGAAGACTTGTGCGCGTTGTACGCATTGTTTTCAATGCGAGAGTCACAGGATTGCTCCTTTTGAGGATAACAGAAGTGTACCAAAGTAATATGACTCCTAATCACGTATTTTTTGTAAATTTTCAGAAAATAAAGAACCAAATATCAATTTTCCTCCACTGAAGACTTGCGTACGTTGTACGCATTGTTTTCAATGCGTGTTTGATAGGATTTTTCCCTTTGAGGATAACTGAAGTGTAACAAAGTAATATGACTCCTAATCACCTATTTGTTTGCAAATCTTGAGGAAATAACGAACCGAATATCAAGTTTCCTCAAATGAAGACTTGCGTACGTTGTACGTATTGTTTTCAATGCGAGAGTGATATGATTGATCCTTTTGAGGATAACCGAAGTGTAACGAAGTAATATGACTAATAATCACCTATGTGTTTACAAATCTGGAGGAAATAACGAACTGAATAGCAAGTTTCCTCAAATGCAGACTTGTGTACGTTGTACGTATTGTTTTCAATGTGTGTTTGATAGGATTTCTCCCTTTGAGGATAACTGAAGTGTAACGAAGTAATATGACTCATAATCACCTATTTGTTTGCAAATTTTGAGGAAATAACGAACCGAATAACATGTTTTCTCAAATAAAGACTTGCGTACATTGTACGCATTGTTTTCAATGCGAGAGTGATAAGATTGCTCCTTTTGAGGATAACCGTAGTGTAACGAAGTAATATGACTCCTAGTCACCTATTTGTTTGCAAATCTTGAGGAAATAACGAACCGAATAGTAAGTTTCCTCAAATGAAGACTTGCGTACGTTGTACGCATTGTTTTCAATGCAAGAGTGATATGATTGCTCCTTTGAAGATAACCGTTGTGTAACGAAGTAATATGACTCCTAATAACCTATTTGTTTGCAAATCTTGAGGAAATAACGAACCGAATAGTAAGTTTCCTCAAATAAAGACTTGCGTACGTTGTACGCATTGAGAACAATGCAAGGGTGACATGATTGCTCCTTTTGAGGATAACCGAAGTGTAACGAAGTAATATGACTCCTAATCACCTATTTGTTTGCCAATCTGGAGGAAATAACGAACCGAATAGCAAGTTTCCTCAAATGAAGTCTTGGGTACGTTGTACGCATTGTTGTCAATGCGAGAGTGATAGCATTGCTCCTTTTGAGGATAACCGAAGCATAACGAAGTAATATGACTCCTAATCACCTATTTGTTTGCAAAGCTTGGGGAAATAACGAACCGAATCGCAATCCTCCTCAAATGAAGACTTGCGTACGTTGTACGCATTGTTTTCAATGCGAGAGTGATAGGATTGCTCCTTTTGAGAATAACCGATGTGTAACGAAGTAATATGACTCCTAATCACCTATTTGTTTGCAAATTTTGAGGAAATAACGATCCGAATAGCAAGTTTCCTCAAATGAGGACTTGCGTACGTTGTACGCATTGTTTTCAATGCCAGAGTGATAGGATTGCTCCTTTTAAGGATAACTGAAGCATAACGAAGTAATATGACTCCTAATCACCTATTTGTTTGCAAATCTTGGGGAAATAACGAACCGAATAGAAAGTCTCCTCAAATGAAGACTTGCGTATGTTGTACACATTGTTTTCAATGCGAGAGTGATAGGATTGCTCCTTTTGAGGATAGCCGAAGTGAAACGAAGTAATGTGACTACTAATCACCTATTTGTTTGCAAATTTTGAGGAAATAACGAACCGAATAGCAAGTTTCCTCAAATGAAGACTTGCGTACGTTGTACGCATTGTATTTAATGCGAGAGTGATAGGATTGCTCCTTTTGAGGATAATCGAAGTGTAACGAAGTAATATGACTCCTAATCACCTATTTGTTTGCAAATCTTGAGGAAATAACGAACCGAATAGCAAGTTTCCTAAAATAAATACTTGCGTACGTTATACGCATTGTATTGAATCAGAGAGTGATAGATTTGCTCCTTTTGAGGATAACTGAAGTGTAACAAAATAATATGACTCCTAATCACCTATTTCTTTGCAAATGTTGAGGAAATAACGAACCGAATAACAAGTTTCCTCAAATGAAGACATGTGTACATTGTACGCATTGTTTTTAATGCGTGTTTGATAGGATTTCTCCCTTATAGGATAACCGAAATGTAACGAAGTAATATGACTCCTAATCACCTATTTGTTTGCAAATCTTGAGGAAATAACGAACCGAATAGCTAGTTTCCACAAATGAAGACTTGCGTACGTTGTACGCATTGTTTTCAATGCGAGAGTGATAGGATTCATCCTTTTGAGGATAACCGAAGTGTAACGAAGTAATATGACTAATAATCACCTATTTGTTTACAAATCTGGAGGAAATAACGAACTGAATAGCAAGTTTTCTCAAATGCAGACTTGCGTACATTGTACACATTGTTTTCAATGCGTGTTTAATAGGATTTCTCCCTTTGAGGATAACTGAAGTGTAACGAAGGAATATGACTCCTACTCACCTATTTGTTTGCAAATTTTGAGGAAATAACGAACCGAATAGCAGGTTTCCTCAAATGAAGACTTACGTACGTTGTACGCATTGTTTCCAATGCAAGAGTGATAGGATTGCTCCTTTTGAGGATAACCGAAGTGTAACGAAGTAATATGACTCCTAATCACCTATTTGTTTGCAAATTTGGAGGAAATAACGAACCGAATAGCAAGTTTCCTCAAATGAAGACTTATGTACGTTGTACGCATTGTTCTCAATACGAGAGAGATAGAATTGCTCCTTTTGAGGATAAACGAAGTAATATGACTCCTAATCACCTATTTGTTTGCAAATCTTGAGGAAATAACGAACTGAATAGCAAGTTTCCTCAAATGAAGACTTGCGTACATTGTACGCATTGTTTTCAATGCGAGAGTGATAAGATTGATCCTTTTGAGGCTAACCGAAGTGTAACGAAGTCATTTGACTAATAAACACCTATTTGTTTACAAATCTGGAAGAAATAACGAACTGAATAGCAAGTTTCCTCAAATGCAGACTTGCGTACGTTGTACGCATTGTTTTCAATGCGTGTTTGATAGGATTTCTCCCTTTGAGGATAACTGAAGTGTAACGAAGTAATATGACTCCTAATCACCTATTCGTTTCCAAATTTTGAGGAAATAACGAACCGAATAGCAAGTTTCCTCAAATGAAGACTTGCGTACATTGTATGCATTGTTTTCAATGCGAGAGTGATAGGATTGCTCCTTTTCAGGATAACCGAAGTGTAACGAAGTAATATGACTCCTAATCACCTATTTGTTTGCAAATCTTGAGGAAATAACGAACCGAATATCAAGTTTCCTCAGATGAAGACTTACGTACGTTGTACGCATTGTTTTCAATGCGAGAGTGATATGAGTGCTCATTTTGAGGATAACCGAAGTGTAACGAAGTAATATGACTCCTAATCACCTATTTGTTTGCAAATCTTGAGGAAATAACGAACCAAATAGCAAGTCACCTCAAATGATGACTCGCGTACGTTTTACGCATTGTTTTCAATACGAGAGTGATAGGATTGCTCCTTTTGAGGATAACCGAAGAGTAACGAGGTAATATGACTCCTAATAACCTATTTGTTTGTAAATCTTGAGGAAATAACGAACCGAATAGCAAGTCTCCTTAAATGAAGGCTCGCGTACGTTGTACGCATTGTTTTCAATGCGAGAGTGATAGGATTGCTCCTTTTGAGGATAACCGAACTGTAACGAAGTAATATGACTCCTAATCACCTATTTGTTTGCAAATCTTGAGGAAATAACGAACCGAAAAGCAAGTTTCCTCAAATGAAGACTTGCGTACGTTGTACGCATTGTTTTCAACGCGTGTTTGATAGGATTTCTCCCTTTGAGGAAAACTGAAGTGTAACGATGTAATATGACTCCTAATCACCTATTTGTTTGCAAATCGTGAGGAAATAACGAACCGAATAGCAAGTTTCCTCAAATGAAGACTTACGTACGTTGTACGCATTGTTTTCAATGCGAGGGTGATAGGATTTTTCCTTTTCAAGATAACCGAGGTGTAACGAAGTAATATGACTCCTAATCACCTATTTCTTTGCAAATCATGAGGAAATAACGAACCGAATAACAAGTTTCCTTATATGAAGACTTGCGTACGTTGTACGCATTGTTTTCAATGCGAGAGTCACATGATTGCTCCTTTTGATGATAACAGAAGTGTAACAAAGTAATATGACTCCTAATCACCTATTTGTTTGAAAATTTTGAGGAAATAACGAACCGAATAGCAAGTTTCCTCAAATGAATACTTGCATACGTTGTACCCACTGTTTAAAAACGCGTGTTTGATAGGATTTCTCCCTTTGAGGATAACCGAAGTGTAACGAAGTAATATGACTCCTAATCACCTATTTGTTTGCAAATCTGGAGGAAATAACGAACCGAATAGCAAGTTTCCTCAAATGAAGACTTGCGTACGTTGTACGCATTGTTCTCAATGCGAGAGTGATAGGATTGCTCCTTTTGAGGATAACCGAAGTGTAACGAAGTAATATGACTCCTAATCACCTATTTGTTTGCAAATCTTGAGGAAATAATGAACCGAATAGCAAGTCTCCTCAAATGAAGACTTGAGTACGTTGTACGCATTGTTTTCAATGCGAGAGTGATAAAATTGCTCCTTTTGAGGATAACCGAAGCATAACGAAGTAATATGACTACTAATCACCTATTTGTTTGCACATCTTGGGGAAATAACGAACCGAATAGCAAGCCTCCTCAAATGAAGACTTGCGTATGTTGTACGCACTGTTTTCAATGCGAGAGTGATAGGATTGCTTCTTTTGAGGATAACCGAAGTGTAATGAAGTCATATGACTCCTAATCACCTATTTGTTTGCGAATTTTGAGGAAATAACGAACCGAATAGCAAATTTCCTCAAATGAGGACTTGCGTACGTTGTACGCATTGTTTTCAATGTCAGAGTTATAGGATTGCTCCTTTTGAGGATAACTGAAGCATAACGAAGTGATATGACTCCTAATCACCTATTTGTTTGCAAATCTTGGGGAAATAACGAACCGAATAGCAAGCCTCCTCAAATGAAGAATTGCGTACGTTGTACGCATTGTTTTCAATGCGAGAGTGATAGGATTGCTCCTTTTGAGGATAACCGAAGTGTAACGAAGTAATATGACTCTTAATCACCTATTTGTTTGCAAATCTTGAGGAAATAACGAACCGAATAGCAAGTCTCCTCAAATGAAGACTTGAGTACGTTGTACGCATTGTTTTCAATGTGAGAGTGATAGGATTGATCCTTTTGAGGATAACCGAAGTGTAACGAAGTAATATGACTCCTAATCACGTATTTGTTTGCAAATTTTCAGGAAATAACGAACCGAATATCAAGTTTCCTCCAATGAAGACTTGCGTACGTTGTACGCATTGTTTTCAATGCGTGTTTGATAGTATTTTTCCCTTTGAGGATAACTGAAGTGTAACAAAGTAATATGACCCCTAATCACCTATTTGTTTGCAAATCTTGAGGAAATAACGAACCAAATACCAAGTTTGCTCAAATGAAGACATGTGTACGTTGTATGCATTGTTTTCAATGCGTGTTTGATAGGATTTCTCCCTTTAAGGATAACTGAAATGTAACGAAGTAATATAACTCCCAATCACCTATTTGTTTGCAAATCTTGAGGAAATTACGAACCGAATAGCAAGTTTTCTCAAATGAAGACTTGTGTATGTTGTACGCATTGTTTTCAATGCAAGAGTGATAGGATTGATCCTTTTGAGGATAACCGAAGTGTAACGAAGTAATATGACTAATAATCACCTATTTGTTTACAAATCAGGAGGAAATAATGAACTGAATAGCAAGTTTCCTCAAATGCAGACTTGCGTACGTTGTGCGCATTGTTTTTAATGCGTGTTTGATAGGATTTCTCCCTTTGAGGATAACTGAAGTGTAACGAAGTAATATGACTCCTAATCACCTACTTGTTTGCAAATTTTGAGCAAATAACGAACCGAATAGCAGGTTTCCTAAAATGAAGACTTGCGTACGTTGTACGCATTGTTTTCAATGCGAGAGTGATAGGATTGCTCCTTTTGAAGATAAACGTAGTGTAACAAAGTAATATGACTCCTAATAACCTATTTGTTTGCAAATCTTTAGGAAATAACGAACCGAATAGCAAGTTTCCTCAAATGAAGACTTGCGTACGTTGTACGCATTGTTCTCAATGCAAGAGTGATATGATTGCTCCTTTTGAGGATAACCGAAGTGTAACGAAGTAATATGACTCCTAATCACCTATTTGTTTGCAAATCTGGAGAAAATAACGAACTGAATAGCAAGTTTCCTCAAATGAAGACTTGCGTACGTTGTACGCATTGTTCTCAATGCGAGAGTGATAGAATTGCTTCTTTTGAGGATAACCGAAGCATAACGAAGTAATATGACTCCTAATCACCTATTTGTTTGCAAATTTTGAGGAAATAACGAACCGAATAGCAAGTTTCCTCAAATGAGGACTTGCGTACGTTGTACGCATTGTTTTCAATGCCAGAGTGATAGGATTGCTCCTTTTGAGGATAACTGAAGCATAACGAAGTAATATGACTCATAATCACCTATTTGTTTGCAAATCTTGGGGAAAAAACGAACCGAATAGCAAGTCTCCTCAAATGAAGACTTGCGTATGTTGTACACATTGTTTTCAATGCGAGAGTGATAGGATTGCTCCTTTTGAGGATAACCGAAGTGTAACGAAGTAATGTGACTCCTAATCACCTATTTGTTTGCAAATTTTGAGGAAATAACGAACCGAATAGCAAGTTTCCTCAAATGAAGACTTGCGTACGTTGTACGCATTGTATTTAATGCGAGAGTGATAGGATTGCTCCTTTTGAGGATAATCGAAGTGTAACGAAGTAATATGACTCCTAATCACCTATTTGTTGGCAAATCTTGAGGAAATAACGAACCGAATAGCAAGTTTCCTAAAATAAATACTTGCGTATGTTGTACGCATTGTATTGAATCAGAGAGTGATAGGATTGCTCCTTTTTAGGATAACTGAAGTGTATTAAAATAATATGACTCCTAATCACCTATTTCTTTGCAAATCTTGAGGAAATAACGAACCGAATAACAAGTTTCCTCAAATGAAGACATGTGTACGTTGTACGCATTGTTTTTAATGCGTGTTTGATAGGATTTCTCCCTTTAAGGATAACCGAAATGTAACGAAGTAATATGACTCCTAATCACCTATTTGTTTGCAAATCTTGAGGAAATAACGAACCGAATAGCTAGTTTCCTCAAATGAAGACTTGCGTACGTTGTACGCTTTGTTTTCAATGCGAGAGTGATAGGATTGATCCTTTTGAGGATAACCCAAGTGTAACGAAGTAATATGACTAATAATCACCTATTTGTTTACAAATCTGGAGGAAATAACGAACTGAATAGCAAGTTTCCTCAAATGCAGACTTGCGTACGTTGTACACATTGTTTTCAATGCGTGTTTGATAGGATTTCTCCCTTTGAGGATAACTGAAGTGTAACGAAGGAATATGACTCCTAATCACCTATTTGTTTGCAAAATTTGAGGAAATAACGAACCGAATAGCAGGTTTCCTCAAATGAAGACTTACGTACGTTGTACGCATTGTTTTCAATGCAAGAGTGATAGGATTGCTCATTTTGAGGATAACCGAAGTGTAACGAAGTAATATGACTCCTAATCACCTATTTGTTTGCAAATTTGGAGGAAATAACGAACCGAATAGCAAGTTTCCTCAAATGAAGACTTACGTACGTTGTACGCATTGTTCTCAATACGAGAGAGATAGAATTGCTCCTTTTGAGGATAAACGAAGTAATATGACTCATAATCACCTATTTGTTTGCAAATCTTGGGGAAATAACGAACCGAATAGCAAGTTTCCTCAAATGAAGACTTACGTATGTTGTATGCACTGTTTTCAATGCGAGAGTGGTAGGATTACTCCTTTTGAGCATAACCGATGTGCGACGAAGTAATATGACTCCTAATCACCTATTTGTTTGCTAATCTTGAGGAAATAACGAACCGAATAGCAAGTTTTCTCAAATGAAGGCATCCGGACGTTGTACGCATTATTTTCAAAGCGAGAGTGATAGGATTGCTCCTTTTGAGGATAACCGAAGTGTAACGAAGTAATATGACTCCTAATCACCTATTCGTTTGCAAATTTTGAGGAAATAACGAACCCAATAGCGAGTTACCTCAAATGAAGACTTGCGTACGTTGTACGCATTGTTTTCAATGCAAGAGTGATAGGATTGCTCCTTTTGAGGATAACCGAAGTGTAACGAAGTAATATGACTCCTAATCACCTATTTGTTTGCAAATTTGGAGGAAATAACGAACCGAATAGCAAGTTTTCTCAAATGAAGACTTACGTACGTTGTACGCATTGTTCTCAATGCGAGAGTGATAGAATTGCTCCTTTTGAGGATAACCGAAGCATAACGAAGTAATATGACTCCTAATCACCTATTTGTTTGCACATCTTGGGGAAATAACGAACCGAATAGCAAGCCTCCTCAAATGAGGACTTGCGTACGTTGTACGCATTGTTTTCAATGCGAGAGTGATAGGATTCCTCCTTTTGAGGATAATCGAAGTGTAACGAAGTCATATGACTCCTAATCACCTATTTGTTTGCAAATTTTGAGGAAATAACGAACCGAATAGCAAGTTTCCTCAAATGAGGACTTGCGTACGTTGTACGCATTGTTTTCAATGTCAGAGTTATAGGATTGCTCCTTTTGAGGATAACTGAAGCATAACGAAGTAATATGACTCCTAATAACCTATTTGTTTGCAAATCTTGGGGAAATAACGAACCGAATAACAAGCCTCCTCAAATGAAGACTTGCGTACGTTGTACGCATTGTTTTCAATACGAGAGTGATAGGATTGCTCCTTTTGAGGATAACCGAAGTGTAACGAAGTAATATAACTCCTAATCACCTATTTGTTTGCAAATCGTGAGGAAATAACGAACCGAATAGCAAGTCTCCTCAAATGAAGACTTGAGTACGTTGTACGCATTGTTTTCAATGCGAGAGTGATAGGATTGATCCTTTTGAGGATAACCGAAGTGTAACGAAGTAATATGACTCCTAATCACGTATTTGTTTGCAAATTTTCAGGAAATAACGAACCGAATATCAAGTTTCCTCCAATGAAGACTTGCGTACGTTGTACGCATTGTATTGAATCAGAGAGTGATAGGATTGCTCCTTTTTAGGATAACTGAAGTGTAACAAAATAATATGACTCCTAATCACCTATTTCTTTGCAAATCTTGAGGAAATAACGAACCGAATAACAAGTTTCCTCAAATGAAGACATGTGTACGTTGTACGCATTGTTTTTAATGGGTGTTTGATAGGATTTCTCCCTTTAAGGATAACCGAAATGTAACGAAGTAATATGACTCCTAATCACCTATTTGTTGGCAAATCTTGAGGAAATAACGAACCGAATAGCAAGTTTCCTCAAATGAGGACTTGCGTACGTTGTACGCATTGTTTTCAATGTCAGAGTGATAGGATTGCTCCTTTTGAGGATAACTGAAGCATAACGAAGTAATATGACTCCTAATCACCTATTTGTTTGCAAATTTTGAGGAAATAACGAACCGAATAGCAAGTTTCCTCAAATGAGGACTTGCGTACGTTGTACGCATTGTTTTCAATGCCAGAGTGATAGGATTGTTCCTTTTGAGGATAACTGAAGCATAACGAAGTAATATGACTCCTAATCACCTATTTGTTTGCAAATCTTGGGGAAATAACGAACCGAATAGCAAGTCGCCTCAAATGAAGACTTGCGTATGTTGTACACATTGTTTTCAATGCGAGAGTGATAGGATTGCTCCTTTTGAGGATAACCGAAGTGTAACGAAGTAATGTGACTCCTAATCACCTATTTGTTTGCAAATTTTGAGGAAATAACGAACCGAATAGCAAGTTTCCTCAAATGAAGACTTGCGTACGTTGTACGCATTGTATTTAATGCGAGAGCGATAGGATTGCTCCTTTTGAGGATAATCGAAGTGTAACGAAGTAATATGACTCCTAATCACCTATTTGTTGGCAAATCTTGAGGAAAAAACGAACCGAATAGCAAGTTTCCTAAAATAAATACTTGCGTATGTTGTACGCATTGTATTGAATCAGAGAGTGATAGGATTGCTCCTTTTTAAGATAACTGAAGTGTAACAAAATAATATGACTCCTAATCACCTATTTCTTTGCAAATCTTGAGGAAATAACGAACCGAATAACAAGTTTCCTCAAATGAAGACATGTGTACGTTGTACGCATTGTTTTTAAGGCGTGTTTGATAGGATTTCTCCCTTTAAGGATAACCGAAATGTAACGAAGTAATATGACTCCTAATCACCTATTTGTTTGCAAATCTTGAGGAAATAACGAACCGAATAGCTAGTTTCCTCAAATGAAGACTTGCGTACGTTGTACGCTTTGTTTTCAATGCGAGAGTGATAGGATTGATCCTTTTGAGGATAACCCAAGTGTAACGAAGTAATATGACTAATAATCACCTATTTGTTTACAAATCTGGAGGAAATAACGAACTGAATAGCAAGTTTCCTCAAATACAGACTTGCGTACGTTGTACACATTGTTTTCAATGCGTGTTTGATAGGATTTCTCCCTTTGAGGATAACTGAAGTGTAACGAAGGAATATGACTCCTAATCACCTATTTGTTTGCAAAATTTGAGGAAATAACGAACCGAATAGCAGGTTTCCTCAAATGAAGACTTACGTACGTTGTACGCATTGTTTTCAATGCAAGAGTGATAGGATTGCTCCTTTTGAGGATAACCGGAATGTAACGAAGTAATATGACTCCTAATCACCTATTTGTTTGCAAATTTGGAGGAAATAACGAACCGAATAGCAAGTTTCCTCAAATGAAGACTTACGTACGTTGTACGCATTGTTCTCAATACGAGAGAGATAGAATTGCTCCTTTTGAGGATAAACGAAGTAATATGACTTATAATCACCTATTTGTTTGCAAATCTTGGGGAAATAACGAACCGAATAGCAAGTTTCCTCAAATGAAGACTTACGTATGTTGTATGCACTGTTTTCAATGCGAGAGTGGTGGGCTTACTCATTTTGAGCATAACCGATGTGCGACGAAGTAATATGACTCCTAATCACCTATTTGTTTGCTAATCTTGAGGAAATAACGAACCGAATAGCAAGTTTCCTCAAATGAAGGCATCCGGACGTTGTACGCATTGTTTTCAAAGCGAGAGTGATAGGATTGCTCCTTTTGAGGATAACCGAAGTGTAACGAAGTAATATGACTCCTAATCACCTATTCGTTTGCAAATTTTGAGGAAATAACGAACCCAATAGCGAGTTACCTCAAATGAAGACTTGCGTACGTTGTACGCATTGTTTTCAATGCAAGAGTGATAGGATTGCTCCTTTTGAGGATAACCGAAGTGTAACGAAGTAATATGACTCCTAATCACCTATTTGTTTGCAAATTTGGAGAAAATAACGAACCGAATAGCAAGTTTTCTCAAATGAAGACTTACGTACGTTGTACGCATTGTTCTCAATGCGAGAGTGATAGAATTTCTCCTTTTGAGGATAACCGAAGCATAACGAAGTAATATGACTCCTAATCACCTATTTGTTTGCACATCTTGGGGAAATAACGAACCGAATAGCAAGCCTCCTCAAATGAAGACTTGCGTATGTTGTACGCATTGTTTTCAATGCGAGAGTGATAGGATTCCTCCTTTTGAGGATAACCGAAGTGTAACGAAGTCATATGACTCCTAATCACCTATTTGTTTGCAAATTTTGAGGAAATAACGAACCGAATAGCAAATTTCCTCAAATGAGGACTTGCGTACGTTGTACGCATTGTTTTCAATGTCAGAGTTATAGGATTGCTCCTTTTGAGGATAACTGAAGCATAACGAAGTAATATGACTCATAATCACCTATTTGTTTGCAAATCTTGGGGAAATAACGAACCGAATAGCAAGCCTCCTCAAATGAAGACTTGCGTACGTTGTACGCATTGTTTTCAATGCGAGAGTGATAGGATTGCTCCTTTTGAGGATAACCGAAGTGTAACGAAGTAATATAACTCCTAATCACCTATTTGTTTGCAAATCTTGAGGAAATAACGAACCGAATAGCAAGTCTCCTCAAATGAAGACTTGAGTACGTTGTACGCATTGTTTTCAATGCGAGAGTGATAGGATTGATCCTTTTGAGGATAACCGAAGTGTAACGAAGTAATATGACTCCTAATCATGTATTTGTTTGCAAATCTTGAGGAAATAACTAACCGAATAACAAGTTTCCTCAAATGAAGACATGTGTACGTTGTACGCATTGTTTTTAATGCGTGTTTGATAGGATTTCTCCCTTTAAGGATAACCGAAATGTAACGAAGTAATATGACTCCTAATCACCTATTTGTTTGCAAATCTTGAGGAAATAATGAACCGAATAGCTAGTTTCGTCAAATGAAGACTTGCGTACGTTGTACGCATTGTTTTCAATGCGAGAGTGATAGGATTCATCCTTTTGAGGATAACCGAAGTGTAACGAAGTAATATGACTAATAATCAGCTATTTGTTTACAAATCTGGTGGAAATAACGAACTGAATAGCAAGTTTCCTCAAATGAAGACATGTGTACGTTGTACACATTGTTTTCAATGCATGTTTGATAGGATTTCTCCCTTTGAGGATAACTGAAGTGTAACGAAGGAATATGACTCCTAATCACCTATTTGTTTGCAAAATTTGAGGAAATAACGAACCGAATAGCAGGTTTCCTCAAATGAAGACTTACGTACGTTGTACGCATTGTTTTCAATGCAAGAGTGATAGGATTGCTCCTTTTGAGGATAACCGAAGTGTAACGAAGTAATATGACTCCTAATAACCTATTTGTTTGCAAATTTGGAGGAAATAACGAACCGAATAGCAAGTTTCCTCAAATGAAGACTTACGTACGTTGTACGCATTGTTCTGAATACGACAGAGATAGAATTGCTCATTTTGAGGGTAAACGAAGTAATATGACTCATAATCACCTATTTGTTTGCAAATCTTGAGGAAATAACGAACCGAATAGCAAGTTTCCTCAAATGAAGACTTACGGACGTTGTACGCATTGTTCTCAATACGAGAGAGATAGAATTGCTCCTTTTGAGGATAAACGAAGTAATATGACTCATAATCACCTATTTATTTGCAAATCTTGAGGAAATAACGAACCGAATAGCAAGTTTCCTCAAATGAAGACTTGCGTACGTTGTACGCATTGTTTTCAATGCGAGAGTGATAGGATTGATCCTTTTAAGGATAACCGAAGTGTAACGAAGTAATATGACTAATAATCACCTATTTGTTTACAAATCTGGAGGAAATAATGAACTGAATAGCATGTTTCGTCAAATGAAGGCATCCGTACGTTGTACGCATTGTTTTCAATGCGAGAGTGATAGGATTGCTCCTTTTGAGGATAACCGAAGTGTAACGAAGTAATATGACTCCTAATCACCTATTCGTTTGCAAATTTTGAGGAAATAACGAACCGAATAGCAAGTTTCCTCAAATGAAGACTTGCGTACGTTGTACGCATTGTTTTCAATGCAAGAGTGATAGGATTGCTCCTTTTGAGGATAACCGAAGCGTAACGAAGTAATATGACTCCTAATCACCTATTTGTTTGCAAATCTTTAGGAAATAACGAACGGAATAGCAAGTTTCCTTAAATGAAGACTTAAGTACGTTGTACGCATTGTTTTTCAATGCGAGAGTGATAGGATTGCTCATTTTGAGGATAACTGAAGTGTAACAAAGTAATATGACTCATAATCACCTATTTGTTTGCAAATCTTGAGGTAATAACGAACCGAATAGCAAGTTTCCTCAAATGAAGACTTGCGTACGTTGTACGCGTTGTTTTCAATGCGAGAGTGATAGGATTGCTCCTTTTGAAGCTAACTGAAGTGTAACGAAGTAATATGACTCCTAATCACCTATTTGTTTGCAAATTTAGAGGAAATAACGAAAAAATAGCAAGTTTCCTCAAATGAAGACTTGTACGCGTTGTCCGCATTGTTTTCAATGTGAGAGTCATAGGATTGCTCCTTTTGAGGATAACAGAAGTGTAACAAATTAATATGACTCCTAATCACCTATTTGTTTGCAAATTTTGAGTAAATAACGAACCGAATAGCAAGTTTCCTCAAATGAAGACTTGCGTACGTTGTATGCATTGTTTTCAATGCGAGAGTGATAGGATTGCTCCTTTTCAGGATAACCGAAGTGTAAGGAAGTAATATGACTCCTAATCACCTATTTGTTTGCAAATCTTGAGGAAATAACGAACCGAATATCAAGTTCCCTCAGATGAAGACTTGCGTACGTTGTACGCATTGTTTTCAATGCGAGAGTGATAGGATTGCTCCTTTTGACGATAACCGAAGTGTAACGAGGTAATATGACTCCTAATCACCTATTTGTTTGCAAATTTTGAGAAAATAACGAACTGAATAGCTAGTTTCCTCAGATGAAAACATGCGTACGTTGTACGCATTGTTTTCAATGTCAGCGTGATAGGATTGCTCCTTTTGAGGCTCACTGAAGTATAACGAAGTAATATGACTCTTCATCACCTATTTGTTCGCAAATTTAGAGGAAATAACGAAAAAATAGCAAGTTTCCTCAAATGAAGACTTGTACGCGTTGTACGCATTGTTTTCAATGCGAGAGTCACAGGATTGCTCCTTTTGAGGATAACAGAAGTGTAACAAAGTAATATGATTTCTAATCACCCATTTGTTTGCAAATTTTGAGGAAATAACGAACCGAATATCAAGTTTCCTCAAATGAAGCCTTGCGTACGTTGTACGCATTGTTTTCAACGCGTGTTTGATAGGATTTCTCCCTTTGAGGATAACTGAAGTGTAATGAAGTAATATGACTTCTAATCACCTATTTGTTTACAAATCGTGAGGAAATAACGAACCGAATAGCAAGTTTCCTCAAATGAAGACTTGCGTACGTTGTACGCATTGTTTTCAATGCAAGAGTGATAGGATTTTTCCTTTTCAAGATAACCGAAGTGTAACGAACTAATATGACTCATAATCACCTATTTCTTTGCAAATAATGAGGAAATAACGAACCGAATAACAAGTTTCCTTATATGAAGACTTGCGTACGTTGTATGCATTGTTTTCAATGTGAGAGTGATAGGATTGCTCCTTTTGAGGCTAAATGAAATATAACGAAGTAATATGACTCTTAATCACCTATTTATTTGCAAATTTAGAGGAAATAACAAAAAAAATAGTAAGTTTCCTCAAATGAAGACTTGTGCGCGTTGTACGCATTGTTTTCAATGCGAGAGTCACGTGATTGCTCCTTTTGACGATAACAGAAGTGTAACAAAGTAATATGACTCCTAATCACCTATTTCTTTGCAAATCTTGAGGAAATAACGAACCGAATAGCAAGTTTCCTCATATGAATACTTACGTACGTTGTACGCATTGTTCTCAATACGAGAGAGATAGAATTGCTCCTTTTGAGGCTAACTGAAGTATAACGAAGTAATATGTCTCTTAATCACCTATTTGTTTGCAAATTTGGAAGAAATAACGAAAAAAATAGCAAGTTTCCTCAAATGAAGACTTGTGCGCATTGTACGCATTGTTTTCAATGCGAGAGTCACATGATTGCTCTTTTGAGGATAACAGAAGTGTAACAACATAATATGCCTCCTAATCACCTATTTGTTTGCAAATTTTGAGCAAATAACGAACCGAATAGCAAGTTTCCTCAAATGAAGACTTGCGTATGTTGCACGTATTGTTTTCAACCCGTGTTTGATTGGATTTCTCCCTTTGAGGATAACTGAAGTGTAACGAAGTAATATGACTCCTAATCACCTATTTGTTTGCAAATCTGGAGGAAATAACAAACTGAATATCAATTTTCCTCAAATGAAGACTTGCGTACGTTGTAAGCATTGTTCTCAATGCGAGAATGATAGGATTGCTCCTTTTGAGGATAACCGAAGTGTAACGATGTAATATGACTCCTAATCGCCTATTTGTTTGCAAATCTTGAGGAAATAACGAACCGAATAGCAAGTCTCCTCAAATGAACACTTGCGTACGTTGTACGCATTGTTTTTAATGCGAGTTTGATAAGATTTCTCCATTTGAGGATAACTGAAGTGTAACGAAGTAATATGACTCCTAATCACCTATTTGTTTGCAAATCTTGAAGAAATAAAGAACCGAATAGCAAGTTTCCTCAAATGAAAACTTGCGTACGTTGTACTCATTGTATTCAATGCGAGAGTTAGAGGATTCCTCCTTTTGAGGATAATCGAAGTGTAACGAAGTAATATGACTCCTAATCACCTATTTGTTTGCAAATTTTGAAGAAATAATGAACCGAATAACAAGTTTCCTCACTTGAAGACTTCGTACGTTGTACGCATTGTTTTGAATGCGAGAGTGATAGGATGACTCTTAATCACTTATTTGTTTGCAAATTTAGAGGAAATAACGAACTGGATAGCAAGTTTCCTCAGATGAAGACTTGCGTACGTTGTACGCATTGTTTTCAATGCGAAAGTGATAGGATTACTCCTTTTGAGAATAACCGATGTGCAACGAAGTAATATGACTCCTAATCACCTATTTATTTTGCTAATCTTGAGGAAATAACGAACCGAACAGCAAGTTTCCTCAAATGAAGACTTGCGTACGTTGTACGCATTGTTTTCAATGCGAGAGTGATAGGATTGCTCCTTTTGAGGCTAACTGAAGTATAACGAAGTAATATGACTCCTAATCACCTATTTGTTTGCAAATTTAGAGAAAATAACGAAAAAATAGCAAGTTTCCTCAAATGAAGACTTGTGTGCGTTGTACGCATTGTTTTCAATGCGATAGTCACAGGATTGCTCCTTTTGAGGAAATAACGAACCGACTTGCGTACGTTGTACGCACTGTTTAAAAACGCGTGTTTGATAGGATTTCTCCCTTTGAGGATAACTGAAGTGTAAGGAAGTAATATGACTCCTAATCACCTATTTGTGTGTAAATCTTGAGGAAATAACGAACTGAATAGCAAGTTTCCTCAAATGAAGACTTGCGTACGTTGTACGCATTGTTTTCAATGAGAGAGTGATAGGATTTCTCCCTTTGAGGATAACTGAAGTGTAACGAAGTAATATGACTCCTAATCACCTATTTCTTTGTAAATCTAGAGGAAATAACGAACCGAATAACAAGTTTCCTCAAATGAAGACTTGCGTACGTTGTACGCATTGTTTTCAATGCGAGTTTGATAGGATTTCTCCCTTTGAGGATAACTGAAGCGTAACGAAGTAATATGACTCCTAATCACCTATTTATTTGCAAATCGTGAAGAAATAACGAACCGAATAGCAAGTTTCCTCAAATGAAGACTTGCGTACGTTATATGCATTGTTTTCAATGCGAGAGTGATAGGATTGCTCCTTTTGAGGATAACTGAAGTGTAACGAAGTAATATGACTCCTAATCACCTATTTCTTTGCAAATGTTGAGGAAATAATGAACCGAATAGCAAGTTTCCTCAAATGAAGACTTGCGTACGTTGTACGCATTATTTTTAATACGAGAGTGATATGATTGCTCCCTCTGAGCATAACCGAAGTGTAACAAAGTAATATGACTCCTAATCACCTATTTGTGTGCAAATTTTGACAAAATAACAAACCGAATAGCAAGTTTCCTCCAATGAAGACTTGCGTACGTTGTACGCATTATTTTCAATGCGAGAGTGATAGGATTGCTCCTTTTGAGGCTTACTGAAGTATAACGAAGTAATATGACTCTTAATCACCTATTTGTTTGCAAATCTAGAGGAAATAACGAACCGAATAGCAAGTTTCCTCAAATGAAGACTTGCGTACGTTGTACACAATGTTTTCAATGCGAGTTTGGTAGGATTTCTCCATTTGAGGATAACTGAAGCGTAACGAAGTAATATGACTCCTAATCACCTATTTGTTTGCAAATCTTTAGGAAATAACGAACCGAATAGCAAGTTTCCTCAAATGAAGACTTACGTACGTTCAACGCATTATTTTCAGTGCGAGAGTGATAGGATTACTCTTTTTGAGAATAACCGATGTGCAAGGAAGTAATATGACTCCTAATCACCTATTTGTTTGCTAATCTTGAGGAAATAACGAACCGAATAGCAAGTTTCCCCATATAAAGACTTGCGGACGTTGTACGCATTGTTTTCAATGCGAGAGTGATAGGATTGCTCCTTTTGAGGATAACCGAAGTGTAACGAAGTAATATGACTCCTAATCACCTATTTCTTTTCAATTCTTGAGGAAATAACGAACCGAATAGCAAGTTTCCTCAAATGAAGATTTGCGTACGTTGTACGCATTGTTTTCAATGCGAGTTTGATAGGATTTCTCCCTTTGAGGATAACTGAAGCGTAACGAAGTAATATGACTCCTAATCACCTATTTGTTTGCAAATCGTGAGGAAATAACGAACCGAATAGCAAGTTTCCTCAAATGAAGACTTGTGCACATTGTACGCATTGTTTTCAATGCGAGAGTGATAAGATTGCTCCTTTTGAGGATAACTGAGGTGTAAAAAAGTAATATGACTCCTAATCACCTATTTGTTTGCAAATTTTGAGAAAATAACGAACCGAATAACAAGTTTCCTCAAATGAAGACTTGCGTACGTTGTACGCATTGTTTTCAATTCGTGTTTGATAGGATTTCTCCCTTTGAGGATAACTGAAGTGTAACGAAGTAATATGACTCCTAATCACCTATTTGTTTGCATTTAGAGAATATAACGAAGTAATATGACTCTAAGTTACCTATTTGTATGCAAATTTAGAGAAAATAACGAAACAAATAGCGCGTATTCTTAAACGATGGCTTGTGTGCTTTGTACGTATCGTTTTACATGCAAGGGTGATAGGATTGTTCCTTTTGACGCTAACCAAGGTTTAACGAAGTGATATGACTCTAAATAATCTATTTGCTCGCACAATAAGAGAAAATAACGAATCAAATTGCAAGTTTCTTTAAATGATGTATTCTGTCCATTGTACGCATCGTATTAAATGCGAAAGTGATAATATTGCTCCTTATGAGGCCAACGAAAGTAGAACAAAGTAATATGACTATAAGTCACCTATTTGTTTGCAAATTCATAGAAAATAACGAAACAAATACCGAGTATTCTTAAATGAAAACTTATGGGCATTGTACGTATCGTTTTAAACGCGAGGGTGATAGGATTGTTCCTTTTGAGGCTAACCAAGGTTTAACGAAGTAATATGACTCTTAATCACCTATTTGTTTGCAAATTTAGACGAAATAACGAAAAAATAGCAAGTTTGCTCAAATGAAGACTTGTGCGCGTTGTATGCATTGTTTTGAATGCGAGAGTCACAGGATTGCTCCTTTTGAGGATAACAGAAGTGTAACAAAGTAATATGACTCTTAATCACCTATTCGTTTTCAAATTTTGAGGAAATAACGAACCGAATAGCAAGTTTCCTCAAAAGAAAACTTGTGTACGTTGTACGCATTGTTTTCAATGCGAGAGTGATAGGATTGCTCCTTTTTAGGATAACCGAAGTGTAACGAAGTAATATGACTCCTAATCACCTATTTGTTTGCAAATCTGGAGGAAATAACGAACCGAATAGCAAGTTTCCTTAAATGAAGACTTGCGTAAGTTATACGCACTGTTTTCAGTGCGAAAGTGAGAGGATTCCTCCTTTTGAGGATAACCGAAGTGTAAAGAAGTAGTATGACTCCTACTCACCTATTTATTTGCAAATTTTGACGAAATAACGAACCGAATAGCAAGTTTCCTCAAATGAAGACTTGCGTACGTTGTACGCATTGTTTTCAATGCGAGAGTGATAGGATTGCTCCTTTTGAAGCTAACTGAAGTATAACGATGTAATATGACTCTTAATCACCTATTTGTTTGCAAATTTAGAGGAAATAACGAACCGAATAGCAAGTTTCCTCGAATGAAGACTTTCGTACGTTGTACGCATTGTTTTCAATACGAGTTTGATAAGATTTCTCCCTTTGAGGATAACTGAAGCGTAACGAAGTAATATGACTCCTAATCACCTATTTGTTTGCAAATCTTGAGGAAATAACGAAACCGAATAGCAAGTTTCCTCAAATGAAGGCATCCGGACGTTGTACGCATTATTTTCAATGCGAGAGTGATAGGATTGCTCCTTTTGAGGCTAACTGAAGTATAACGATGTAATATGACTCTTAATCACCTATTTGTTTGCAAATTTAGAGGAAATAACGAACCGAATAGCAAGTTTCCTCGAATGAAGACTTTCGTACGTTGTACGCATTGTTTTCAATACGAGTTTGATAAGATTTCTCCCTTTGAGGATAACTGAAGCGTAACCAAGTAATATGACTCCTAATCACCTATTTGTTTGCAAATCTTGAGGAAATAACGAAACCGAATAGCAAGTTTCCTCAAATGAAGGCATCCGGACGTTGTACGCATTGTTTTCAATGCGAGAGTGATAGGATTGCTCCTTTTGAGGCTAACTGAAGTATAACGATGTAATATGACTCTTAATCACCTATTTGTTTGCAAATTTAGAGGAAATAACGAACCGAATAGCAAGTTTCCTCGAATGAAGACTTTCGTACGTTGTACGCATTGTTTTCAATACGAGTTTGATAAGATTTCTCCCTTTGAGGATAACTGAAGCGTAACCAAGTAATATGACTCCTAATCACCTATTTGTTTGCAAATCTTGAGGAAATAACGAAACCGAATAGCAAGTTTCCTCAAATGAAGGCATCCGGACGTTGTACGCATTGTTTTCAATGCGAGAGTGATAGGATTGCTCCTTTTGAGGATAACCGAAGTGTAACGAAGTAATATGACACCTAATCACCTATTTCTTTGCAAATCTTGAGGAAATAAAGAACCGTATAGCAAGTTTCCTCAAATGAAGACTTGTCCACGTTGTACGCATTGTTTTCAATGTGGGAGTGATAGGATTGCTCCTTTTGAGGCTAACTGAAGTATAACGAAGTAATATGACTCATAATCACCTATTTGTTTGCAAATTTAGAGGAAATAACGAAAAAATAGCAAGTTTCCTCAAATGAAGACTTGTGCGCGTTATACGCATTGTTTTCAATGGGAGAGTCACAGGATTGCTCCTTTTGAGTATAACAGATGTGTAACAAAGTAATATAATTCCTAATCACCTATTTGTTTGCACATTTTGAGGAAATAACGAACCAAATAGCTAGTTTCCTCAAATGAAGACTTGCGTACGTTGTACGAATTGTTTTCAACGTGTGTTTGATAAGATTTCTCCCTTTGAGGATAACTGAAGTGTAACGAAGTAATATGACTCTTAATCACCTATTTGTTAGCAAATCTTGAGGAAATAACGAACCGAATAGCAAGTTTCCTCAAATGAAAACTTGCGTACGTTGTACGCATTGTTTTCAACGCGAGAGTGATAGGATTGCTCCTTTTGAGGGTAACGGAAGTGTAACGAAGTAATATGACTCCTAATCACCTATTTGTTTGCAAAACTAGAGGAAATAATGAACCGAATAGCAAGTTTGCTCAAATGAATACTTGCGTACATTGTACGCATTGTTTTCAATGCGAGAGTGATAGGATTGCTCCTTTTGAGGATAACCGAAGTGTAACGAACTAATATGACTCCTAATCACCTACTTGTTTGCAAATCTGGAGGAAATAACGAACCGAATAGCAAGTTTCCTCAGATGAAGACTTGCGTACGTTGGACGCATTGTTTTCAATCCGAGAGTGGTAAGATTGCTCCTTTTGAGGATAATCGAAGTGTAACGAAGTAATATGACTCATAATCACCTATTTGCTAACAAATCTTTAGGAAAGAACGAATCGAATAACAAGTCTCCTCAAATGAAGACTTGCGTACGTTGTACGCATTGTTTTCAATGCGATTTGATAGGATTTCTCCCTTTGAGGATAACTGAATTGTAACGAAGTAATATGACTCCTAATCACCTATTTGTTTGCAAATCTTTAGGAAATAACGAACGGAATAGCAAGTTTCCTCAAATGAAGACTTAAGTACGTTGTACGCATTGTTTTTCAATGCGAGAGTGATAGGATTGCTCATTTTGAGGATAACTGAAGTGTAACAAAGTAATATGACTCATAATCACCTATTTGTTTGCAAATCTTGAGGTAATAACGAACCGAATAGCAAGTTTCCTCAAATGAAGACTTGCGTACGTTGTACGCATTGTTTTCAATGCGAGAGTGATAGGATTGCTTCTTTTGAAGCTAACTGAAGTGTAACGAAGTAATATGACTCCTAATCACCTATTTGTTTGCAAATTTAGAGGAAATAACGAAAAAGTAGCAAGTTTCCTCAAATGAAGACTTGTGCGCGTTGTGTAATATCCCAGATAATTTCAAAATTTTAAATAATATCTTAATTGATTTTATTTAAGGTTAAGGTTTAAACCTAGAAGGTGAGAAGGAAGATGTGTTAAAAATGGGTAAACATTTTTTTTTTAACATAAATAATTTGTTAGAAATTAAATGTGAGAATATTTTAATGATGCAGGTAGATAATTTATTTAAGAAAGAAATTCAATTGAGAAATGAAGGTGAATATATTAATATTTATATATATACACCTATAGTTAAGTTTGTTAGTCAAACAAGATGATGTGTGAAGTAAATTAAATACTTAATAAAACTAATAAATTAATTGGTTTTAGTATGGATTAAAAAGAAAAGTCATGTAATATAATTAATTGAATTAATTATATAAGTTATGAATTAAGGTTATGAGTAACAAGTAGGGAAGTGGAATATTGCCTAGAAGGACCATATTAAGAAGTTAATTAATTAAGTAATTTACTTAATTAATAAGTTGTTATAGATATAAGCCCAATATGGAGATATTTGCATGAAATGGGTAATTAAATAAGAGAGCCAATAAAAAGTAAGTTATGTAGCCCAAACCATTAAAAGTCAAATGATGGTCAATGGTTGGGAGAAGCATTTCAAGTATTGATTGAGTGTAGAGAATTAACTAGTGTCTAGTTAATTGAATAACCCTAGTTGGTTGACAAGAGAGATAACATTAACCAATCATTGGTTAATTTCTAGATAAATAAATGTGGGGTTAAGAATTAACCGTGGATGGGTTAATTAAGTAACCCAATGTGGTAGAATTAATTATAGCAAATCTAATTGGATTATATTATAAGTCCAATTGAGGTATTAAACTAGGTCAAATTAAATTAACCTAGTAGTTCATATAATTTAATTTGAACATTGATTTATGTAATAATTAACCAAGCCCAATGCTTGTTTTAATTAAATGTAACATAGGGTAATTAATATTAGCCCAATGTAATAATTAAATTGAGCCCAAACAAATTTAATTGATGAGCCCAATAGAAATATTAATTTGATCCAATGTGGAGCCCAAATGGAAGTCAAAGTGGTGGTCAATATATATACATTGGTGTATATATATATATGAATACTTATATAATGATATAAGATGTAAAAATAAAGCTAAAGTGATGTAATAAAAGAGGAATCCCGAATTTTGGAGGGGGCCCCACATGAAAGGTTGCTTGTTGGTGAATTTGGAGTGTAAAATGTCTCAACAACTCCCCACCAACCCTAGTCATTCCATTGGTCAATCAAAATGTCACTCAATAGGTCATTCAAGCTATAGTAAGCTTGGTTAACCCTTAAATTCACCAACACTAGTTGATTAGTGAAGGTTAATGGTGATTAGGGAGGGTCTATATATAGCATCCATCAACATTTTGTTATGTTTGTTAGTTAGTTTTCAAGAACTCCTAGAGAGAAAGAGAGAGTATTCTAGAGAAAAGCTAGCAAGCTTTGAGAAATGGATGATCCACTAAGGAAAGTTGCTAGAGAATGATCAAGGTGGAGTCACAAGCCTAGCTCCTAGCAAGAGGAAGGAGATCATCCATGTCTAAGAGGTTAAAAAGTACTCCAAACCTTTTTAATTTCATTTTTGTTGTTTAAATAAGTTTTAAACGGTTAAAATATATTTTTAACCGATCAAAACTTGTTTTGATGGTCTAGAAGTCTTTAACTATGTAATATATGTATATTCATAGTTTGATGGGTTTAACATGGGTTTTTATATGTGTTTGTGATGAAAAATTTCATCAAACTCATTGAATAAATTTTTACCGACGAAAACAAGTTAATCTAATACGTAGCAGCCCCTTCACGGAATTACTGTTCACGATCCGTAAGTCGGATTTGTGATCCGTCAATTTTGGGTAATAGATCCATGAAATATGAAGATTCTCCAAGTTGAATGACTAAAATCCGATTTAAAATGAGCAAGTTATGGAATTTTTAGTAAAACACATCCATGTTGGAAAATCAGAAAAATTAGCTACTGATCAGCCCCTTTAACACTGTTTTTCGAGACCTAAACAACTCCAAATTTGGTGTTTGATAAATGAAAACTATAGTTTAGGAAAATACGAGTCCAACGCCTCCGACTGGACCTTAATCGGAGTTGTAGATTTCGTTTTATAATCGTTTCCGTGAAGGACCCCAAAACTGTCAAAAAATCTGAAAAGGCCAAAAATAGTTACTGTTCAGTTTGGTCCAGGGGCAGTTTCGTCCACTTTTATTTCTCTAAAAATTCTGAATATTTTTGGAATGATAGTTTGATGAGCTAACTGAGTCTTGTAAAAAGATGGTGATTTTTGATTGTGTAAAACTCAAGTTATGGATTTTACAATAAAGTGTGATTTTTAGAAATGTATCAAAATAACTTTTTGTGTACAACTCAGAAAAATATGGAATTTATACAGGAGCTTTTCTATGATAACAGGAACTAATCCTGAAAATTTCATAATATTATGAAAAAGGAATAATTTATGATAAATGGTGCAAGATCTGATTATTTTGGGCTATTTAAAACTAGTAAATGAATTTTAAAAATTACGAGAAAAATATATGTTCAATATGGAGCTATATCCTGTCAAATACCAGAAAATAAGAATTTTTAGAACTAATTTGGTATTTTCATGGAAATGGACTAGTTATGAGTAAATGAATTAATTATGTGATGTAATGTTGAAAATTTAGAAAATAGGATTTATGGCTTGGAAATCCTATATACGGTATACGCAGATTTTTGATGAGGGATTTAGTCATTGTTGATAAAATTTTATGGGTTTGGCATTTTAGAATGATAAAAATGCATTAATTAGTAAAGTGTAAACAATTAAAATAAATTGTTTATAAGTTTAGGAAATGATCAAGATATTATTAAAAGATTAATAATATTAGAGTATGATAATAGTTAAGAATTAAATCATTATTCAATAATTAATAATGATATGTAATTAATTTAAAATATTATTAAAGGATTAATAATATTATTTAGCATTTAATTAACTATTAAATAATAATAGTTAAGAGTTAAATCATTATTAAATAAATAATAATGATAAATAAATATTTAGAATATTATTAAAGAATTAATAATATTGTTTAACAAGTAATTAACTATTGGGTAATAATAGTTAAGGGTTGAATCGTTATTAAATAATTACTAATGATACGTGAGGATTTCAAATATTATTAAATGATTGATAATATTGATGAACAATTAAATTATTATTAAAATGATTGATAATAATGAGAAGTCAATTAAAATATTATTAAAGGGTAATAATATTAGCAAGCAATTAAATTATTATTAAAAGATTAATCATAATGATTAAGGTAAACTATTATTAAAAATAAATTAATAATAGTAATGATTATTTAAAGTGTTATTTAACAATTAAATAACATTATAAGTTATTACTAATTGATAGTAAAATTTAAAATATTATCCAAGGTGGGTAATATTATGATAAGTATCGAGATAAATGATGTGATTAAGTTAAACCAAGGGTATGGTCCATTAGTGATTAATCGGTGGATCGACCTAAATAAATATAGGGTCCAAGTTTTAATGCAGTGACATTAATAAATGTCAGAATTGCATAGTTTCGAACAAAAGATTTATGGTGTTGAATATGAAACACTGAGTCAAGTCAAAGAGAGACTAAAATATGAAATTAACCTTATTAAATAAAGGGGATGATAAGAAGAAATAAATATCTTTAAAATAAGATTTAGTATTGAGTCAAACTTTGACTGATATTGTGCACCGTTGATCTCACATACCGTGTAGGTGGTGCAAGGAACGTGAAAGATTAACGTAAGCTGGTTATACAAGTTCAGGCAAGTTTTTCAGAACGTGTTGCATTATGTGCATAATTTATAAGTTTGTTATTAAACTGTGATGTGCTCATACGTGGTTATGTGCAAAGATGTGTTAATGTGCTTTTGTGAAATAAGTTGATTTGAACTATTGATATGCGGTAGTTGATTTAAGACAATTGTTCTGCATTGAACTATATGTCATGATAGAGGCTAGGCATGAAACATAGATTAAATGCGAGGCATGATATGCATGAGAAATGTATGTACTGCAAAGCATAAGATGCATGAAGCACGAAGCATGATTGAACTGTTTTTACGTGTTATGTGAAACTGTTAGACTTGCTGAGCCGTCGTGCTCACCCTTGCTTAAAACAAAACATTACAGAGTAGCTTGAGGAAGCCGATTACTCCGGTAGAGGCAAAGATGAAGATTGACTAACGAGTCATCAAGATTGAAGCATAGGTGCTTTTGTAGTAAAACCTTGGGGTAGACTAATTCATTCACTTGTGTAAGTAGATATGAAGAGTTTATGTTTTGTTGTGCTATAGATTAGCAAACTTAAATTGTTAAGAGAACATTTACAGATTATTTGAATATCATTTTTCAGACGTTGTCCTTTATGAATAAGGATAATAGGATGGTGTGATTGAGTCATTATACATATGATCTCAAATTGATTGTAATAGAATGTCGTATCATGTATGATATGAAGACATACTAGGAATGTATAAAGATTGCGATTCTGGAATAGAAAGAGATGTTATATAATTGTAAATAAATGATTATTTAGCAATTATAATATTGTTGTAATTCATGAACAATAAGGAAAAGTAGTACTAGTGTTGAACCAGATCCGAGGTTAAAGGAACCCGGATTTGGGGTTGTCACAAGTTGGTATCAGAGCTGATAGGTTATAAACCTTAGGTAAGAGTACCTTAGGCTATAACCGTAGTAGAAGATAAGTAAAATGATAAATAAATAAACTCCGGAAGAGTTTAAGTAATAAAAGATGAATTTGAAAAATTCATATATAGAAGATTATCCAAAGATGGATTTAAGAAGATATAAGAGAGACGAAAAAGGTCATGTTGTACCTAATTTGAAGGAGTGATAGAAAATATCTTATGATAAGATTTTGAGAAGCATAAAGAAAATGCTAATAAAGTCATGAAATGATATAGAGAAATGAACTCGTAATGAGACAGATGTGCTAAAAAATGAATGGAGAGAATTCGTATTCAGTTAAGAAAATTAGAAGGTTTGTGGGTTTTTAATTGAGAACTCATATTAGTGGCTGAGTTATACGATTCCTTGTATGGATTTGTGCTTGGTTTTAGAACCACTTAGCTTCCTATATTAATATAGTAGTTGAGTTTAACAGTTCTTTGTATGGGCAGAGGATTTGTTCTTGGTTTAACGACCGCTTAACTTTCTATATTGATTAGTGGCCGAGTTGACCAATTTCTTGTATGGGCAGGAGATTGCGTTTGGTTTGACAACCACTTAGCTTCCTATAGTGATAATCAATTTGAACCTAATGTCACGCTATTCGATGTATATATGGTGAGAAGGTGATTCTTTTCTCATTATATATTGGATATGTAGAGAATATTAAGATAAGTACGTGTTCTTAAAACTCATACTGATGGTAAGTTCGTGACTCATAATCGTATGGTGGAACCCCTCAGCGAATGGACGATTTTGGTCTGACTAGGATAAGTTCTCCAACCCATATGATTGTGGCAAGTACCTGAACTCCTAATGTGTGGTAAGTTTGATGAACAGTAAGTATTGGTAGAGTTAAGTAGTAAGACTGGAGCTTTACCAGATATAGTTATTAAGCTGAAAAAGAATGCGGAGGAGAAATTTGAGGTATTTTGAGGTTTTAGGATATTCTAAATCTTCTAGCTATGCTAGACTTTGAAATTCTTAAAATCGTGCTAAATTCGCACTTTTGTGCTTTTGAAAAGACAAATGTATTTTAGAAATCATTAATGCATTTAGTGCAGAGATGATAAACGATGGAGTCATCAATGCAGAGTAACCTAGTGTTGGATGTTTAAAGCCCACTATGGTATGATGTAGTATGACAAAGTCATAAAATGATTTTCAGTATTTTAAAACGTTTAAAGAATAGTCTATGCTAATTGTTTCAGCTAGACAAATTGATTTGAAAATATCAAAATGTATTTATAAAATCATCACACGCCATTAAAGCCATGGTGTGGGGATGAAAAGGACGGAATCCTCAACGTACTGTCAAGATGTGCGGTATCATGAAGTCATGAATTAATGACGGAATCATCAACGTACTATCAAGATTATGCGGTATCATGAAGTCCTATAAATGAATTTTAGTTATTTTAACTAATCTGAAATGATTTTTGAATCGTAATATACGAACAGTTCAATGATGGGAGTCTTTGTCATTTATTTTGACTGGACACTTTTGGTCAGAATTGACTCAAGTTTATTATCCAATCCAAATTATTTTGGAACGGAATTTTGTAGTAAGTCTGAGGTGAACAAGTGCAAAAAAAAAAAAATATTCTGTCGGCTAAAGCAGATATATTTTTGTCGGCATATAGCTCCGACTGGCGCCTAACAACTAAGACGTTCTGCACGACGTATGGTACAATAGGCTGATCACCTAGCGTACACCTATGGAATGTTTTCAGTCCTTGTGATTGATAAACACTCTTTTTATAAGTATTTACAGGGATAAATACTATTTATTCGGAATTCAGTTAATTCCATTCGGATGTTCACAGTCTTGATGACCCCTCAGCATATTATGAAAGTTTTAATGAATATTTTGATTTTCAATTTATTCTTCTGTAAGATATTGATTTTCAATTTATTCTTCTGCAAGATATTCCATTGTTCTGGAATTATGAGTTTAGAAGTATGAACTTCCTAGAAAAGGGTGGTTATAGAATTTGATGAGTAAAGAGATATTCTCAGTGATGAAAATTGGTAGAATTGTGTATGAGATAATTTCGGGGACGAAATTCTTATAAGAAGGGGTGAATGTAATATCCCAGATAATTTCAAAATTTTAAATAATATCTTAATTGATTTTATTTAAGGTTAAGGTTTAAACCTAGAAGGTGAGAAGGAAGATGTGTTAAAAATGGGTAAACATTTTTTTTTTAACATAAATAATTTGTTAGAAATTAAATGTGAGAATATTTTAATGATGCAGGTAGATAATTTATTTAAGAAAGAAATTCAATTGAGAAATGAAGGTGAATATATTAATATTTATATATATACACCTATAGTTAAGTTTGTTAGTCAAACAAGATGATGTGTGAAGTAAATTAAATACTTAATAAAACTAATAAATTAATTGGTTTTAGTATGGATTAAAAAGAAAAGTCATGTAATATAATTAATTGAATTAATTATATAAGTTATGAATTAAGGTTATGAGTAACAAGTAGGGAAGTGGAATATTGCCTAGAAGGACCATATTAAGAAGTTAATTAATTAAGTAATTTACTTAATTAATAAGTTGTTATAGATATAAGCCCAATATGGAGATATTTGCATGAAATGGGTAATTAAATAAGAGAGCCAATAAAAAGTAAGTTATGTAGCCCAAACCATTAAAAGTCAAATGATGGTCAATGGTTGGGAGAAGCATTTCAAGTATTGATTGAGTGTAGAGAATTAACTAGTGTCTAGTTAATTGAATAACCCTAGTTGGTTGACAAGAGAGA
Source organism: Hedera helix (assembly GCA_947179155.2). Taxonomy (NCBI): domain Eukaryota; kingdom Viridiplantae; phylum Streptophyta; class Magnoliopsida; order Apiales; family Araliaceae; genus Hedera; species Hedera helix. Next base: position 26,638,532 of record OX359266.1, read on the forward strand.
TAACATTAACCAATCATTGGTTAATTTCTAGATAAATAAATGTGGGGTTAAGAATTAACCGTGGATGGGTTAATTAAGTAACCCAATGTGGTAGAATTAATTATAGCAAATCTAATTGGATTATATTATAAGTCCAATTGAGGTATTAAACTAGGTCAAATTAAATTAACCTAGTAGTTCATATAATTTAATTTGAACATTGATTTATGTAATAATTAACCAAGCCCAATGCTTGTTTTAATTAAATGTAACATAGGGTAATTAATATTAGCCCAATGTAATAATTAAATTGAGCCCAAACAAATTTAATTGATGAGCCCAATAGAAATATTAATTTGATCCAATGTGGAGCCCAAATGGAAGTCAAAGTGGTGGTCAATATATATACATTGGTGTATATATATATGAATACTTATATAATGATATAAGATGTAAAAATAAAGCTAAAGTGATGTAATAAAAGAGGAATCCCGAATTTTGGAGGGGGCCCCACATGAAAGGTTGCTTGTTGGTGAATTTGGAGTGTAAAATGTCTCAACAACTCCCCACCAACCCTAGTCATTCCATTGGTCAATCAAAATGTCACTCAATAGGTCATTCAAGCTATAGTAAGCTTGGTTAACCCTTAAATTCACCAACACTAGTTGATTAGTGAAGGTTAATGGTGATTAGGGAGGGTCTATATATAGCATCCATCAACATTTTGTTATGTTTGTTAGTTAGTTTTCAAGAACTCCTAGAGAGAAAGAGAGAGTATTCTAGAGAAAAGCTAGCAAGCTTTGAGAAATGGATGATCCACTAAGGAAAGTTGCTAGAGAATGATCAAGGTGGAGTCACAAGCCTAGCTCCTAGCAAGAGGAAGGAGATCATCCATGTCTAAGAGGTTAAAAAGTACTCCAAACCTTTTTAATTTCATTTTTGTTGTTTAAATAAGTTTTAAACGGTTAAAATATATTTTTAACCGATCAAAACTTGTTTTGATGGTCTAGAAGTCTTTAACTATGTAATATATGTATATTCATAGTTTGATGGGTTTAACATGGGTTTTTATATGTGTTTGTGATGAAAAATTTCATCAAACTCATTGAATAAATTTTTACCGACGAAAACAAGTTAATCTAATACGTAGCAGCCCCTTCACGGAATTACTGTTCACGATCCGTAAGTCGGATTTGTGATCCGTCAATTTTGGGTAATAGATCCATGAAATATGAAGATTCTCCAAGTTGAATGACTAAAATCCGATTTAAAATGAGCAAGTTATGGAATTTTTAGTAAAACACATCCATGTTGGAAAATCAGAAAAATTAGCTACTGATCAGCCCCTTTAACACTGTTTTTCGAGACCTAAACAACTCCAAATTTGGTGTTTGATAAATGAAAACTATAGTTTAGGAAAATACGAGTCCAACGCCTCCGACTGGACCTTAATCGGAGTTGTAGATTTCGTTTTATAATCGTTTCCGTGAAGGACCCCAAAACTGTCAAAAAATCTGAAAAGGCCAAAAATAGTTACTGTTCAGTTTGGTCCAGGGGCAGTTTCGTCCACTTTTATTTCTCTAAAAATTCTGAATATTTTTGGAATGATAGTTTGATGAGCTAACTGAGTCTTGTAAAAAGATGGTGATTTTTGATTGTGTAAAACTCAAGTTATGGATTTTACAATAAAGTGTGATTTTTGGAAATGTATCAAAATAACTTTTTGTGTACAACTCAGAAAAATATGAAATTTATACAGGAGCTTTTCTATGATAACAGGAACTAATCCTGAAAATTTCATAATATTCTGAAAAAGGAATAATTTATGATAAATGGTGCAAGATCTGATTATTTTGGGCTATTTAAAACTAGTAAATGAATTTTAAAAATTACGAGAAAAATATATGTTCAATATGGAGCTATATCCTGTCAAATACCAGAAAATAAGAATTTTTAGAACTAATTTGGTATTTTCATGGAAATGGACTAGTTATGAGTAAATGAATTAATTATGTGATGTAATGTTGAAAATTTAGAAAATAGGATTTATGGCTTGGAAATCCTATATACGGTATACGCAGATTTTTGATGAGGGATTTAGTCATTGTTGATAAAATTTTATGGGTTTGGCATTTTAGAATGATAAAAATGCATTAATTAGTAAAGTGTAAACAATTAAAATAAATTGTTTATAAGTTTAGGAAATGATCAAGATATTATTAAAAGATTAATAATATTAGAGTATGATAATAGTTAAGAATTAAATCATTATTCAATAATTAATAATGATATGTAATTAATTTAAAATATTATTAAAGGATTAATAATATTATTTAGCATTTAATTAACTATTAAATAATAATAGTTAAGAGTTAAATCATTATTAAATAAATAATAATGATAAATAAAGATTTAGAATATTATTAAAGAATTAATAATATTGTTTAACAAGTAATTAACTATTGGGTAATAATAGTTAAGGGTTGAATCGTTATTAAATAATTACTAATGATACGTGAGGATTTCAAATATTATTAAATGATTGATAATATTGATGAACAATTAAATTATTATTAAAATGATTGATAATAATGAGAAGTCAATTAAAATATTATTAAAGGGTAATAATATTAGCAAGCAATTAAATTATTATTAAAAGATTAATCATAATGATTAAGGTAAACTATTATTAAAAATAAATTAATAATAGTAATGATTATTTAAAGTGTTATTTAACAATTAAATAACATTATAAGTTATTACTAATTGATAGTAAAATTTAAAATATTATCCAAGGTGGGTAATATTATGATAAGTATCGAGATAAATGATGTGATTAAGTTAAACCAAGGGTATGGTCCATTAGTGATTAATCGGTGGATCGACCTAAATAAATATAGGGTCCAAGTTTTAATGCAGTGACATTAATAAATGTCAGAATTGCATAGTTTCGAACAAAAGATTTATGGTGTTGAATATGAAACACTGAGTCAAGTCAAAGAGAGACTAAAATATGAAATTAACCTTATTAAATAAAGGGGATGATAAGAAGAAATAAATATCTTTAAAATAAGATTTAGTATTGAGTCAAACTTTGACTGATATTGTGCACCGTTGATCTCACATACCGTGTAGGTGGTGCAAGGAACGTGAAAGATTAACGTAAGCTGGTTATACAAGTTCAGGCAAGTTTTTCAGAACGTGTTGCATTATGTGCATAATTTATAAGTTTGTTATTAAACTGTGATGTGCTCATACGTGGTTATGTGCAAAGATGTGTTAATGTGCTTTTGTGAAATAAGTTGATTTGAACTATTGATATGCGGTAGTTGATTTAAGACAATTGTTCTGCATTGAACTATATGTCATGATAGAGGCTAGGCATGAAACATAGATTAAATGCGAGGCATGATATGCATGAGAAATGTATGTACTGCAAAGCATAAGATGCATGAAGCACGAAGCATGATTGAACTGTTTTTACGTGTTATGTGAAACTGTTAGACTTGCTGAGCCGTCGTGCTCACCCTTGCTTAAAACAAAACATTACAGAGTAGCTTGAGGAAGCCGATTACTCCGGTAGAGGCAAAGATGAAGATTGACTAACGAGTCATCAAGATTGAAGCATAGGTGCTTTTGTAGTAAAACCTTGGGGTAGACTAATTCATTCACTTGTGTAAGTAGATATGAAGAGTTTATGTTTTGTTGTGCTATAGATTAGCAAACTTAAATTGTTAAGAGAACATTTACAGATTATTTGAATATCATTTTTCAGACGTTGTCCTTTATGAATAAGGATAATAGGATGGTGTGATTGAGTCATTATACATATGATCTCAAATTGATTGTAATAGAATGTCGTATCATGTATGATATGAAGACATACTAGGAATGTATAAAGATTGCGATTCTGGAATAGAAAGAGATGTTATATAATTGTAAATAAATGATTATTTAGCAATTATAATATTGTTGTAATTCATGAACAATAAGGAAAAGTAGTACTAGTGTTGAACCAGATCCGAGGTTAAAGGAACCCGGATTTGGGGTTGTCACACGTTGTCCGCATTGTTTTCAATGCGAGAGTCATAGGATTGCTCTTTTTGAGGATAACAGAAGTGTAACAAAGTAATATGACTCCTAATCACCTATTTGTTTGCAAATTTTGAGGAAATAACGAACCGAATTGCAAGTATCTTCAAAAGAAGACTTGCGTACGTTGTACGCAATGTTTTCAATGCGTGTTTAATAGGATTTCTCTCTTTGAGGATAACTGAAGTGTAACGAAGTAATATGAGTCCTAATCACCTATTTGTTTGCATTTACTGAAAATAACGAAGTAATATGACTCTAAGTTACCTATTTGTATGCAAATTTAGAGAAAATAACGAAACAAATAGCGAGTATTCTTAAACGAGGGCTTGTGTGCTTTGTATGTATTGTTTTACATGCAAGGGTGATAGGATTGTTCCTTTTGAGGCTAACAAAGGTTTAACGAAGTTATATGACTCTAAATCATCTATTTGCTCGCACAATTAGAGGAAATAACGAATCAAAAAGCAAGTTTCTTTAAATGATGTATTTTGTCCGTTGTACGCATCGTATTAAATGCGAGAGTGATATGATTGCTCCTTTTGAGGCCAACGAAAGTAGAACGAAGTAATATGACTCTAAGTCACCTATTTGTTTGCAAATTTATAGAAAATGACGAAACAAATAGTGAGTATTCTTAAACGAAGACTTGTGTGCTTTGTACGTATCGTTTTAATTGCGAGGGTGATAGGGTTGTTTCTTTTGAGGCTAACCAAGGTTTAACAAAGTAATATGACTCTAAATCATCTATTTATTTACAAATTTAGAGGAAATAACAAATCAAATGGCAAGTTTGCTTAAATGAAGTATTGTGTCCATTGAACGCATCATTTTAAATGCGAGAGTGATAGGATTGCTCCTTTTGAGGCCAACGAAAGTAGAACGAAGTAATATGACTTTAAGTCACCTATTTGTTTACAAATTTAGAGAAAATAACAAAACAAATTGTGAGTATTCTTAAACGAAGACTTTTGGGCGTTGTTGTTCGCCTTTTTCCGTTCAGAAAATACTTCACGCAAGTGCACGTGGTTTAAGTGTAGTATAAGGCTAGCAAGGTATCGTTCCCACGAGGAATTGTAAATTAAGCATTGAATCACTAGTTAATAATTGAAATAACATCGATTGAATTTTGTGGTTTGAAAATATTGTCAAGTAATGTAGCTAATTTCAACAATTAAATTACTCAAAACTAATATATCTGGATTTAAAACGGTTTAGGGTTTACAACTCAATCACTTGTTATCAACTGAACCAATTTATCTCTATGAAGTTAATATACATGCACAAGATTTCTAATTGAGAACTCTTTAATAACTGAATAATATCTCTCGATTATTATTCAGCAAATCTTCTCCAATTCTACCGATTATGGAATGAATTGAAGAAGAACGTCACTTTAAAACAACAACCTATATTTCTATGATTGCTGATTTAAAAAGATGGTAAGCTTCAGTTCTCTACCAATTACATGCAGCAACTGAGTATATTTCTATCTCAATCACAACTTATATTAACAATAAGTTCACATGCTACCATGCAAGGGTCTGATTTCATACATCATCTCTCAATTCTATATGAAATAATAGATTAAATTACTGGCCAAGTAATTAAAAATAACAATTACTCATGGTAGTCAAACCCACATGTATATAACAAGCACAGATAATAACTTGCTTCAGATTATACAGATAATCGCATTGCAAACCCTAAACAATAAAATTTAGCTCATATTCAATCTAAGATAACAAACACAAGAGTGAATTCTAGCCATAAATAATAATTGAAGTACAAGAGTTCAGAGATAAACTAAATATGTAATCTTGCCCTTCTCTGCACCAACACCAGAATTTCTTCCGTCAACTGCAGATTTCTTTCCCTTCGCTCAATTCGCTCTATGTATTTCTCTCTTGCTCTCAGCGTATCTTCCTGTCTGAATATCGTTTTTTTTCCCTTTATCTGACCTTCCTTTCGTTCCTTTCAAAACTCTGGCTGCTTCGCATGTTAACCGCCCAAAAACTGACTTAGCAACTGCTCAGCATCGTGGGATAAATCAGTCGATTGAACGTGACGCAGCTGCTTCAATCATCACGCAGCTGCGTTGAAATCGCCTCACGCAGCTGCTTCACTCTTAACGCAGCTACGTTGAAATTGCCCGACTCAGCTGCTTCAAAAGTCATGCAGCTGCGTTGAAGTTACGCAGCTACTTCAGTATATCACGCAGATGCGTCTAAACATTCTGGAAAAAATGGCTTCTGTGACGCAGCTGCTTCAATTTGTGACGCAGCTGCGTGAACCTGGCTTCGAAATTACTGAAATGCCCTTGCAAGCTATTTTCCATGCAAACCTGAAATAAATGCACAAAAATGCATAAAATTGAAATTGAAACGCTTAAGGACTACAATATATAAGTTAAGAAACACTTATTTTTAATGTACAAAACCGACTCAACAAATACCCCCAAACTTATCTAATTGCGTGTCCTCGAGCACAAATAACTTAACAAAATTGAAATCTAGTAGCAACCATGAATTTTAGCATAGCATGAATTATTGTTACCACATACCAGATTCAGGCCTCAAGCAACTCATAATAGCCTTATAGAACTTTCAAGAACTACCGAATTCACAAATCTCACAGAATCGACAATAATCAAGCCCTATTTAAGATTCCTAATTGTACGTGTGTTTTGTAGTTTCAACTAGTCAGAAAAATTAGATAAACTTCTTAGATTAATCACAAGCAAACTTTCACTTTGAATTCACATCCTTACTTATACATCTCTTAACCAAGTCTCGCACAATTAGAGGAAATAACGAATCAAAAAGCAAGTTTCTTTAAATGATGTATTTTGTCCGTTGTACGCATCGTATTAAATGCGAGAGTGACATGATTGCTCCTTTTGAGGCCAACGAAAGTTGAACGAAGTAATATGACTCTAAGTCACCTATTTGTTTGCAAATTTATAGAAAATGACGAAACAAATAGTGAGTATTCTTAAACGAAGACTTGTGTGCTTTGTACGTATCGTTTTAATTGCGAGGGTGATAGGGTTGTTTCTTTTGAGGCTAACCAAGGTTTAACAAAGTAATATGACTCTAAATCATCTATTTATTTACAAATTTAGAGGAAATAACAAATCAAATGGCAAGTTTGCTTAAATGAAGTATTGTGTCCATTGAACGCATCATTTTAAATGCGAGAGTGATAGGATTGCTCCTTTTGAGGCCAACGAAAGTAGAACGAAGTAATATGACTTTAAGTCACCTATTTGTTTACAAATTTAGAGAAAATAACAAAACAAATTGTGAGTATTCTTAAACGAAGACTTCTGGGCGTTGTTGTTCGCCTTTTTCCGTTCAGAAAATACTTCACGCAAGTGCACGTGGTTTAAGTGTAGTATAAGGCTAGCAAGGTATCGTTCCCACGAGGAATTGTAAATTAAGCATTGAATCACTAGTTAATAATTGAAATAACATCGATTGAATTTTGTGGTTTGAAAATATTGTCAAGTAATGTAGCTAATTTCAACAATTAAATTACTCAAAACTAATATATCTGGATTTAAAACCGTTTAGGGTTTACAACTCAATCACTTGTTATCAACTGAACCAATTTATCTCTATGAAGTTAATATACATGCACAAGATTGCTAATTGAGAACTCTTTAATAACTGAATAATATCTCTCGATTATTATTCAGCAAATCTTCTCCAATTCTACCGATTATGGAATGAATTGAAGAAGAACGTCACTTTAAAACAACAACCTATATTTCTATGATTGCTGATTTAAAAAGATGGTAAGCTTCAGTTCTCTACCAATTACATGCAGCAACTGAGTATATTTCTATCTCAATCACAACTTATATTAACAATAAGTTCACATGCTACCATGCAAGGGTCTGATTTCATACATCATCTCTCAATTCTATATGAAATAATAGATTAAATTACTGGCCAAGTAATTAAAAATAACAATTACTCATGGTAGTCAAACCCACATGTATATAACAAGCACAGATAATAACTTGCTTCAGATTATACAGATAATCGCATTGCAAACCCTAAACAATAAAATTTAGCTCATATTCAATCTAAGATAACAAACACAAGAGTGAATTCTAGCCATAAATAATAATTGAAGTACAAGAGTTCAGAGATAAACTAAATATGTAATCTTGCCCTTCTCTGCACCAACACCAGAATTTCTTCCGTCAACTGCAGATTTCTTTCCCTTCGCTCAATTCGCTCTATGTATTTCTCTCTTGCTCTCAGCGTATCCTCCTGTCTGAATATCGTTTTTTTTTCCTTTATCTGACCTTCCTTTCGTTCCTTTCAAAACTCCGGCTGCTTCGCATGTTAACCGCCCAAAAACTGACTTAGCAACTGCTCAGCATCGTGGGAGAAATCAGTCGATTGAACGTGACGCAGCTGCTTCAATCATCACGCAGCTGCGTTGAAATCGCCTCACGCAGTTGCTTCACTCTTAACGCAGCTGCGTTGAAATCGCCCGACTCAGCTGCTTCAAAAGTCATGCAGCTGCGTTGAAGTTACGCAGCTACTTCAGTATATCACGCAGCTGCGTCTAAACATTCTGAAAAAAATGGCTTCTGTGACGCAACTGCTTCAATTTGTGACGCAGCTGCGTGAACCTGGCTTCGAAATTACTGAAATGCCCTTGCAAGCTATTTTCCATGCAAACCTGAAATAAATGCACAAAAATGCATAAAATTGAAATTGAAACGCTTAAGGACTACAATATATAATTTAAGAAACACTTATTTTTAATGTACAAAACCGACTCAACAAATACCCCCAAACTTATCTAATTGCTTGTCCTCGAGCACAAATAACTTAACAAAATTGAAATCTAGTAGCAACCATGAATTTTAGCATAGCATGAATTATTGTTACCACATACCAGATTCAGGCCTCAAGCAACTCATAATAGCCTTATAGAACTTTCAAGAACTACCGAATTCACAAATCTCACAGAATCGACAATAATCAAGCCCTATTTAAGATTCCTAATTGTACGTGTGTTTTATAGTTTCAACTAGTCAGAAAAATTAGATAAACTTCTTAGATTAATCACAAGCAAACTTTCACTTTGAATTCACATCCTTACTTATACATCTCTTAACCAAGTCAGGCAATCACATAAATTAGGGATCATACTACTCATTAGAAATACAGAGTGAATGCGTTTTACGCTCCATTTCACCCCCAACTCATTAATAATGACTCGTGCAATGCACAATTCCATTAGGCTATTCAAGGCTACCCATGTAACGAGCTTTGAATCAGTGACTCCCAAACCAGTTGGTTTTAGGGCACTAGATGTAAAGACATCCCTAAGGATTTACTTGCTCGAATAGCAAAGGCCACGAAATTCTGACTGAGTCAATTATTTATTTATTTATTTATTTATTTGGTGTAGATTAATATATGATCCCCCCAAACTTATATAAAAGCTACTCAGCATACGAGAATTTGCAAGTAAGAATTGAAGTTCACTCATGAAACTCAAAAGAAAATCAATCTTGTAAGTTTTCTAATTCTCAACTAGTCCCAACCATCAAATTTTTGTGCTTATAAAGACATAGGAACCAAAAATAACGCAAGACTATTCGATTGTAAGATTGAAATTCAACATGTTCATTCATTTATCATTAAAGGCTAGCAAAAAGCAACATTTTTATCATCGGCCTTACACTAGTTTTCATGATTACTTTGAACTTGCTAAATAGAATTAAACGCAAACTACAGCTAACCGTTTTCGTAGGTTTCACGGTCACACTTAGCACGTGTAACAAGCCTTTTAAACCCCATAATTACCTTATGAGGACGAGTTAAGTCTCGTGAGGGTTTGCAGTGAATATACCCTCAAAATTCATCTACATTCCTAATTTTTTTTTAATCAACAAAAGACAAACAATCAACAAAAGACAAACAAAAGACCCAAACAAGGCACAACATATGCAAACAAACGTAAACGTCCCCCAAACTTATCAAACTCAGTGTCCTCTATGAGCATTAAAGCAGAATTGAAATAACGGGACTTCCCTTTTAGAGCACTACTCCTCAGCTTCGTCGTCTGGTGAAGCAGGAGGTAATGCAGGCATTGCCGGAGGAATTGGAAAATTCAATGGCTCACGACCAGCATTCATGTCTAAACGATTAAACGCCTCCGCTAAAGTTGTGTTGAATGCTGCTTGGTATTGCATCATAGAACCCATTGTCTCTGCCAGATGGGCATCCCGTCTAGCTTGTCGACGAGATTCTCTCCGAAGCTGCCTTACCTCCGCCACTAATGTGTCAATCGTGTTGGACGATGAAGCTGCATCATGCTCCGGCTCTGCTGCACATAATTCCTCGGTGTCTGGAGAATGTGGATCACCCAAAAGAAATCCTGCTCCTTTTGGATCAAGAGGTGCCCCATTCCATTGCTTGAAATTCTTGATGATTTTAGAGTCCATGGGTACTTGAGGATGCTGAATTGGTTCACTATCATCCCATTCTACTCCCGGTGCTTCACAAAGCCCACAAATTAACGACAGATGAGGTAGGCCCCGGATCGGTTTCCCCTTGATGGCATACTTAATCGAGCTGTTAATCACCTGTCCCTTATCAATGGATTTATTATTGACTATGTAGTATAAAAGAACCGCTCTGTCTTTAATGACCTCGGTGAAATGTGTTGTTGGCATGAGTTTAGCACACAGGAAATAATACCATGCCTTCCCAAATCGGCTCAAGTAGGTGTAGTTGAAGGTTTTGGGCACACCATCTCTATATTTCCAAACGGCATCCGGTTGGCACAAACCTCGAATAACCTCCTCATAATTTACCAGTTCCTTAGCCACTGCCGAATACTCATCCGCTTCGGAAAGCAAGGGAATACCATAGTACTCGTTTATCTTCGCAGGAGAAAAGGAGACCTTCTTACCCCCGAACGATGACGTCATTATGTTTAACGGCCTTGGCGTTAGCATAAAACTCTTTTACAATCGAAATGACGGCAGCTTGAGGCTGGTGAGGTAGTGTACCCCAATTCCGGCTGATCATTCTCCATAACTCCCCATCCAAAGGTCCTGGATCCAAGCCTCGCTCCAGTATAAGCTTTTTGGCATCGACATGCTCCTCATAGAACTTTGCCGATTCATAGCTCACAAATCGGCGTGAATCATACGGAGGAGTGGACCTTGAGCTCTATCCTCGATGACGTTTTGGTGCCATTGATTTCACAACCCTTCCAAACTTTTTGAAACACAAACCAAATCGAAGAACAACTTTGCTTTTTTCTCTGAGGACTTTTAACAAACAGTTGGCGGGTACCTTGTCAAAAAACCTCAATCTTATAGCCTTGGTGCTTGATTAAACCTCCCACTAGTACTCAGAATTCCCAAACACAACAATTTGTAGGTATGCAAGAATCTATCACTATCCCCAAGACGATTTATATGAAGTTTGTCAAAAGAAACTCTTACTTGAATATTTTTGAGAAGACCCCCAAGCTTGGTGTTGCTTTAGAATCGGAAGGCAATGGAAGCACTGTGATGGAGTTGTTAGCTTGAGAGTTCGATTTATAGCTTCCCAAACGCACCATTCAACTTCTTGTTCATGTATAACGGACGTAACTGAGAACTGAAATGAAGGGCCTCACGGAAGAAGCGTAAGCTGTCAAGAGAGGCAGCTGATAAGGCACACGGTTTAGACACTCGTCCGTTTTAATTCTAAAATTCCTCGTCACGCAGCTGCGTAAGATTTTGACGCAGCTGTGTCAAGTCTGATTTAATAAGGTGTGACGCAGGGGCGTTGCTTTGGACGCAGGGGCGTTGATTTGAACGCAGCTGCGTCTAATTTCTACGCAGGGGCGTCTACAGCTGCAACATTTCCAGTGAGTTCTGACGCAGGGGCGTGCTTACATACGCAGGGGCGTCAAATGTCACGCAGCTGCTTCAATTTTGACGCAAGTGCGTCAACGCCTCAAACGATTTCTCTCCAATTACAGTAGGTTCTGACGCAGGGGCGTGCTCCCAGACGCATAGGCGTTAAGTCTCACGCAGCTGCTTCAATTAATGACGCAGGTGCGTCAACCTCTGTTTCAAACTTTTTAATTCCTTGTCTTCTTCCTTGAACGTACGTTTGACAACATTGAAGAACTGTACCTGACCAAATTAAATGCAATACAAATCAAAAACCAAAAATTTGCATAAACTTTACAACTTATTTCCAGTAAATTAATCGACTTAAAAGAAATGAAATTTGGGTTGCCTCCCACACAACGCTTGTTTTATTGTCATCAGCCTGACATTACTTCATGTTAAATTTTCGAAAGAAATCGAGGACTTCATCCTATTAAAGGTGTCTCCCCAGTAATGTTTGAGTCTTTGCCCATTCACTTTAAACGTGGCCTCTGAATCTTTGCATTTTAACTCCACCATCCCATACGGATAAACAACATGAATTGTAAAAGGACCTGACCACCGTGATTTCAGCTTTCCTGGAATAAGTCTGAGTCGGGAATTGAACAATAACACCGATTGACCTGGTTCAAACTTTCGATCCACATTGTGTTTGTCGTGCCAACGTTTGACTCGTTCCTTGTAAATTTTTGCGTTTTCATAGGACTGGAGTCGAAACTCCTCTATTTCATTTAGTTGTAGCAATCGTTCCTCACCAGCTAGGTTAAAATCCCAATTTAACTTCCGAGTTGCCCAGTATGCATGATGTTCTAATTCCACCGGCAAATGACAAACCTTCCCAAAAACCAACCGATAAGGCGACATTCCAAGTGGTGTCTTAAACGCTGTTCTATACGCCCAGAGTGCATCATCGAGCTTAACGGACCAATCCTTACGATTAGGATTTACTGTCTTCTCCAAGATCCTTTTCACTTCTCGATTAGAAATCTCCGCTTGTCCACTTGTTTGTGGGTGGTAAGCAGTAGCAACTTTATGCTTGACTCCATATTTCGTTAATAAGGCGTTGAATTGTCTGTTGCAGAAGTGAGATCCTCCATCGCTGATTATTGCTCTAGGTGTCCCAAATCTCGTGAAGATGTTACGTTGCAAAAATTTAGTTACCACCTTAGCATCATTAGTGGAGGTTGCAATTGCTTCCACCCATTTAGACACATAATCGACTGCTACAAGGATGTAAGAATTGTTAAAAGACAAGGGAAAAGGTCCCATGAAATCAATACCCCAAACATCAAACATTTCAACTTCTAAAATAGAATTAAGGGGCATCTCCTGTCTTTTCAAAATATTACCTACCCTTTGGCGTCGATCACAATGTAGAACAAATGAATAAGCATCCTTAAATAAAGTAGGCCAGAAAAAACCTGATTGAAGAACCTTAGCAGCTGTTCTTTTGCCTCCATAATGTCCTCCATAACCTGATGCATGACATTGCTGAAGAATGCTTCCCATCTCTTCTTGAGGAACACAAAGTCTTACTAACTGGTCGGCACAAGTCTTGTACAAAAATGGCTCATCCCAAAGATATTGCCGTACATCATATAGAAACCTCTTCCTCTGTTGACTTGACAGTTCTGAAGGTATGACCTTCCCAACAATATAATTTACTAAATCGGCATACCACGGTACCTCGGACGTAATTACAAACAACTGTTCGTCTGGGAAGCTATCGTTGACTGCCATCTCATTGTTTCTGTGCTGCTCCATTCTAGACAAATGATCTGCTATTTGATTTTCAGTTCCTTTTCTGTCCCGAATCTTAAGATCGAACTCTTGAAGTAGCAAAACCCAACGGATCAATCTAGGCTTAGCATCTTTCTTTGCAACAAGGTACTTAATTGTTGAATGGTCCGTGTAGACAATAACCTTTGTTCCAATGAGATATGGACGGAACTTATCGAATGCAAACACTACAACTAACAACTCCTTTTCTGTGGTTGTATAATTTAGCTGAGCATCAGTTAGAGTCTTACTGGCATAATAAATAGCTTGAAATACCTTGTCTTTACGCTGGCCCAGAACTACCCCAATCGTGAAGTCACTTGCATCGCACATCAACTCAAAAGGATGACCCCAATCTGGAGCTACTACCACCGGAGCTGTAATCAACTTCTGCTTCAAAATCCCAAATGCTGTAAGGCATGCTTCATCAAAGTCAAACGGGACTTCTTTCTCTAGTAAACTACACAACGGCTTTGTAATCTTAGAGAAATCCTTTATGAACCTTCGATAAAACCCTGCATGACCCAAGAAGCTACGAATACCCTTAACTGAGTTCGGAGGAGGCAACTTTTCAATAGCTTCAATCTTCGCCTTATCCACTTCAATTCCTTTTACTGACACCAGATGTCCCAAGATAATCCCTTCTTGAACCATGAAGTGGCACTTCTCCCAATTTAAGATCAAATTCGTTTCCATACATCTTTTCAGCACCAACGTTAGATTCTCCAAGCAGACATCAAATGAATCACCAAAAATTGAGAAGTCATCCATAAAGACTTCTAAATTCCGCTTGACCATATCCGAGAATATAGCCATCATGCACCGTTGAAAAGTTGTTGGAGCATTGCACAAACCAAATGACATTCTCCTGAAAGCGAATGTTCCATATAGACACGTAAAAGTCGTTTTCTCCTGATCTTCTGGTGCAATGGCTATCTGGTTGTATCCCGAATACCCATCTAACAAACAGTAATATTCATGTCCCGCAAGTCGATCCAGCATCTGATCAATGAACGGCAAGGGAAAATGATCCTTACGCGTGGCTTTATTCAACTTCCTATAATCCAAGCACACTCGCCACCCCGTAACTGTTCTCGTCGGAATCAACTCATTACTCTCATTAGGAACAACCGTCATGCCACCTTTGTTTGGGACACAATGGACAGGGCTTACCCAAGCACTGTCTGAAATTGGGTAAATAATCCCAGCATCTAACCACTTAATTATTTCTTTCCTCACCACCTCCTTCAAAATTGGGTTTAACCTTCTCTGTTGATCAACTACTGGCTTTGCATCATCTTCCATTAAAATTTTATGCATGCAAAATGATGGACTAATACCTTTGATATCCGCTAAGACCCATCCAATAGCTGATTTGCAGTCCCGAAGCACCCTCAGCAATTTCTCTTCTTGAACCTTGTCCAACGATGCTGAAATTATGACAGGCAAAGTAGACGCCTCACCCAAATAAGCATACCTGAGGTGGTTAGGCAATTGCTTCAGCTCTAAGACCGGTGGCACCTCAAATGAAGACTTCCCATTTGCCTTTGAACTTTTCGAGTAAGTAAGTTCCTCAAAATGTTGCCTGAACTTTGTAAACCTCGGTGCAGCATCCATTAATTGCACGTACTCTAACGCTTGCTCACACCCCAAAATTTCCTCAATACTGATTGACCTTTCCAGTGGATCACTAATACTGTTTCCCAAAAACGTCTCGTTCACAATTCCATCCACAATATCAACTCTTAAGCACTCAGCATCCTCATTAGGGAATTTCATTGCTTTCAGCACATCGAATGTAACTTCTTGGTCCTGCACCCTCATCGTCAATTGCCCCTTTTGAACATCTATCAAAGTTCTCCCAGTAGCAAGAAACGGTCTTCCTAGGATTATAGGAATATCTCGATCCTCCTCATAATCCAAAATAATAAAATCCGCTGGAAATATGAATTTATCAACCTTAACTAACACATCCTCCACTATACCTCGTGGATAGGTGAGAGAGATGTCTGCTAGCTGGAGCGTTACGTTTGTAGAAGATGCTTCCTTAAGACCCAATTGTTGATACACCGAGAAAGGCATGAGATTTATACTTGCCCCCAAATCACATAGGCATCGGCTGAAATGTTGACTCCCAATAGTACATGGTATGGTAAAACTTCCCGGATCCTTTAATTTTGGAGGCAACTTCTTCTGTAAAATGGCGCTGCACTCTTCAGTTAATGCAACGGTTTCATAATCGCCCAACCTCCTTTTCTTGGACAAGATGTCCTTCATAAACTTCACATAACTCGGCATTTGTTCCAATGCCTCTGCAAAAGGAATATTAATTTGCAGCTTTTTGAAAACCTCCAAAAACTTCGAGAACTGCCTATTAGCCTTCTGTTTCTGTAATCTCTGTGGAAACGGGACGCTAGGTGCCTCATTAAGCTTCCTATCCATATTTACCCTCTTTGTAACTTGAGACTTTGAAGTACCCTCGTCTTCTTTCTCTTTTTCAAAAACTTCATCTTGTTTTCCCTTAGCATCATGCAATTCTCTACCACTCCTGAGCTCAACAACTTTACAATGCTCTTTACCATCTCGCTTCGGGTTTACCTCCGTATCACTTGGAAACGATCCTTGAGGTCTGTTGTTCAATGCATTAGCTATTTGTCCCATTTGGTTCTCCAGATTCTTTAAAGCTACAGCCTGAGTCTTCACCGTCGAATCAAACTGGTTAACCAATTTAGCCAGTATATCTTCCATCTGAGCCAAGGGTTTCCCGAGAAATTGTTAAACGCCTACAAAAAGGGTTACGCGACCTCGAACGTTAGATTTTTTCAAATTTTCCTTTTGAATAAGTCTTAGAATAACTTAACTAGACTATTTTCATTGGTGGAATTAATTGAAAAATTGTCCAACTCAAAAACTCACTTTTAAAAAAATAGGCAGCATGTATGGCTGCTAGACCCCGGCTCGATCAAACGGCCACAACTTCTTCGTTTTAAAACATTTTTGAGTCGTTCAAAATTTCACGCGTTCGTAACTTCCGTATCTACAACTTTCATTCAGACAAAAGTTCGAGATTGCTTACTTATTTACACATATTTCCCATTAATGGGACTGATCTAAAACTGATTCATAATTATGACCTCTTTTACAGTGACAGCCATAACTTTGTAATACGAAAACATTTTTGAGTGATTATTGAGTCTAAATTTCTTAGAATTTCATGATCTACAACTTTCATTTAGGTGTCTAAGGCAGATTCAGACTTTAAAATTTCGGAAATTTACAAAAATATTCTGCGGCTATATTAGACTTAACTTTCTTTGATCCGATTGGTAAAACATGATACCTCAAGCATTAATTTGCTAAGATAACATGTTCTAACACTCCGTATCACTTCATAACATAAAAATAACAAAATCATAAACCTACTTATATAAGATTTCATGACTTTTTCTCGAGAACACGAAGAACGAATCGAAGAACACGAAGAACAAAGTTTCATCGTCCTTCGTTTCGACTAATAAAACTTGATGCCACAAGCATTATTTAGCAAGGCCATCATGTTTCATCATCCCATAAAAATTATGACTTTTGCTCAAGAACACACGAAGAATGAAAAATCGTACATGGTAACGACTTATGTTCTTGAGCTTTTGGATTTCATACTTGAAATAATTTAAGCATTATAACTGTTTACATATGTGATTATAACACTTTATAATTGACAAAATTTGGTCATTATAACGACTTGTTTACTTAATTATAACAATTTATAATAATACTCCAAAACATACGAAGAACACGGAAAACGGATAAACCGTACATGGATACGACGTATGTTCTTGAACTTTAAACTATAAAATGAAATTTGACATAACAACGACTTGCTCAAGTCATAAGGAACACGGAGAACGAAAAATCGTACATGGCTACGACTTAAGTTCTTGAGCCTCGTCGATAAAATAAAACTTTAAGCATAATAACGATTAAGAATCGTACCTTTTATTATTACAAGCTTTAACTATTTCTTTGCAATCGATTCTTGTCTCACATGAACTCTCTCTATATTTGCTCTTTAACTTTCAAAATGGTAAAGAACTAATGAACTTAAGCCTTCTATTTATAGGACTTTCAAAGTTAGGGTATTTTGGTCATTAGGACCAAGCTTCTTGAACAAGCTTAACAAAGCTTCTCCAACACACTTCTTTTAGCTTCCAAAGCAAGCTTGGTGAGTTCTTTCTTCCGACTTCTGTATATCGGATAAAACGCGTGCGATTAATTTAAAATATTTCGCATTAGTAATTTAAGTTTTAATTAGTTATACATATTTTATTCATAAAATACATCATACAGTATTAATAAGATGTCTCGTCTGACCCTCGAAGTTTTCCTTGAGTTAATCTCGGATAATCTTCCGTATATTTTTCTCAAATATACCTACCGAACGACGCGATTGATAAATTTCTTTCATTCTAGACACTAATTATGATTGAATAATATAATTAGGTATTAATCTGATAAATTTGATTATTCAAATTTAATGTTAACTTATCTTGTCTTCCGTTTGACGAAAACAATACGGATGAAATAGCAGTTAATTATATAACAGTCTGATTCCAACTAAATGGTTAACTTATAATGATTTAAAAACTTGATATTACTGAGTTTTGTTCCGAATGAACACTTTTCTGTAAAGTGAAAAATCCAAAAGACTTGGCACGTTATTCGGTGAATAGTGTTTTTGACTACCATTTCTCAGAAAATGGTTAGAAGACCAAAAAGTCAAAAATAATATTTATTTTTGTCTTTTTTCTATTTCGTCTTATTCCTGATGCGCTTTTCGAGAAAAACTTTTATTGCTATTACGCATCGCTGTTGCATACAAACACTGTATCCATTAACGGTTTGATAAAAAATAGAAAGCGTTTCCGTTTGAAGAGCGTTTTACATTTTAATTTGGGAAAAATATCAGTGGCTCCCTGGTATCTATTCCCCGTATAAATGCTATATCGTGAAATGGAAAAAGTCCAAACGTTGAAAAGAACGTTTAAAAAGACGACAAACGTTTTCTCGTAAATCGTGTCTTTTTCGTCTTTTTCCCCATAAAATTTTATTGGTTCCCTAACATCTAAACCTCATATTATCACTATATTGTGAAATGTAAGAAGTCCTACAGATGAAAGAAACAGTCAAACGAATGAAAAATGTCACCTCGTGAATAGTGCTTTTACACGTTTTTCGAGAAAAACTTTTAGTGACTGTTACGTGTTTTCAAATCGTGGGAAGGTTGAATCTTGAAACGGAATGTCAATTTAACCTTCACATTTTGCTCGAGGGCCTAGGTTATTTCCTAGGGTTTAGACCCTAGGGTTAGGGTTTAGGTTTTAACTCTTTTTCCAATTTAGGTTTTTGCCCTAAATTGACTTCTGATTTTTAATAAGTGTTAAGGTTAACTGCTCAAACCAAAACACAAAATCCTACACATAGATAATTCACATATCACATTTAAAAGCTCAATTGAAGCTTTACTAATCACATAACACATAGTTTCGGTTAAACAGTTTAACCTCTTTGTTATACACGATCGTAGTTTCGAGTCGTATATATTCTTTAAGATAACTCAAGGTATGCTTGAGCAATCGATCTTAGGTTTTGAATTGACAACCTTGCTTATATCTTGTTAGATCACTTTGGAAATTTTTGGGATATTACATTCCACCCAACTTACAAGAATTTTGTCCTCGAAATTAACTTTACAATTACTTTAGTTGTTTAATATCATGTTTATAAATGCTATAAATATTCAGGATATTACAGTAATAACGAGTTATACCTGGGTCCGAGGAACCTTAACGATGGATTTGACCAGTCAACATCGCTTAGTCCTGTCTCGGATGTACAGCACTCACAAGTTATTTACCAGTCCTCATCCAGATAAATAGATCATTATCAATACTATGTTAAGTTTTAACAATTCTAAGTTATATCAAAGTAAAGACATAACAACAATCTGATGATAATAATTTATATCATTCATTCAATATTCGGTTACATGTTTGTTTGTTCGTATTACAACAGTCAATATGACTTATACAAATACAAGTAATAAACATGAAAACCTAATCTACGCTTCATCTTTACGTTGATGATCTTCTTAACGTTCATCTTTAATTTGCAAATAAGGTTTTATTCGCAAGAGTGAGCACGACGGCTTAGCAAGTCTAACATACAACACATACACAGTTTATGCTTTCATATAAACTTTAACATGCCTTGACTGAATATAATTCTCCATTTAATATCACATATAACTCGCATTCTAACAATTTATACCACATTGACACACAAAGTGTATAAATCATGTTCATAACTCATAAACATATCACATAACAGTTAGAAGACTTGTAATCATCATTTAAAGGCTTCACATAACATCTATCACATAACAACATGACATTTCATATGTCATTTATCATTTTAACAATATTACAAAAGTAACACATAGCAAGAATTAGAAGACTTGCCTTGAAACCATGTTAGGGTTTCCCGGGAAATCGTTAAACGCCTACAAAAAGGGTTACGCAACCCCGAACGTTAGTTTATCAAATTTTCCTTTTGAATAAGTCTTAAAATAACTTAACTAGACTATTTCCATAGGTGGAATCATTTCGTTAAGTGGCGAACTCAAAATTTTATTTTTTTAGTGCTAGGATCCGAATGGTCCTTAAAAAATTCAGCTTCGACCTATTTTATTGCGACAGCCATAACTTTGTCATACAGAAACATTTTTGAGTGATTCTTGAGTCTAAATTCCTTAGAATTTCATGATCTACAACTTTCATTGAGGTGTCTAAGGCAGATTCAGAAATTAAATTTTCGGAAATTTGAAAAAAATATTCTGCAAGTATATTAAGCTTAGCTTTCTTTGATCCGATTAGTAAAACATGATACCTCAAGCATTAATTTGCTAAGATAACATGCTCTAACACTCCGTATCACTTCATAACATTAAAACAACAAAATCATAAACCTACATATATAAGATTTCATGACTTTTTCTCAAGAACATGAAGAACGAATCGAAGAACACAAAGAACTCGAAGAACAAAGTTCCATCGTTCTTCGTTTCGACTACTAAAACTTGATGCCACAAGCATTATTTAGCAAGGTCATCATGTTTCATCATCCCATAACACTAAATTACCAAATCATAAACCTACTTATGTAGAAATTATGACTTTTGCTCAAGAACACACGAAGAACACGAAGAACGAAAAATCGTACATGGTAACGACTTATGTTCTTGAGCTTTTGGATTTCATACTTGAAATAATTTGAGCATCATAACTGCATACATATGTGATTATAACACTTTATAATCGACAAAATTTGGTCATTATAACGACTTGTTTACTTAATTATAACAATTTATAATAATATTCTAGAACATACGAAGAACACGGAGAACGGATAAACCGTACATGCATACGACGTATGTTCTTGAACTTTAAACTATGAAATGAAATTTGGCATAACAACGACTTGCTCAAGTGATAAGGAACACGGAGAACGAAAAATCGTACATGGCTACGACTTATGTTTTTGAGCCTCGTCGGTAAAAATAAACATTAATATAACTAAGAATCGTACCTTTTATTATTGCAAGCTTTAACTATTTCTTTGCAATCTATTGATTATAGGAATTTTTCTTTGAAAATTATTGAGAATAATGAAGAGCTTAGCTCTCTATTTATACGAAAACCAAGGTCGGGGTAGTTTGGTCATTAGTTTAAAAGCCAAGGGCATTTTAGTCATTTCGCACATTATTTAATTAATAAAACTAGAATAATATCTAGATATTTTCCAAGCCAAGCTTCTAGAAGCTTCCCGAGCTATTTTGTCATTATTTCTTCCGATTTCGGTATATCGGATAAATCGCGTGTGATTAATTTAAAATATTTCGCATTAGTAATATAAGTTTTAATTACTTATACATATTTTATTAATAAAATACATCATACAGTATTAATATGATGTCTCGTCTGACCCTCAAAGTTTTCCTTGAATTAATCTCGGATAATCTTCCGTATATTTTTCTCAAATACCTACCGGGCGACGCGATTGATAAATTTCTTTCATTCTAGACACTAATTATGATTGAATAATATAATTAGGTATTAATCTGATAAATTTGATTATTCAAATTTAATGCCAACCTATCTCATGTTCCGTTTGATGAAAACAATACGGATGAATTAGCAGTTAATTATATAACAGTCTGATTCCAACTAAATGGTTAACTTCTACTGATTTAAAATTTTGATATTACTAAGTTTTGTTCTTAATAAACACTATTTTGTAAAGTGAAAAGTCCAAAAGACTTGGCACGTTTTTCGGTGAATAGTGTTTTTGGCGACCATTACGCATCGTTGTTGCATACAAACACTGTATCCATCAACGGTTTGATCAAAAATAGAAAGCATTTCCGTTTGAAGAGCATTTTACGTTTTAATTTGGGAAAAATATCAGTGGCTCCCTGGTATCTATTCCCCGTATAAATGCTATATCGTGAAATGGAAAAAGTCCAAACGTTGAAAAGAACGTTCAAAAAGACGACAAACGTTTTCTCGTAAATTTTGTCTTTTTCGTCTTTTTCGCCAGAAAATTTTATTGATTCCCTGACATCTAAACCTCATATTATCACTATGTCGTGAAATACAAGAAGTCCTACAGATGAAAGAAACGATCAAACGAATAAAAAATGTTTCTTCATGAATAGTGCTTTTACACGTTTTTCGAGAAAAAAACTTTTACTGACTGTTACGTATTTTTAAATCGTGGGAAGGTTGAATCCTTAAACGGAATGTCAATTTGACCTTCACATTTTGCTCGAGGGCGTAGGTTATTTCCTAGGGTTTAGACCCTAGGATTAGGGTTTAGGTTTTAACTCTTTTTCCAATTTAGGTTTTTACCTTAAATTGATTTCTGATTTTTAATAAGTGTTCAGGTTAACTACTCAAACCAAAACACAAAATCCTACACATAAGTAATTCACATAGCACATTTAAAAGCTCAATTCAAGCTTTACTAATCACATAACACATAGTTTAGGTTAAACAGTGTAACCTCTTTGTTGTATACGATCGTAGTTTCGAGTCGTATATATTCTATAAGATAGCTCAAGGTATGCTTGAGCAATCGATCTTAGGTTTTGAATTGACAACCTTTGGTTAAATCTTGTTAGATCACTTTGGAAATATTTGGGATATTGCATTCAACCCAACTTACAGGAATTTCGTCCTCGAAATTAACTTTACAATTACTTTAGTCATTTAACATCATATTTATAAGTGCTATAAATATTCAGGATATTACATTCTCTCCTTCTTATAAGAGTTTCATCCTCGAAATTATAATATAATCATCTCCAATTTACTCTTTAATATGAATTTTTTAAATTCATCTTTTACTCACATTAAACCTCCAATACTTTGATTAGGTCTGAACAATGTTCACTTATCTCTACACATTTCCTTTCATCTTTCGTTCAACCTACAATTTATATAGAAAATTGACATAATCATTAGATGCAATGACTATTACTTAGCTTTTATATAAGACTCTAACTTTAAATTATTAACTCTTAAGATGTCCGACAAACGAACCCTTAAGTTCCGGACAAAACCCTAGCCCAACCCCAGTTGGACATGTCGGGTATGCTCATCTAACTTATATATTCACTACACGTTCATCGTACGATCTACTTTGAATAAGTTGTCTAAATTAGTCACAAATGGACTATTACTTTGGTTGAATTCGATTAAACATTCTTCTCTTACATAACTTAATGATTCGGACATTTAATAATGTACCAAATACTTCAAAATATTATATACCTTTGATAATATACAACTACGCTTAAATATTATTAATTATTTAATAATATTTTACTCACGTATTAATATTATTTACCATTTCATAATATTTTAATCACACATTAATATTATTAACTATTTAATAATATTTTAATCACTTATTAATATTATTAACCATTTAATAATATTTTAATCACATATTAATATTATTAACCATTTAATAATATTTTAATCACACATTAATATTATTAACCATTTAATAATATTTTAATCACTTATGAATATTATTATTTATTTAATAATATTTTAATCACTTATTAATATTATTATCCATTTAATAATATTTTAATCACTCATTAATATTATTAACCATTTAATAATATTTTAATCACACATTAATATTATTAACCATTTAATAATATTTTAATCACTTATTAATATTATTAACCATTTAATAATATTTTAATCACATATTAATATTATTATCCATTTAATAATATTTTAATCACTTATTAACATTATTATCCATTTAATAATATTTTAATTTATTACTAATATTATTAATCATTTAATAATATTTTAATCATTTACTAATGTTATTCACCATTTAATAACTTTTTAATCATATACTAATATTATTGATCATTTAATAATATTTTAAATACACATTAAATAATATCAATAGTTAACTTTTTAATTATGTTAACTTTAGTCTTTATTTTAAACATTTAGTTACCAATTAATCATTAATGGATTTTATATATATTGGTTTAATAACCAAACACATTCATTTTACACTTATTTCAACTTAATTTTTCAAAGAAAACTCGACCCGGACCGACCTGACCCGACCCGGAGCACAAAAATCTGCTTTGGCAGTGGCCTCGGGCGCAGCTGCGCCCGACCCGAGCGCAGGTCCGGTCGGCCCCTTTTTCAGAAAGTCAACTTTTTGACTGCTCGCCCTCCGACGCTCCTCCAGCCATAACTTCTTCATTTTAAAACATTTTGAGGTGATTCTTGAGTCCATTCTCATAAGAATTTCCCCCTCTACAATTTCCCTTTATATCACAAATCCAATTTCCAAACATAAGTGGACTAAAAACTGCTCACAAGGACAAAGTGAAAACTAAAATTACAAATCATTGGTTTTAATGGTTCAAACTGGAATAAAAAACAATCTACACATCCAAATGACACCAACTAAGTGTTGTTGTCTTCCAAACTTATTTTTTTACAATATTTCATGGTTTAATCAGATTTTTGAAAATGTTTTGATAAAAAATTAAGATTGAATCATCTAGGTTTTACCGGTAAATCGCAATATGGAATTTTCTTCCATTTATTTGCGTAACACACATGCCAATACATGTATTAAACATACTAAACCATGAATCTACCTATATGTCATAGATTTAGACTTCTAGACCATCAAAATAACTTTTGATCGGTTAAAAATATATTTTGACCGTTTAAAACTTATATAAATTATAAAAATGCACTAAGGAATAGTTAGAACACTTTTCAACCTCTTGAATTTGAATGCTCTTCTTCTTCTTCTTGTATATCTTGCTAGGACTCCTCCCCTTCCTTCTTCTTAAGTGAACCATTAGAACATTAACTCACAAGCTCTCTAGCTTTTTTTCTCTAGCTTTTCTCTAGAACCTTTCTCTCTATAATATTTGATCTACTAACAAAAGAGCCAACTCTACCTTTCTCTTACTACTCTTCTATTTATAGACTACCAAAATTGATACTTACAATTATTATAAGTCTACAATATCACCAATACTTGCAAAAGATCAAATCAAGTTTAATTATTAAATGAATGACCTTTGCTTGGATTGATTTATGGAAGTTGAGTGAAGCAACTTGGTGGAGTAAATTTGAAGCAATTATTCTCCAACACTTAACTCATGTATGGTTAAAGCTCTTACTCTTGTAAACTATGTTGACCTAATTATCAACCATGATCCATGCTCATCAATTGATCATACACACATCTTCTACCAAATAACCCAAGTAAGGTTAATGCTCTACAATCAAGTATACACATATATCCAATATATTTATATATTTACTAACACTTAACTCTAGCATTGATTAAGGTTTTATTCTTATGTCCTATACAATTATATATATATATATATATATATATATATATATATATATATATACACACACACACACACCAATATATGTATATATATTCACTTATACATGCACAATACTTGTATTTTTGACATTTAAAATGTCATCCATCAATTTGTCTACAAGACACATAAATGGTGAAGTGTAAAATAAGCAACAATCACCAACACTTAACCCACATGTGGTTAACTCTCTAAGTCCCATAAGAACTATAGTTAAAGTATTATACTTAACCTTGGTCACTTAAAACCCCATCATTAGTTAAAGCTCATCTTATATATATAGTTATACATCTCCCAACAATTAACCACAATGTGGTTAATTCTCTACAACATCCAACCCATGGTTACATATAAATTCTACCTTGGTGAATTATATACATACACAATTGTATCTATAATATTCTTCCTACAACTAACTCATTCATAGTTAAATCTTTAATTTATTTACTACCTAGGGTTACTCAACTAACTTATCCATAGTTAATTCTCATCATCAAGTTCAGCCACCTAGCATTTAACCAATGTTTGGTTAATGTTCTCTCTTATCTACCAACTAGGGTTGTTCAATTAACCCTACATTAGTTAATTATCTACACTTAACAATATTTCCCAACACTTTGACCAACATTGAACTTTTAAGTATTTGTGCTACATAAGTTACTTTGCATTGGGTTCTCTTATTTAATTACTTGGGCTACCCAACAAAATTCACATATCATTTATAACTTGGGCTTGATAATTAATTTAATTGGACTACCACACTACTTGCCAACATAATTTAATTGGACTTATATTAATTACCTCTTGAAATATTAATTAACATAACATTTGGGCTTATTATTTAATCCCCACCTTCATGCAAGTAATCCTATCTTGGGCTTGTTTTAAATCTATTAATGGATTATTTACAACAACTTAATAATTAAGTTAATTACTTCACATTATTTTCATCCAAGACAATCATCCTAAATTTTTCACAACTTAACTCATACTAATATAATTATATTTCTAGACTTCATATTTAAACTAATTAATTTATTAGTTTAATTGAGTATTTAATTTACCCATCTACTTGTTTGGCTAACAAGCACACTTTAGGTATATATGTATATCAATATAACCACCTTCACTTCTCAATTGAATTTATTTCTTTAATAAATTCTCTACATGTATCATTACAATATTCCACATTTAATTTCTAACAAATAAATTATGTTAAAAAAAATGTTCACCCATTTTTCACACATCTCACTTTTACAACTCTAGGTTTTTAAACCATAATCTTTAATTAATATTTAAAATCTTATTTATAAATCTCGTAAATATCTGGGATATTATAGATATGATTGTTCCTTTTGAGGCAAAACAAGGTTTAACGAAGTAATATGACTCAAAATCTTCTATTTGTGCGCACAATTAGAGGAAGTAACGAATCAAATAGCAAGTTTCCTTAAATGAAGTATTGTGTCCATTGTACACATCCTATTAAATGCGAGAGTAATAGGATTGCTCCTTTTGAGGCCAACGAAAGTAGAACGAAGTAATATGACTCTAAGTCACCTATTTGTTTGCAAATTTAGAGAAAATAACGAAACAAAGAGCGAGTATTCTTAAACGAAGAGTTTTGTGATTTGTACGTATCGTTTTAATTGCGAGGGTGATATGATTGTTCCTTTTGAGGCTAACCAAGGTTTAACGAAGTAATATGACTCCAAATCTTCTATTTGTTCGCATAATTAGAGGAAATAACGAATAAAATAGCAAGTTTCCTTAAATGAAGTATTGTGTCCATTGTACGCGTCGTATTAAATGAGAGAGTGATAGGATTGCTCCTTTTGAGGCGTACGAAAGTAGAACGAAGTAATATGACTCTAAGTCACCTATTTGTTTGTAAATTAAGAGAAAATAACGAAATAAATAGCGAGTATTCTTAAACGAAGGCTTGTGTGCTTTGTACGTATCGTTTTACATGCAAGGGTGATAGGATTGTTCTTTTTGAGGCTTACCAAGGTTTAACGAAGTAATATGACTCTATATCAATTATTTATTTGCAAATTTAGAGAAAATAACGAATCAAATAGCAAGTTTCCTTAAATGAAATATTGTGTCCATTGTACGCATAATTTTAAATGCGAGAGTGATAGGATCGCTCCTTTTGAGGCCAATGAAAGTAGAATGAAGTAATATGACTCTAAGTCACTTATTTGTTTGTAAATTTATAGAAAATAACGAAACAAATAGCGAGTATTCTTAAACGAAGACTTGTGTGCTTTGAACGTATCGTTTTAAATGCGAGGGTAGTATGATTGTTACTTTTGAGGCTAACCAAGGTTTAACGAAGTAATATGACTCTAAATCATCTATTTGTTTGCAAATTTAGAGTAAATAACGAATCAAATATCAAGTTTCCTTAAATGAAGTATTGTGCCCTTTGTACGCATCGTATTAAATGCGAAAGTGATAGGATTGCTCCTTTTGAGGCCAACAAAAGTAGAACGAAGTAATATGACTCTAAGTCACCGATTTGTTTGCAAATTTATAGAAAATAACGAAATAAATAGTGAGTATTCTTAAACGAAGACTTCTGGGCGTTGTACGTATCGTTTTAAATGCGAGGCTGATAGGATTGTTCATTTTGAGGCTAACCAAGGTTTAACGAAGTAAAATGACTCTAAATCATCTATTTGTTTGAAAATTTGGAGGGAATAACGAATCAAATAGGAAGTTTCCTTAAATAAAGTATTGTGTCCATTGTACGCATCGTATTAAATGCGAAAGTGTTAGGAGTGCTCCTTGTGAGGCTAACGAAAGTAGAACGAAGTAATATTACTCTAAGTCACCTATTTGTTTGCAAATTTATAGAAAATAACGAAAGAAATAGCGAGTATTCTTAAACGAAGACTTGTGTGATTTGTACGTATCGTTCTAAATGCAAGGGTAATAGGATTGTTCCTTTTGAGGGTCACCAAGGTTTAACGAAGTAATATGACTCTAAGTCTTCTATTTGTTCGCACAATTAGAGGAAATAACGAATTAAATAGTAAGTTTCCTTAAATGAAGTATTGTGTCAATTGTACGCATCGTATTAAATGCGAGAGTGATATGATTGCTCCTTTTGAGGCCAACGAAAGTAGAACGAAGTAATATGACTCTAACTCACCTATTTGTGTGCAAATTTAGAGAAAATAATTAAACAAATAGAAAGTATTCTTAAACGAAGATTTGTGTGCTTTGTACGTATCGTTTTACATGCAAGGGTGATAGGATCGTTCCTTTTGGGGCTAACCAAGGTTTAACGAAGTAATATGACTCTGTATCATCTTTTTGTTTGCAAATTTAGAGAAAATAACAAATCAAATAGCAAGTTTCCTTAAATGAAATATTGTGTCCATTGTACGCATCCTTTTAAATGCGAGAGTGATAGGATCGCTCCTTTTGAGGCCAACGAAAGTAGAACGAAGTAATATTACTCTAATTCACCTATTTGTTTGCAAATTTATAGAAAATAACGAAACAAATAGCGAGTATTCTTAAACGAAGACTTGTGTGCTTTGTATGTATCGTTTTAAATGCGAGGGTAATAGGATTGTTCCTTTTGAGGCTAACCAAGGTTTAACGAAGTAATATGACTCTAAATCATATATTTGTTTGCAAATTTAGAGGAAATAACGAATCAAATAGCAAGTTTCCTTAAATGAAGTATTGTGTACGTTGTACGCATCATATTAAATGCGAGAGTAATAGGATTTGTAATGACCACGAATTTCATTAGTCATTGTAAATATAATTAATAAATATTTAGCAATGAATTTAAACTTTTTGCATTAATTAATCGTGCATTAGATAATTAAAGAAATGAACTTATGTGCTTGTATATTTATTTAAAGGATTAAAGCGAGATGTATAATTAATTAAAGCAAATCTAATTGGATTATATTTTAAATCCAAATAAGTTGATAAACTAGGTTAAAGATATTAACCTAGTAGCCCATGTAATTAATTTGATTACTAGTCCATGTAATTAATTAAACAAGCCCAACGCTTGATTTAATTAAATGTAACCTAGAAATTTAATGTGAGCCCAATGTGTTATTTAAATTGAGCCCAAATAATTTAATTGAATGAGCCCAATATATTTAATCCTAGAGTCCAAAGTGGAGCCCAATAGGAAGTCAAAATTGGTCAAATTTGTTACATATATGAATATACATACATATACATATATATATATACATACATATACATATATATATATATATACATATATATATATATATATATGTATGTATAATTAAAGTACAAAAATTAAATGAAAAATGGCTTGGAAAATCCCATTTTGCTGAATTTTTTAGGGTCCCACTTGGATTGCTTGATTTCCTAGATTGCTTCTAAATCACTCCATGTCATAAGTTGCTCAACCACTCTAGTCAATCACCTAGTCAATCACCTAGTCATTCAATGCAATAGTAATTATAATTAAGCACTAATTTCACTAACATGGTTGAATTAACAAGCTAATGAGGAGTTAGTTGATGGCTATAAATAGAATGCTCCACACTTGGTTCAAGTTTGTCAGTCATTTGCTAGACATTTCCTAGAGAAAAGAGAGAGAGCCTTTGTGAGCTAAAAGAGATAATACACATAAGTGTTGGGTGAAAAAGCTAGAGGAAACCTTGGTGGATGTCCAATAGCTACACAATATACTTCGGTAGAAGGAGAAGAAGAGCAACCAAAACCCAAAGGTTTAAAAGTGCTCTCAACTTCTTCTTATTTCATTTTTGTAGTCTAGAAAGAAAGCTTTTGATCGGTTAAAATCTATTTTTAACCGATCAAAACTCGTTTTGATGGTCTAGATGTATTTAACTATGTAATATATGTATATTCATAGCTCTATGTGTTTATAACATGTTTTGGTATGTGAGAAATGTATAAAAGTTGTAGAAATATTCATAACACGTTTTACCGGTAAAACCCTAACGATACATGTTATGTTTAGTGTTGTATTTTGAAATGTACAAATCGGAAATTGGATTTATATGGATAGAAAGCTAGATCTATGAGTTTTAAAGAAAAACCCTTTTTGAACCTTTCACAAATATTGAATAACAAAGAAGTTATAGCTTTAACCACAAAAGATGTCATTTTTAAACCCTAAGTGGTTCGATCCGTAAATTTTGTGTAAAACGTTTTAAAAATGTAATTGAACCATGGAATATTGTAAAACAAGAAGTTATAAGGTTAACAAAACTGAGTTTGTGTCATTTTGACATATAGATCACATTTTATTCAAGTTTGAACTAATAAAACCAAGGATTTGTTAAGTTAGTTTTCACCTTATCCTTGTGAGCAGTTTTTAGTCTAGTTACGTTTGGAATTTGGATTTGTGTTCTATATAGAAATTGTAGAGGGGAAAATTTTGATGAGAATGGACTCAATAATCACCTCAAAATATTTTAAAATGAAGAAGTTATGGCTATCGGAGGGTCGGGTCGGTCCGGGTCGGGTCGGGTCGGGTCGGGTCAGTCCGGGTTGAGTTTTTATTCAAAATTTAAGTTGAACTAAGTGTAAAATGAATGTATTTGTGTATTGAACCAATATAAGGACTATATTTGGAAATAATGGGTAGCAAAATGTTTAAAATAAAGGTTAAGGTAAACCCAATTAAAAGGTTAACTATTGATATTGTTTAAAAATTATTACTAAAATATTATTAAATGATTAATAATATTAATATATGATTAAAAAGATATTAAATGATAAATAACATTTTAATTGTGTAAAATATTATCAAATGAGTAATAATATTAGATGATTAATAAAATATTATTAAATGATTAATAATATTAGAAGTCTATAAAATATTATTAAATGATTAATAATATTAGATGATTAATAAAATATTATTAAATGATTAATAATATTAGATAATGAATAAAATATTATTAAACGATTAATAATATTAAATACTTAATAATATATTATTAAATAGTTAATAATATTAGATAATGAATAAAATATTATTAAATGATTAATAATATTAGTTAATCTTAGAAGATTTATAAGGTATTATTAAATGATGAATAATACTACAATGCTAATAAAATATTATTAAATTATTAATAATATTAGATAACTGTTTGAACTACATTAAATGGTTAATACAAGTTCTTTGTGTATAAAATATTACCAAGTAGTGATAATATTTTCTAAGTGGTTAAATACCCATAATTATTCAATTATGTGGTTCGTAAGAGTTATAAAGGTCATCATACTTACAAGTATATGATACTAATTTAAGATCAAACTGATTTAATTGTTAGGTCCGTTCAAGAATTGTTAAATTAAATTGGTTAGCCGTAGACGACGCACGAGGCAAGTTTTCTACCCCTTAACTTGTATTTACTATTGCAGATATTCTTCAACCGTATATACATTTCAATTATTGTTGAGCAAGTATTCTACACTCGTAGTTATTTGACAGACCTTTGAGTGAACTAATTATCAAAAATTATTTCACATCGTTATTGATTATTGTATTCGCACATAGTGCTTTTACAACTGTTTAAGAACGTCTAAGCTAATTGTTTTGGCTAGACAAATGCATAGAATATTATAAAAGCTTATCCAAACCATTGGCTGGTACGGATTTTTACAGTAAGACTGAGAAAGAACAACCCTAGTTAAAGGGGGATTTTTATTTGTCGGGAAACCGAAAGCGCGCAAGAAATCTAAATGTGATGTATATACATAGGACATGAGAGGACTGATCCCCTCAAGTGTCCCGTTATTTTTAACAAGGTGTCAGTCATTGTATGTCCGTTCTACCTTAGTAGCAGTTCACGGTCATTAAAGACCACTCAGCAGTAAAGAGTCAATCCATTCTTTTATTGAACATTGATTCTTGATATCTTTCACAATTGCTATTGTTGAAAACCTTGAAGTTATTTTCCTTCATCATGATATATCGTATGATTGTTGTTTATAAACTTGTTGAGCAATTTAGTTGATCATTCTTGCTATATCATGACTATATTTCAGCCAATCCCGAAAGCTCTAAATCGGACAAAGGCAAGGGGAAAGCGAATGCTTAATTTTAGTAGTTGCATGCTAGTTTAAATTACTGCTATGTAATTACTGTTGTAAATCTTTTGTATTTTCCCTTAAGATATGTAATGTTAAGATTAAGGTAATAGACCTTGGGAAGTGTAGCCTTTTGTTAAGGAACCTTTTGTATTATTCCGCAAAGTTTGAATACAATTTATGTATTTCATTGTTGTTAAGTATTGTACAGTGAGAACTAAACCCGAGGTTTAAGAACCCGGATTTGGGGTCGTCACAGGATTGCTCCATTTGAGGTCAAGGAAAGTAGAATGAAGTAATATGACTCTAAGTCACCGATTTGTTTGCAAATTTATAGAAAATAACGAAACAAATAGCGAGTATTCTTAAACGAAGACTTCTGGGCGTTGTACGTATCGTTTTAAATGCGAGGGTGATAGGATTGTTCCTTTTCAGGCTAACCAAGGTTTAACGAAGTAATATGACTCTAAATCATCTATTTGTTCGCACAATTAGAGGAAATAACGAATCAAAAAGCAAGTTTCCTTAAATGAAGTATTGTGTCCATTATAAACATCGTATTAAATGCGAGAGTAATAAGATTGCTCCTTTTGAGGCCAACGAAAGTAGAACGCAGTAATATGACTCTATATCATCTATTTGTTTGCAAATTTAGAGGAAATAACGAATCAAATAGCAAGTTTCCTTAAATGAAGTATTGTGTCCATTGTACGCATCGTATTAAATGTGAAAGTGATAGGATTGGTCCTTTTGAGGCCAACGAAAGTAGAACGAAGTAATATGACTCTAAGTCACCTATTTGTTTGCAAATTTATACAAAATAACAAAACAAATAGCAAGTATTTTTAAACGAAGACTTGTGTGCTTTGTACGTATCGTTTCAAATGCGAGGGTAATAGTATTGTTACTTTTGAGGCTAACCAAGGTTTAACGAAGTAATATGACTCTAAATCATCTACTTGTTCGCACAATTAGAGGAAATAACGAATTAAATAACAAGTTTCCTTAAATGAAGTATTGTGTCGATTGTACGCATCGTATTAAATGCGAGAGTGGTTTGTTTGCTCCTTTTGAGGCCAATGAAAGTGGAACGAAATAATATGACTCTAAGTCACCTATTTGTTTGCTAATTTAGAGAAAACTACGAAACAAATAGCGAGTATTCTTAAACGAAGGCTTGTGTGCTTTGTACGTATCGTTTTACATGCAAGGCTGATAGGATTGTTCCTTTTGAGGCTAACCAAGGTTTCACGAAGTAAAATGACTCTAATTCATCTATTTGTTCGCACAATTAGAGGAAATAACGAATTAAATAGAAAGTTTTCTTAAATGAAGTATTGTGTCCATTGTACGCATCGTATTAAATGCGAGAGTGATAGGATTGCTCCTTTTGAGGACTACGAAAGTAGAACGAAGTAATATGACTCTAAGTCACGTAGTTGTTTGCAAATTTAGAGAAAATAGTGAGTATTCTTAAAAAAAGACTTCTCGACGCTGTACGTATCGTTTTAAAATGCGAGGGTGATAGGATTGTTCCTGTTGAGCCTAACCGAGGTTTAACGAAGTAAGATGACTCTAAATCATCTATTTGTTTGCAAATTTAGAGGAAATAACGAATCAAATAGCAAGTTTCCTCAAATGAAGTATTGTGTCCGTTGTACGCATCGTATTAAATACGAGAGTGATAGGATTGGTCCTTTTGAGGCCAACGAAAGTAGAACGAAGTAATATGCCTCAAAGTCACCTATTTGTTTGCAAATTTATAGAAAATAACAAAACAAATATCGAGTATTCTTCAACGAACAGTTGTGTGCTTTGTACGAATCGTTTTAAATGAGAGGGTAATAGGATTGTTCCTTTTGAGGCTAACCAAGGTTTAACGAAGTAATATGACTCTAAATCATCTATTTGTTCACACAATTAGAGGAATTAACAAATTAAATAGCAAGTTTCCTTAAATGAAGTATTGTGTCCATTGTGCGCATCGTATTAAATGCGAAAGTGATAAGATTGCTCCTATTGAGGCCAACAAAAGTAGAACGAAGTAATATGACTCTAACTCACCTATTTGTTTGCAAATTTAGAGAAAATAACGAAATAAATCGAGAGTATTCTTAAATGAAGACTTGTGTGCTTTGTACGTATCGTTTTACATGCAAGCTTGATAGGATTGTTCCTTTTAAGGCTAACCAAGGTTTAACGAAGTAATATGACTCTATATCATCAATTTGTTTTCAAATTTAGAGAAATAGCGAATCAAATAGCAAGTTTCCTTAAATGAAATATTGTTTCCATTGTACGCATCCTTTTAAATGCGAGAGTGATAAGATCGCTCATTTTGAGGCCAAAGAAAGTAGAACGAAGTAATATGACTATAAGTCACCTATTTGTTTGCAAATTTAGGGAAAATTACGAAACAAATAGCGAGTATTCTTAAACGAAGGCTTGTGTGCTTTGTACATAACGTTTTACATGCAAGGGTGATAGGATTGTTCCTTTTGAGGCTAACCAAGGTTTCACGAAGTAAAATGACTCTAAATCATCTATTTCTTCGCACAATTAGAGGAAATAACGAATTAAATAGGAAGTTTTCTTAAATGAAGTATTATGTCCATTGTAGGCATCATATTAAATGCGAGAGTGATAGGATTGCTCCTTTTGAGGACAACGAAAGTAGAACGAAGTAATATTACTCTAAGTCACGTATTTGTTTGCAAATTTAGAGAAAACAGTGAGTATTTTTAAACAAAGACTTCTTGGCGTTGTACGTATCGTTTTAAATGCGAGGGTGATAGGATTGTTCCTGTTGAGCCTAACCGAGGTTTAACGAAGTAAGATGACTCGAAATCAACTATTTGTTTACAAATTTAGAGGAAATAACGAATCAAATAGCAAGTTTCCTTAAATGAAGTATTGTGTCCATTGTGCGCATCGTATTAAATGCGAGAGTGATAAGATTGCACCTATTGAGGCCAACAAAAGTAGAACGAAGTAATATGACTCTAACTCACCTATTTGTTTGCAAATTTAGAGAAAATAACGAAACAAATCGAGAGTATTCTTAAACGAAGACTTGTGTGCTTTGTACGTATCGTTTTACATGCAAGCTTGATAGGATTGTTCCTTTTGAGGCTAACCAAGGTTTAACGAAGTAATATGACTCTATATCATCAATTTGTTTTCAAATTTACAGAAATAACGAATGAAATAGCAAGTTTCCTTAAATGAAATATTGTTTCCATTGTACGTATCCTTTTAAATGCGAGAGTGATAAGATCGCTCCTTTTGAGGCCAAAGAAAGTAGAACGAAGTAATATGACTATAAGTAACCTATTTGTTTGCAAATTTAGAGAAAATTACGAAACAAATAGCGAGTATTCTTAAACGAAGGCTTGTGTGCTTTGTACATACCGTTTTACATGCAAGGGTGATAGGATTGTTCCTTTTGAGGCTAACCAAGGTTTCACGAAGTAAAATGACTCTAAATCATCTATTTGTTCGCACAATTAGAGGAAATAACGAATTAAATAGCAAGTTTTCTTAAATGAAGTATTATGTCCATTGTAGGCACCGTATTAAATGCGAGAGTGATAGGATTGCTCCTTTTGAGGACAACGAAAGTAGAACGAAGTAATATTACTCTAAGTCACGTATTTGTTTGCAAATTTAGAGAAAATATTGAGTATTTTTAAACAAAGGCTTCTTGGCGTTGTACGTATCGTTTTAAATGCGAGGGTGATAGGATTGTTCCTGTTGAGCCTAACCGAGGTTTAACGAAGTAAGATGACTCAAAATCAACTATTTGTTTGCAAATTTAGAGGAAATAACGAATCAAATAGCAAGTTTCCTTAAATGAAGTATTGTGTCCGTTGTACGCATCGTATTAAATGCGAAAGTGATAGGATTGGTCATTTTGAGGTCGACAAAAGTAGAACGAAGTAATATGACTCTAAGTCACCTATTTGTTTGCAAATTTATAGAAAATAACGAAACAAATAGCGAGTATTCTTAAACGAACACTTGTGTGCTTTGTACGAATCGTTTTAAATGCGAGGGTAATAGGATTGTTTCTTTGGAGGCTAACCAAAGTTTAACGAAGTAATATGACTCTAAATCATCTATTTGTTCGCACAATTAGAGGAAATAACGAATTAAATAGCAAGTTTCCTTAAATGAAGTATTGTGTCCATTGTACGCATCGTATTAAATGCGAGAGTGATAGGATTGCTCCTTTTGAGGCCAACAAAAGTAAAACGAAGTAATATGACTCTAACTCACCTATTTTTTTGCAAATTTAGAGAAAATAACGAAACAAATCGAGAGCATTCTTAAACGAAGACTTGTGTGCTTTGTACATATCGTTTTACATGCAAGGGTGATAGGATTGTTCCTTTTTAGGCTAACCAAGGTTTACCGAAGTAATATGACTCTACATCATCTATTTGTTTGCAAATTTAGAGGAAATAACGAATCAAATAGCAAGTTTCCTTAAATGAAATATTGTTTTCGTTGTACGCATCCTTTTAAATGCGAGAGTGATAAGATCGCTTCTTTTGAGGCCAAAGAAAGTAGAACGAAGTAATATGACACTAAGTCACGTATTTGTTTGCAAATTTAGAGAAAATAGTGAGTATTCTTAAACAAAGGCTACTCGGCGTTGTGCGTGTCGTTTTAAATGCGAGAGTGATAGGATTGTTCCTGTTGAGCCTAACCGAGGTTTAACGAAGTAAGATGACTCGAAATCATCTATTTGTTTTCAAATTTAGAGGAAATAACGAATCAAATAGCAAGTTTCCTTTAATGAAGTATTGCTCCTTTTGAGGCGAACGAAAGTAGAACGAAGTAATATGACTCTAAGTCACCTATTTGTTTGCAAATTTATAGAAAATAACGAAACAAATAACGAGTATTCTTAAACGAAGACTTTTGGTGTTGTACGTATCGTTTTAAATGCGAGG
The DNA here is from genome assembly GCA_947179155.2 of Hedera helix. Lineage (NCBI taxonomy): Eukaryota > Viridiplantae > Streptophyta > Magnoliopsida > Apiales > Araliaceae > Hedera > Hedera helix. Next base: position 26,676,366 of record OX359266.1, read on the forward strand.
GACCAAGGTTTAACAAAGTAATATGACTCTATATCTTCTATTTGTTTGCAAATTTAGAGGAAATAACGAATAAAATAGCAAGTTTCCTTAAAGGAAGTATTGTGTCCATTGTACGCCTCGTATTCAATGCGAGAGTGATAGGATTGCTCCTTTTGAGGCCAACGAAAGTAGAACGAAGTAATATGCCTCTAACTCACCTTTTTGTTTGCAAATTTATAAAAAATAGCAAGTATTCTTAAACGAAGACTTGTGTGCTTTGTACGTATTGTTTTACATGCAAGGGTGATAAGATTGTTCCTTTTGAGGCTAACCAAGGTTTAACGAAGTAATATGACTCTAAATCATTTACTTGTTTCCACAATTAGAAGAAATAACGAATTAAGTAGCAAGTTTCCTTAAATGAAGTATTGTGTCCATTGTACGCATCGTATTAAATGCGAGAGTGATAGGATTGTTCCCTTTGAGGCGAACGAAAGTAGAACGAAGTAATATGACTCTAAGTCACCTATTTGTTTGCAAATTTAGAGAAAATAACGAAACAAATAGCGAGTATTCTTAAACGAAGGCTTGCGTGCTTTGTACGTATCGTTTTACATGCAAGGATGATAGGATTGTTCCTTTTGAGGCTAACCAAGGTTTAACGAAGTAATGACTCTACATCATCTATTTGTTTGCAAATTTAGAGGAAATAACGAATCAAATACCAAGTATACTTAAATTGAGTATTGTGTCCATTGTACGCATCCTTTTAAATGCGAGAGTGATAGGATTGCTCCTTTTGAGACCAACGAAACTAGAACGAAGTAATATGACTCTAAGTCACCTATTTGTTTGCAAATTTATGTTAAATAACGAAACAAATAGCGAGTATTCTTAAATGAAGAATTGGTGCTTTGTACGTATCTAAATCATCTATTTGTTCGCACAATTAGAGGAAATAACGAATCAAATAGGAAGTTTGCTTAAATGAAGTATTGTGTCCATTGTACGCATCGTATTAAATGCGAGAGTGATATGATTGCTCCTTTTGTGGCAAACGAAAGTAGAACGAAGTAATATTACTCTAAGTCACCTATTTGTTTGCAAATTTAGAGAAAATAACAAAACAAATAACGAATATTCTTAAACGAAGGCTTGTGTGCTTTGTACATATCGTTTTATATGCAAGGGGGATAGGATTGTTCCTTTTAAGGCTAACCAAGGTTTAACGAAGTAATATGACTCTATATCATCTATTTGTTTGCAAATTTAGAGGAAATAACGAATCAAATAGCAAGTTTACTTAAATGAAGTATTGTGTCTGTTGTACGCATCGTATTAAATACGAGAGTGATAGGATTGCTCCTTTTGAGGCCAACGAAAGTAGAACAAAGTAATATGACTCTAAGTGACCTATTTGTTCGCAAATTTATAGAAAATAACGAAACTCATAGCGAGTATTCCTAAATGAAGACTGGCGTGCTTTGTACGTATTGTTTTAAATGCGAGGTTAATATTATTGTTCCTTTTGAGGCTAACCAAGGTTTAACAAAGTAATATGACTCTAAATCTTCTATTTGTTCGAACAATTAAAGGAAATAACGAATTAAATAGCAAGTTTCCTTAAATGAAGTATTGTGTCTGTTGTACGCATCGTATTTAATGCGAGAGTGGTTGGATTGCTCCTTTTGAGGCAAATGAAAGTGGAACGAAGTAATATGACTCCAAGTCACCTATTTGTTTGCAAATTTAGAGTAAATAGCGAAAAAAATTGCAAGTATTCTTAAACGAAGACTTCTGGGCGTTGTACGTATCGTTTTAAATGTGAGGGTGATAAGATTGTTCCTTTTGAGGCTAACCAAGGTTTAACGAAGTAATGTGACTCTAAATCATCTATTTGTTTGCAAATTTAGAGAAAATAACGAATCAAATAACAAGTTTACTTAAATGAAGTATTGTGTCCGTTGTACGCATCGTATTAAATGCGAGATTGATAGGATTGCTCCTTTTGAGGCCAACAAAAGTAGAACGAAGTACTATGAATTTAAGCCACCAATTTGTTTGCAAATTTATAGAAAATAACAAAACAAATAGCGAGTTTTCTTAAACAAAGACTTCTGGGCGTTGTACGTATCGTTTTAAATGCGAGGGTGATAGGATTGTTCCTTTTGAGGAAAACCAAGGTTTAACGAAGTAATATGACTTTAAATCATCTATTTATTTGCAAATTTAGAGGAAATAACGAATCAAATAGCAAGTTTCCCTAAATGAAGTATTGTGTCTGTTGTACGCATCGTATTAAATGCGAGAGTGATAGGATTGCTTCTTTTGAGGCCAACGAAAGTAGAATGAAGTAATATGACTCTAAGTCACCTATTTGCTTGCAAATTTATAGAAAATAACGAAATAAATAGCGAGTACTCTTAAACGAAGACTTGTGTGCTTTGTACGTATCGTTTTAAATGCGAGGGTAATAGAATTGTTCCTTTTGAGGCTCACCAAGGTTTAACGAAGTAATATGACTCTAAATCTTCTATTTGTTCGCACAATTAGAGGAAATAACGAATTAAATAGCAACTTTCCTAAAATGAAGTATTGTGTCAATTGTACGCATCGTATTAAATGCGAGAGTGATTGGATTGCTCCTTTTGAGGCCAACGAAAATAGAACGAAGTAATATGACTCTAAGTCACCTATTTGTTTGCATATTTAGAGTAAATAACGAAACAAATAGCGAGTATTGTTAAACGAAGGCTTGTGTGCTTTGTACGTATCGTTTTAAATGCAAGGGTCATAGGATTGTTCCTTTTGAGGCTAACCAAGGTCTAACGAAGTAATATGATTCTATATCATCTATTTGTTTGCAAATTTAGAGGAAATAACGAATCAAATACCAAGTTTCCTTCAATGAAGTACTGTGTCTGTTGTACGCATCGTATTAAATGCAAGAGTGATAGGATTGCTCCTTTTGAGGCCAACAAAAGGAGAACAAGGTAATATGACTCTAAGTCACCTATTTGTTTGCAAATTTAGAAAAAATAACGAAACAAATAGCGAGTATTGTTGAACGAAGACTTCTGAGCGTTGTACGTATCGTTTTAAATGCGAGGGTGATAGGATTGTTCCTTTTGAGGCTAACCAAGGTTGAACGAAGTAATATGACTTTAAATCATCTATTTGTTCGCACAATTAGAGGAAATAACAAACCAAACAGCAAGTTTCCTTAAATGAAGTATTGTGTCCTTTGTACGCATCGTATTAAATGCAAGAGTGATAGGATTTCTTTTTTTGAGGCCAACGTAAGTAGAACGAAGTAATATGACTCTAAGTCACCTATTTGTTTGCAAATTTAGAGAAAATAACAAAACAAATAACGAATATTCTTAAACGAAGGATTGTGTGCTTTGTACGTATCGTTTTATATGCAAGGGGGATAGGATTGTTCCTTTTAAGGCTAACCAAGGTTTAACGAAGTAATATGACTCTATATCATCTATTTGTTTGCAAATTTAGAGGAAATAACGAATCAAATAGCAAGTTTACTTAAATGAAGTATTGTGTTTGTTGTACGCATCGTATTAAATGCGAGAGTGATAGGATTGCTCCTTTTGAGGCCAACGAAAGTAGAACGAAGTAATATGACTCTAAGTGACCTATTTGTTCGCAAATTTATAGAAAATAACGAAACTCATAACGAGTATTCCTAAATGAAGACTGGCGTGCTTTGTAAGTATTGTTTTAAATGCGAGGTTAATATGATTGTTCCTTTTGAGGCTAACCAAGGTTTAACAAAGTAATATGACTCTAAATCTTCTATTTGTTCGAACAATTAAAGGAAATAACAAATTAAATAGCAAGTTTCCTTAAATGAAGTATTGTGTCTATTGTACGCATCGTATTTAATGCGAGAGTGGTTGGATTGCTCCTTTTGAGGCCAATGAAAGTGGAACGAAGTAATATGACTCTAAGTCACCTATTTGTTTGCAAATTTAGAGTAAATAACGAAAAAAATTGCAAGTATTCTTAAACGAAGACTTCTGGGCATTGTACGTATCGTTTTAAATGTGATGGTGATAAGATTGTTCCTTTTTAGGCTAACCAAGGTTTAACGACATAATGTGACTCTAAATCATCTATTTGTTTGCAAATTTAGGGAAAATAACGAAACAAATAACAAGTATTCTTAAACGAAGACTTATGGGCATTGTACGTATCGTTTTAAATGCGAGGGTGATAAGAATTTTCCTTTTGAGGCTAACCAAGGTTTAACGAAGTAAAATGACTATAAATCATCTATTTGTTTGCAAATTTGGAGGGAATAACGAATCAAATAGCATGTTTCCTTAAATAAAGTATTGTGTCCATTGTACGCATCGTATTAAATGCGAAAGTGTTAGGAGTGCTCCTTTTGAGGCCAACGAAAGTAGAACGAAGTAATATTACTCTAAGTCACCTATTTGTTTGCAAATTTATAGAAAATAACGAAAGAAATAGCGAGTATTCTTAAACGAAGACTTGTGTGCTTTGTACGTATCGTTCTAAATGCAAGGGTAATAGGATTGTTCCTTTTAAGGGTCATCAAGGTTTAACGAAGTAATATGACTTTAAATCTTCTATTTGTTCGCACAATTAGAGGAAATAACGAATTAAATAGCAACTTTCCTTAAATGAAGTATTGTGTCCGTTGTACGCATCGTATTAAATGCGAGAGTGATTGGATTGCTTCTTTTGAGGCTAACGAAAACAGAACGAAGTAATATGACTCTAAATCACCTATTTGTTTGTAAATTTAGAGTAAATAACGAAACAAATAGCGAGTATTGTTGAACGAAGGCTTTTGTGCTTTGTACGTATCGTTTAAATGCAAGGGTGATAGGATTGTTCCTTTTGAGGCTAACCAAGGTTTAACGAAGTAATACGATTCTATATCATCTATTTGTTTGCAAATTTAGAGGAAATAACGAATCAAATACCAAGTTTCCTTCAATGAAGTATTGTGTCTGTTGTACGCATGGTATTAAATGCAAGAGTGATAGGATTGCTCCTTTTGAGGCTAACAAAAGTAGAACGAGGTAATATGACTCTAAGTCACCTATTTGTTTGCAAATTTAGAGAAAATAACGAAACAAATAGCGAGTATTCTTGAACGAAGACTTCTGAGCGTTGTACGTATCGTTTTAAATGCGAGGGTGATAGGATTGTTCCTTTTGAGGCTAACCAAGGTTTAACGAAGTAATATGACTCTAAATCATGTATTTGTTTGCAAATTTAGAGGAAATAACGAATCAAGTAGCAAGTTTCCTTAAATGAAGTATTGTGTCCGTTATACGCATCGTATTAAATGCGAGAGTGATAGGATTGCTCCTTTTGAGGCCAACGAAAGTAGAACTAAGTAATATGACTCTAAGTCACCTATTTGTTTTGCAAATTTATAGAAAATAACGAAACAAACAGCGAGTATTCTTAAACGAAGACTGCTAGGCGTTGTACGTATCGTTTTAAATGCGAGGGTGATAGGATTGTTCCTTTTGCGCCTAACCAAGGTTTAATGAAGTAATATGACTCTAAATCATCAAATTGTTTGCAAATTTAGAGGAAATAACGAATCAAATAGCAAGTTTCCTTAAATGAAATATTGTGTCCATTGTACGCATTGTATTAAATGCGAGAGTGATAGTATTGCTCCTTTTGAGGCCAACGAAAGTAGAACGAAGTAATATGACTCTAAATCACCTATTTATTTGCAAATTTATAGAAAATAACAAAACAAATAGTGAGTATTCTTAAACGAAGACTTGTGCACTTTGTACGTATCGTTTTAATTGCGAGGGTGATATGATTGTTCCTTTTGAGGCTAACCAAGGTTTAACGAAGTAATATGACTCTAAATCTTCTATTTATTCTCACAATTAGAGGAAATAACGAATTAAATAACAAGTTTCCTTAAATGAAGTATTGTGTCCATTGTACGCATCGTATTAAATATAAGAGTGATAGGATTGTTCTTTTTGAGGCCAACTAAAGTAGAACGAAGTAATATGACTCTAAGTCACCTATTTGTTTGCAAATTTAGAGAAAATAACGAAACAAATAGCGAGTTTTCTTAAACGAAGGCTTGTGTGCTTTGTACGTATAGTTTTACATGGAAGGGGGATATGATTGTTTCTTTTGGGGCTAACCAAGGTTTAACGAAGTAATATGACTCTGAATCATCTATTTGTTTACAAATTTAGAGGAAATAACGAATCAAATACCAAGTTTCCATCAATGAAGTATTGTGTCCATTGCACGCATCCTTTTAAATGCGAGAGTGATAGGATTGCTCTTTTTGATGCCAACGAAACTAGAAAGAGGTAATACGACTCTAAGTCACCTATTTGTTTGCAAATTTATAGACAATACCAAAACAAATAGCGAGTATTCTTAAACGAAGACTTGTGTGCTTGGTACGTATCGTTTTAAATGCGAGGGTTATAGGATTGTTCCTTTTGAGGTTAATCAAGGTTTAACGAATTAAGATAACTCTAAATCTTCAATTTGCTCGCACAATTAGAGGAAATAACGAATCAGATAGCAAGTTTCCTTAATTGAAGTATTGTGTCCATTGTACGCATCATATTAAATGCGAGAGTGATAGGATTGCTCCTTTTAAGGCCAACAAAAGTAGAACGAAGTAATATGACTCTAAGTCACCTATTTGTTTGCAAATTTAGAAAAAATAACGAAACAAATAGCGAGTATTCTTAAACGAAGGCTTGTGTGCTTTGTACATATCGTTTTACATGCAAGGGTGATAGGATTTTTTCTTTTGAGGCTAACCAAGGTTTAACGAAGAAATATGACTCTATATCATTGGTTTGTTCGCACAATTAAAGGAAATAACGAATCAAATAGCAAGTTTCCTTAAATGAAGTAGTGTGTTCATTGTATGCATCTTATTAAATGCGAGAGTGATAGGATTGCTCCTTTTGAGGCGAAAGAAAGTAGAACGAAGTAATATGACTCTAAGTCACCTACTTGTTTGCAAATTTAGAGAAAATAAAGAAACAAATAGCGAGTATTCTTGAACGAAGACTTCTGGGCGTTATACATATCGTTTTAAATGCGAGAGTGATAGGATTGTTCGTTTTTAGGCAAACCAAGGTTTAATGATGTAATATGACTCTAAATCATCTATTTGTTTGCAAATTTAGAGGAAATAACGAATCAAATAGCAAGTTTCCTTAAATGAAGTATTGTGTCCGTTGTACGCATCGTATTAAATGCGAGAGTGATAGGATTGCTCCTTTTGAGGCCAACGAAAGTAGAACGAAGTAATAAGACTCTAAGTCACCTATTTGTTTGAAAATTTAGAGAAAATAACGAAACAAATAGCAAGTATTCTTAAACGAAGACTTCTGGGCGTTGTACGTATCGTTTTAAATGCGAGTGTGGTTGGATTGTTCCTTTTGAGGCTAACCAAGGTTTAACGAAGTAATATGACTCCAAATCATCTATTTATTCGCACAATTAGAGGAAATAACGAATTAAATAGCAAGTTTTCTTAAATGAAGTATTGTGTCCGTTGTATGCATCGTATTAAATACAAGAGTGATAGGATTGCTCCTTTTGAGGCCAACGAAAGTAGAACGTAGTAATATGACTCTAAGTCACCTATTTGTTTGCAAATTTAGAAAAAATAACGAAACAAATAACGAGTATTCTTAAATGAAGACTTCTGGGCATTGTACGTATCGTTTTAAATACGAGGGTGGTTGGATTGTTCCTTTTGAGGCTAACCAATTTTTAACGAAGTAATATGACTCTAAATCATCTATATGTTTGCACATTATAGGAAATAACGAATCAATAGCAAGTTTCCTTAAATGAAGTATTGTGTCTATTGTACGCATCGTATTAAATGCGAGAGTGATAGGATTACTCCTTTTGAGGGCAACGAAAGTAGAACGAAGTAATATGACTCTAAGTCACATATTTGTTTGTAAATTTAGAGAAAACAACGAAACAAATAGCGAGTATTATTAAACGAAGGCTTGTCTGCTTTGTACGTATCGTTTTAAATGCGAGGTGATAGGATTGTTCCTTTTGAAGCTAACCGAGGTTTAACGAAGTAATATAACTCTAAATCATTTATTTCTTCGCACAATTAGAGGAAATAACGAATCAAATAGCATGTTTTCTTAAATGAAGTATTGTGTCCATTGTACGCATAGTATTAAATGGGAGAGTGATAGGATTGCAACTTTTGACGCCAACGAAAGCAGAACGAAGTAATATAACTCTTAGTCACCTATTTGTTTACAAATTTAGAGAAAATAACGAAACAAATAGCGAGTATTCTTAAATGAAGTCTTGTGTACTTTGTACGTATCGTTTTAAATGCGAGGGTGATAAGATTGTTCCTTTTGAGGATAACCAAGCTTTAACGAAGTAATATGACTATAAATCATCTATTTGTTTGCAAATTTAGAAAGAATAACGAATCAAATAGCAAGTTTCCTTAAATGAAGTATTGTGTCTGTTGTACGCATCATATTAAATGCGAGAGTAATAGAATTGCTCCTTTTGAGGCCAACGAAAGTAGAACGAATTAATATGACTCTAAGTCACCTATTTGTTTGCAAATTTATAGAAAATAACGAAACAAATAACGAGAATTCTTAAACAAAGACTTGTGTGCTATGTACGTATCGTTTTAGATGCGAGGGTGGTAGGATTGTTCCTTTTGAGGCTAACCAAGGTTTAACGAAGTAATATGACTCTAAATCATCTATTTGTTCGCAAATTAGGGGAAATAACGAATCAAATAGTAAGTTTCCTTAAATGAAGTATTGTGTCCACTGTACGCATCATATTAAATGCGAGAGTGATAGGATTGCACCTTTTGACACCAACGAAAGTAGAACGAAGTAATATGACTCTAAGTCACCTATTTGTTTCCAAATTTATAGAAAATAACGTAACAAATAGCGAGTATTCTTAAACGAAGACTTGTGTGCTTTGTACATATTGTTTTAAATGCGAGGGTGATAGGATTGTTCCTATTGAGGCTAACCAAGGTTTAACGAAGTAAAATGTGTCTAAATCATCTATTTGTTTGCACAATTAGAGGAAATAACGAATCAAATAGTACGTTTCCTTAAATGAAATATTGTGTCCATTGTACCCATCATATTAAATGCGAGAGTGATTGGATTGCTCCTTTTGAGGCCAACGAAATTAGAACGAAGTAATATGACTCTAAGTCACCTATTTGTTTGCAAATTTAGAGAAAATAACGAAACAAATAACGAGTATTCTTAAATGAAGACTTGTGTACTTTGTACGTATCGTTTTAAATGCGAGGGTGATAGGATTGTCCTTTTGAGGCTAACCAAGGTTTAACGATGTAATATGACTCTAAATCATCTATTTGTTTGCACAATTAGAGGAAATAACGAATCAAATTGTAAGTTTTCTTAAATGAAGTATTGTGTCCATTGTACGCATCGTATTAAATGCGAGAGTGATAGGATTGCTACTTTTGAGGCCAACGAAAGTAGAATGAAGTAATATGACTCTAAGTCACCTATTTGTTTGCAAATATATAGCAAATAACGAAACAACTAGCGAGAATTCTTAAACGAAGACTTGTGTGATTTGTACGTATCATTTTAAATGCGAGGGTGATAGAATTTTTACTTTTGAGGCTAACCAAGGTTTAACGAAGTAATATGACTCTAAATCATCTACTTGTTCGCAAAATTAGAGGAAATAACGAATTAAATAACAAGTTTCCTTAAATGAAATATTGTGTCCATTGTACGCATCGTATTAAATGCGAGAGTGATAGGATTGCCACATTTGAGGCCAACGAAAGTAGAACGAAGTAATATGACTCTAAGTCACCTATTTGTTTGCAAATTTATAGAAAATAACGAAAAAAATAGCGAGTATTTTTAAACGAAGACTTGTGCGCTTTGTACGTATCTTTTTTAATGCGAGGGTGATATGATTGTTCCTTTTGAGGCTAACCAAGGTTTAACGAAGTAATATGACTCTAAGTCATCTATTTGTTCGCACAATGAGAGGAAATATCTAATCAAATAACAAGTTTCCTTAAATGAAGTATTGTGTCCATTGTACGCATCGTATTAAATGCGAGAGTGATAAGATTGCTCATTTTGAGGCTAACAAAAGTAGAACAAAGTTATATGACTCTAAGTCACCTATTTGTTTGCAAATTTATAGAAAATAACGAAGGAAATATCGAGTATTTTTAAACGAAGACTTGTGTGCTTTGTATGTATCATTTTAAATGCGAGGGTGATATGATTGTTCTTTTTGAGGCTAACCATGGTTTAACGAAGTAAAATGACTCTAAATCATCTAGTTGTTCGCAAAATTAGAGGAAATAGCGAATCAAATAGCAAGTTTCCTTAAATGAAGTATTATCTCCGTTGTACGCATCGTATTAAGTGCGAGAGTGATATGATTGCACCTTTTGAGGCCAACGAAAGTAAAACGAAGTAATATGACTCTAAGTCATCTATTTGTTTGCAAATTAAGAGAAAATAACGAAACATATAGCGAGTATTCTTAAACGAAGACTTGTATGCTTTGTACGTATCTTTTTTAATGCGAGAGAGATATGATTGTTCCTTTTGAGACTAACCTAGGTTTAACGAAGTAATTTGACTCTAAATGATCTATTTATTCGAACAATTAGAGGAAATAACGAATGAAATAGAAAGTTTCCTTAAATGAAGTATTGTGTCCATTGTACGCATCGTATTAAATGCGATAGTGATAGGATTGCTCCTTTTGAGGCCAACGAAAATAGAAAGAATTAATATGATTCTAAGTCACCTATGTTTTTCCAAATTTATAGAAAATAACGAAACAAATAGAGAGTATTCTTAAACGAAGACTGATGTGCTTTGTACGTATCGTTTTAAATGCGAGGGTGATAGGATTGTTCCTTTTGAGGCTAACCAATGTTTAACGAAGTAATATGACTCTAAACCATCTATTTGTTGGCAAATTTAGATGAAATAGCGAATCAAATAGCAAGTTTCCTTAAATGAAGTATTATGTCCGTTGTACGTGTCGTAATAAATGCGAGAGTGATAGGATTGCTCCTTTTGAAGCCAACGAAAGTAGAACGATGTAATATGACTCTAAGTCAACTATTTATTTGCAAATTTATAGAAAATAACGAAACAAATAGCGAGTATTCTTAAACAAAGACTTGTGTGCTTTGTATGTATCGTTTTAAATGCGAGGGTGATAGGATTGTTCCTTTTCAGGCTAACCAAGGTTTAACGAAGTAATATGAGTCTAAACCATCTATTTGTTCGCACAATTAGAGGAAATAACGAATCAAATTGCAAGTTTCCTTAAATGAAGTATTCTGTCCATTGTACTCATCGTATTAATTGCGAGAGTGATAGGATTGCAACTTTTGAGGCCAACGAAAGTATAACGAAGTAATATGACTCTAAGTCACCTATTTGTTAGCAAATTTATAGAAAATAACGAAACAAATAGTGAGAATTCGTTGGTTAGCCTAAAAAGGAACAATCCTATTACCTTCATATTTAAAACGATACGTACAACGCCCAGAAGTCTTCGTTTAAGAATACTCGTTGTTTGTTTCGTTATTTTCTCTAAATTTGCAAACAAATAGGTGACTTAGAGTCATATTTCTTCGATATACGTTCGTTGGCCTCAAAAGGAGCAATCATATCACTCTCGCATTTAATACGATGAGTACAATGGACAGAATACTTCATTTAAGGAAACTTGCAATTTGATTCGTTATTTCCTCTAATTGTGTGAACAAATAGATGGTTTAGACTCATATTACTTCGTTAAACCTTGGTTAGCCTGAAAAGGAACAATCCTATCACCCTCGCATTTAATACGATGCGTACAATGGACACAATACTTCATTTAAAGAAACTTGCTATTTGATTCATTATTTTCTCTAATTGTAAAAACAAATAGATGATTTAGATTTATATTACTTCGTTAAACCTTGGTTAATGTAATATCCCAAATATTTCCAAGATTTTAAATAATATCTTAATTGATTTTATTAAAGGTTAAGGTTTAAAACCTAGAATGTGAGAAGTAAGATGTGTAGAAAATGGGTAAACATTTTTTTTTAACATAATTTATTTGTTAGAAATTAAATGTGAGAATATTGTAATGATGCATATAGAGAATTTATTAAAGAAATAAATTCAATTGAGAAGTGAAGACGGTTATAAGGATATATATACATAGTTATATATTTCTAGAGTTGTGTTTGTTAGCCAAACAAGAAGATGAGTAAATTAATACTCAATAAAACTAATAAATTAATTAGTTTAAATATGAAGTAAGAATGAAAGTCATGAAATATAATTAATTATGTTAATTATATTAGTTATGAGTTAAAGTTATATAAAAACTAGAAAGTTTGTCTAGAATGACAATATTAATAAGTTAATTGATTAAGTAATTAACTTAATTATTAAGTTGTGGTATAGAGTCCAAGTAATTTAATTACTATTAGTGGACTAGCCCAAAAGGATTATATGTGTTAGCCCAATATGGGAATATTTACATGAAGGTGGGTAATTTAATAAGAGAGCCCAATGGAAGGTAAACTATGTAGCCCAAACATTTAAAAGTCCAATGTTAGTCAAAGTGTTGGAAAATATTATTGAGTGTAGAGAATTAATCAATGTAGGGTTAATTGAATAACCCTAGTTGGTAGACAAGAGAGAGCATTAACCAATCATTGGTTAATTGCTAGGTAAATAAAGGTGGTGTTGAGAATTAACTATGGATAAGTTAATTATGTAATCTAGTGTGGTAGGATAATTAAATGTAAGTCTAATTGGATTATATTTTAAATCCAAATGAGTTATTAAACTAGGTCAATTAAGTTTACCTAGTAGCCCATGTAATTAATTTAATTACTAGTTCATGTGAATTATTAAATAAGCCCAATGCTTATTTTAATTAAAGGTAGCATAGTTATGTAAATGCTAGCCCAATGTGTGATATAAATTGAGCCCAAACAAATTAATTGAATGAGCCCAATATAATTTAATTCTAAGATCCAAAGTGGAGCCCAATAAGTTTGTATAGGTGAATATGTATACATATATTAGTGTATATATATATGGATACTTATATAATTATATAGGACTTAAAAATAAAGTCAAATTGGCTAAATAAATGGGCAATCCCGAATTTTGGGGCCCACATGGATATAAAGCTAGCTTGTTGGATGATTTTGGAGTGTAAATTGGTGCAAGTAACCCCCAACCACCCTAGTCAATCAAATAGTCAATCAAAAAGTCTATCAAGTAGTCATTCCATACATAGTAAGCAAAATTAAGCTCCTAATTGACTAGCATTGGTTGATTAGTAGATGTTAAGCAAGTCTAGGGAGGTTTTATAAATAGAATGCTCCATCCATTTGCTAGGTTTGTTAGTCATTTTGCAAGAACTCCTAGAGAGAAAAGAGAGAGTATTCTAGAGAAAAGCAAGCAAGCTTTAGGAGATTGATGATCCACTAAGGAAAATTACTAGATAATGATCAAGGTGGAGTCACAAGCCAAGACCATGTCAAGAGGAAGGAGACCATCCATGTCTAAGAGGTTAAAAAGTGCTCTAAACTTTATTTAGTTCATTTTTGTAGTCTAGATATGATTTGAACGGTTAAAATATATTTTTAACCGATCAAAAGTTATTTTGATGATCTAGAAGTCTAAATCTATGATATATAGGTAGATTCATGATTTCATATAGTTAAATCATGTTTTGGTATGAGCGGTATGCTTAAAAATGGTAGAAATATTCATATAGATTTTTACCGGTAAACCCTAGTTGGGGGTATGATTTATAGCCTTTCATTTTGAAAGCTAGAGATTGTGTATGAGATTTTCTTCTTTGATATGGTAAATATATAAGTTAAGAACAAAACCTAGTTGGTATAATATTCATATGAGTTGTTATGGTTAAAATATGATTTTTAAAACCAAGGATTGTGAAGTTAGTTTTCACTTTTCCCTTGTGAGCGATTTTAAGCATAGATCCATTTGGAATTTGGATTTTTGATATAAAGAGAAGTTGTAGATGGGGCAAGTATAATGAGAATGGACTCAAGAATCACCCCAAAATATTTTGTAATGAAGGTGTTATGGTAGTTTTAATCAAAGGAGCAAAGGTTGAAAAATCTGAAAATGGCATTTCTGAAGTTTCTGCAACACAAGGGTCGGGGCCCTTGTTTTGCACTATAAAGGAGGGCCAGGGCCCTTGACACTGTTCATGGCCAGTGAGTTTTCCGTTTTGGGTCGGGTCGGGCCATTCGGGTCGGGTCAGTTTGGGTCTTTTAAGTCCAAAATTGATAAAATTGCTTAAAAATTAATATAATTAATTTGGGACCCAACTTTAATAATTATTTATTATTTATAATAAATAATAAATAAAGTAAATAAAAACTATTATTATAATTAATTATTATTTAAAGGATATTAAATGGTAATTAAAGAAAGATGAAGTTAATAAGGTAATTATTTATTATTTTAATAAATAAGGATAATTAGTTAATTATTATTTAAATGCTATTAAATAATAATTAAAAGGAGATAAAGTGAATAAAATGATCATTTGTTATTTAATGAATATTAAATAATAAATGAGATTAATTAACTAAGAGATTATTATTTAAATAATCATTAAAGGATTTGAGGATTGTTAAAATATTATTAAATGGTTAATAATATTAATAAGTGATTAAAATATTATTAAATGGTTAATAATATCAATAAGTGATTAAAATATTATTAAATAGTTAATAATATTAATAAGTGATTAAAATATTATTAAATGGTTATTAATATTAATAAGTGATTAAAATATTATTAAAAGGTTAATAATATTAATAAGTGATTAAAATATTGTTAAATGGTTAATAATATTAATAAGAGATTAAAATATTATTAAATGGTTAATAATATTAATAAGTGATTAAAATATTATTAAATGGTTAATAATATTAATGAGTGATTAAAATATTATTAAATGGCTAATAATATTAATGAGTGATTAAAATATTATTAAATGGTTAATAATATTAATGAGTGATTAAAATATTATTAAATGGTTAATAATATTAATAAGGGGTTAAAATATTATTAAATGGTTAATAATATTTGAATGTAGTTATATATTATCAAAGGTAGATAATATTTTGAGGTATTTGGTACATTATTAACTGTCCAAATCATTAGGAAGAAAGTTTAATTGAATTAAACCAATGTAAATAGTCCTTTGTGACTAATTTAGACAACTTATTAAAAGCGGGTTGTACGAAGATCGTATAGTGTTTTTGTCCGGAACTTAAGGGTTCGTTTGTCGGACATCTTAATAGTTAATAATTTAAAGTTAGAGTCTTATATAAAGGCTAAGTAATAGTCATTATATCTAATGATTATTTCAATTTCCTATATAAATTGTAGGTTGAACGCAAGACGCAAATAAGCGTAACTGGTAGAAGCGAACCAGACAAGTTTTTCAGAATGTGTTGCATTATGTGCATGATTTATAAGTTTATTATTAAACTGTGAGGTGCTCATACGTAGTTATGTGCAAAGATGTTTTAATGTGCCTTTGTGAAACAAGTTGACTTGAACTGTTCATATGTAGTAGTTGATTTAAGACAATTGTTCTCATTGCACTGTATGTCATGATAGATACTAGACATGAAGCGTAGATTAAATGCGAGGCATGTTATGCATGAGATATGTATGTACTGCAAAGCATAGTATGCATGAAGCATGAAGCATGATTGAACTATTTTACGTGTTATGTGAAACTGTTAGACTTGCTGAGCCGTCGTGCTCACCCTTGCTTAAAACAAAACATTACAGAGTAGCTTGAAGAAGCCGATTACTTCGGTAGAGGCAAAGATGAAGATTGACTAACGAGTCATCAAGATTGAAGCGTAGGTGCTTTCATAGTAAAACCTTGGGGTAGATTACTTCATTTACTTGTGTAAGTATATATGAAGAGTTTATGTTTTGTTGTGCTATAGATTAGCAAACTTAAAATGTTAAGAGAACATTTACATATTATTTTTAATATCATTTTCAGACGTTGTCCTTTATGTATAAGGATAATAGGATGGTGTGATTGAGTTATTATATATATGATCTTAAAGTGGTAATAGGATTTTAAAGATTGCGATTCTGGAATAGAAAGAGATGATGTAAAATTGTAAATAAATGGTTATTTATCAATTATAATATTGTTGTAATTCTTAAACAATAAGGAAAAGGTTGTACTCGTATTGAACCGGATCCGAGGTTCAAGGAACCCGGATTTAGGGTCGTCACAGTTAACCTCAAAAGGAGCAATCCAATCACTCTCGCATTTAATACGATACGTACAATGGACACAATACTTTATTTAAGGAAACAAGCTATTTGACTCGTTATTTCCTCTAATTGTTAAAACAAATAGATGATTTAGAGTCATATTACGTCGTTAAACCGTGGTTGACCTCAAAAGGAGCAATCCAATCACTCTCGCATTTAATACGATGCGTACAAGGGACACAATTCTTCATTGAAGGAAACTTGCTATTTGATTCGTTATTTCCCCTAAATTTGCAAACAAATAGATGATTTAGAGTCATATTACTTCGTTAAACCTTGGTTAGCCTCAAAAGGAACAATCATATCACCCTCACAATTAAAATGATACGTACAAAGAACACAAGTTTTCGTTTAAGAATACTCGCTATTTGTTTTGTTATTTTCTAGAAATTTGCAAACAAATAAATGACTTAGAGTCATATTACTTCGTTCTACTTTTGTTGGCCTCAAAACGAGCAATCCTATCACTCTCCCATTTAATATGACGCGTACAATGGGCACAGTACGTCATTTAAGGAAACTTGATATTTGATTCGTTATTTCCTCTAATTGTGCGAACAAATAGATACTTTAGAGTCATATTACTTCGTTAAATCTTGGTAAGCCTCAACAAGAACAATTATATCACCCTCGCAATTAAAACGATACGTACAAAGCACACAAGTCTTCGTTTAAGAATACTCGCTCTTTGTTTCCTTATTTTCTATAAATTTGAAAACAAATTGGTGACTGAGAGTCATATTACTTCGTTCTACTTTCGTTGGCTCAAAAGGAGCAATCTTATCACTCTCGCATTTAATACGATGCGTACAATGGACACAATACTTCATTTATGGAAACTTGCTAATCGATTCGTTATTTCCTCTAATTGTGCGAACAAATTGATGATTTGGAGTTATATTACTTCGTTAAACCTTGGTTAGCCCCAAAAGGAACAATCCTATCACCCTCGCATTTAAACGATACGTACAAAGCCACAAAGTCTTCGTTAAAGAATACTCGCTATTTGTTTCGTTATTTTCAATAAATTTACAAACAAATAGGTGACCTAGAGTCATATTACTTCGTTCTACTTTTGTTGGCCTCAAAAGGAGCAATCCTATCACTCTCGCATTTAATACGATGCGTACAACGGACACAATACTTCATTTAAGGAAACTTGATATTTGATTCGTTATTTCCTCTAATTGTGCGAACAAATAGATGATTTAGAGTCATATTACTTCGTTAAACCTTGGTTAGCCCTAAAAGGAACAATCCTATCACCTTCGTATTTAAAACGATACGTACAACGCCCAGAAGCCTTCGTTTAAGAATACTCGATATTTCCTTCGTTATTTTCTCTAAATTTGCCAACAAATAGGTGACTTAGAGTCATATTACTTCGTTCTACTTTCGTTGGCCTGAAAAGGAGTAATCCTATCACTCTCGCATTTAATACGATGCGTACAATGGACATAATACTTCATTTAAGGAAACTTGTTATTTGATTCGTTATTTGCTCTAATTGTAAAAACAAATAGATGATTTAGAGTCATATTACTTCGTTAAACTTGGGTTAACCTCAAAAGGAGCAATCCAATCACTCTCGCATTTAATACGATGCGTACAATGGACATAATACTTCATTTAAGAAACTTCCTATTTTGTTCGTTATTTCCTTTAATTATGCGAACAAATAGATGATTTAGAGTCATATTACTTTGTTAAACCTTTGTTAGCCTCAAAAGGAACAATCATATCACCCTCGTAATTAAAACGATACGTACAAGTAACAAAAGTCTTCGTTTAAGAATACTCGCTATTTGTTTCGTTATTTTCTAGAAATTTGCAGACAAATAGGTGACTTAGAGTCATATTACTTCGTTCTACTTAAGTTGGCCTCAAAACGAGCAATCCTATCACTCTCGCAATTAAAACGATACGTACAAAGCACACAAGTCTTCGTTTAAGAATACTCGCTATTTGTTTCGTTATTTTCTAAAAATTTGCAAACAAATAGGTGACTTAGAGTCAGATTACTTCGTTACACTTTTGTTGGCCTCAAAAGGAGCAATCCTATCACTCTCACATTTAATACGATGCGTACAATGGACACAATACTTCATTTATGGAAACTTGCTAATCGATTCGTTATTTCCTCTAATTGTGCGAACAAATTGATGATTTGGAGTTATATTACTTCGTTAAACCTTGGTTAGCCCCAAAAGGAACAATCCTATCACCCTCGCATTTAAAACGATACGTACAAAGCACACAAGTCTTCGTTAAAGAATACTCGCTATTTGTTTCGTTATTTTCAATAAATTTACAAACAAATAGGTGACCTAGAGTCATATTACTTCGTTCTACTTTTGTTGGCCTCAAAAGGAGCAATCCTATCACTCTCGCATTTAATACGATGCGTACAACGGACACAATACTTCATTTAAGGAAACTTGATATTTGATTCGTTATTTCGTCTAATTGTGCGAACAAATAGATGATTTAGAGTCATATTACTTCGTTAAACCTTGGTTAGCCCTAAAAGGAACAATCCTATCACCCTCGCATTTAAAACGATACGTACAAAGCACAAAAGCCTTCGTTTAAAAATACTCGATATTTCCTTCGTTATTTTCTCTAAATTTGCCAACAAATAGGTGACTTGGAGTCATATTACTTCGTTCTACTTTCGTTGGCCTGAAAAGGAGTAATCCTATCACTCTCGCATTTAATACGATGCGTACAATGGACATAATACTTCATTTAAGGAAACTTGTTATTTGATTCGTTATTTGCTCTAATTGTAAAAACAAATAGATGATTTAGAGTCATATTACTTCGTTAAACTTGGGTTAACCTCAAAAGGAGCAATCCAATCACTCTCGCATTTAATACGATGCGTACAATGGACATAATACTTCATTTAAAGAAACTTCCTATTTTGTTCGTTATTTCCTTTAATTATGCGAACAAATAGATGATTTAGAGTCATATTACTTTGTTAAACCTTTGTTAGCCTCAAAAGGAACAATCATATCACCCTCGTAATTAAAACGATACGTACAAGTAACAAAAGTCTTCGTTTAAGAATACTCGCTATTTGTTTCGTTATTTTCTAGAAATTTGCAGACAAATAGGTGACTTAGAGTCATATTACTTCGTTCTACTTAAGTTGGCCTCAAAACGAGCAATCCTATCACTCTCGCTAATAAGATGCGTACAATGGGCACAATACTTCATTTAAGGAAACTCTATATTTGATTCATTATTTCCTCTAATTGTGCTAACAAATAGATAATTTAGAGTCATATTACTTCGTTAAACCTTCATTAGCCTCAACAGGAACAATTATATCACCCTCGCAATTAAAACGATACGTACAAAGCACACAAGTCTTCGTTCAAGAATACTCGTTATTTGTTTCGTTATTTTTTATAAATTTGCAAACAAATAGGTTACTTGGAGTCATATTACTTCGTTCTACTTTCGTTGGCCTCAAAAGGAACAATCCTATAACTCTCGCATTTAATACGATGCGTACAATGGACACAATACTTCTTTTAAGGAAACTTGCTATTTGATTCGTTATTTCCTCTAATTGTACAAACAAATAGATTATTTAGAGTCATATTACTTCGTTAAACCTTGGTTAACCTCAAAAGGACACAAGTCTTCGTTTAAGAATACTCGTTATTTGTTTCGTTATTTTCTATAAATTTGCAAACAAATAGGTGACTTAGAATCAGATTACTTCGTTCTACTGTCGTTGGCCTCAAAAGGAGCAATCATATCACTCCCGCATTTAATACGATGTGTAAAATGGACACAATACTTCATTTAAGGAAACTTGCTATTTGATTCGTTATTTCCTCTAATTGTGCGAACAAATAGATGATTTAGAGTCATATTACTTCGTCAAACCTTGGTTAGCCTCAACAGGAACAATTATATCTCACAATTAAAACGATACGTACAAAGCACACAAGCCTTCGTTTAAAAATACTCGATATTTCCTTCGTTATTTTCTCTAAATTTGCCAACAAATAGGTGACTTGGAGTCATATTACTTCGTTCTACTTTCGTTGGCCTGAAAAGGAGTAATCCTATCACTCTCGCATTTAATACGATGCGTACAATGGACACAATACTTCATTTAAGGAAACTTGCTATTTGATTCGTTATTTGCTCTAATTGTGCGAACAAATAGATGATTTAGAGTCATATTACTTCATTAAACCTTGGTTAGCCCCAAAAGGAACAATCCTATCACCCTCGTATTTAAAACGATACGTACAAAGCACACAAGTCTTCGTTTAAGAGTACTCGTTATTTGTTTCATTATTTTCAATAAATTTACAAACAAATAGTTGACTTAGAGTCATATTACTTCGTTCTACTTTTGTTGTCCTCAAAAGGAGCAATCTTATTCCTCTCGCATTTAATACGATGCGTACAATGGACACAATACTTCATTTAAGGAAACTTGATATTTGAATCGTTATTTCCTCTAATTGTGAAAACAAATAGATGATTTAGAGTCATATTACTTCGTTAAACCTTGGTTAGCTTCAAAAGGAACAATCCTATCACCATTGCATGAAAACAATACGTACAAAGCACACAAGCCTTCGTTTAAGAATACTCGCTATTTGTTTCGTTATTTCCTCTAAATTTGCATACAAATAGGTAGCTTCGAGTCATATTACTTCGTTCTACTTTTGTTGGCCTCAAAAAGAGCAATCCTATCACTCTTGCATTAATACGATGCGTACAATGGACACAATACTTCTTTTAAGGAAATTGGCTATTTGATTTGTTATTTCCTCTAATTGTGCGAACAAATAGATGATTTAGAGTCATATTACACCGTTAAACCTTGGTTAGCCTCAAAAGGAACAATTCTATCATCGTCGCATTTAAAACGATACAAAGCACACAAGTCTTCGTTAAGAATACTCGCTATTTGTTTCGTTATTTTCTAAAAATTTGCAAACAAATAGGTGACTTAGAGTCAGATTACTTCGTTACACTTTTGTTGGCCTCAAAAGGAGCAATCCTATCACTCTCACATTTAATACGATGCGTACAATGGACACAATACTTCATTTATGGAAACTTGCTAATCGATTCGTTATTTCCTCTAATTGTGCGAACAAATTGATGATTTGGAGTTATATTACTTCGTTAAACCTTGGTTAGCCCCAAAAGAAACAATCCTATCACCCTCGCATTTAAAACGATACGTACAAAGCACACAAGTCTTCGTTAAAGAATACTCGCTATTTGTTTCGTTATTTTCAATAAATTTACAAACAAATAGGTGACCTAGAGTCATATTACTTCGTTCTACTTTTGTTGGCCTCAAAAGGAGCAATCCTATCACTCTCGCATTTAATACGATGCGTACAACGGACACAATACTTCATTGTAGGAAACTTGATATTTGATTCGTAATTTCGTCTAATTGTGCGAACAAATAGATGATTTAGAGTCATATTACTTCGTTAAACCCTTGGTTAGCCCTAAAAGGAACAATCCTATCACCCTCGCATTTAAAACGATACGTACAAAGCACAAAAGCCTTCGTTTAAAAATACTCGATATTTCCTTCGTTATTTTCTCTAAATTTGCCAACAAATAGGTGACTTGGAGTCATATTACTTCGTTCTACTTTCGTTGGCCTGAAAAGGAGTAATCCTATCACTCTCGCATTTAATACGATGCGTACAATGGACATAATACTTCATTTAAGGAAACTTGTTATTTGATTCGTTATTTGCTCTAATTGTAAAAACAAATAGATGATTTAGAGTCATATTACTTCGTTAAACTTGGGTTAACCTCAAAAGGAGCAATCCAATCACTCTCGCATTTAATACGATGCGTACAATGGACATAATACTTCATTTAAAGAAACTTCCTATTTTGTTCGTTATTTCCTTTAATTATGCGAACAAATAGATGATTTAGAGTCATATTACTTTGTTAAACCTTTGTTAGCCTCAAAAGGAACAATCATATCACCCTCGTAATTAAAAACGATACGTACAAGTAACAAAAGTCTTCGTTTAAGAATACTCGCTATTTGTTTCGTTATTTTCTAGAAATTTGCAGACAAATAGGTGACTTAGAGTCATATTACTTCGTTCTACTTAAGTTGGCCTCAAAACGAGCAATCCTATCACTCTCGCTAATAAGATGCGTACAATGGGCACAATACTTCATTTAAGGAAACTCTATATTTGATTCATTATTTCCTCTAATTGTGCTAACAAATAGATAATTTAGAGTCATATTACTTCGTTAAACCTTCATTAGCCTCACAGGAACAATTATATCACCCTCGCAATTAAAACGATACGTACAAAGCACACAAGTCTTCGTTTAAGAATACTCGTTATTTGTTTCATTATTTTCTATAAATTTGCAAACAAATAGGTGACTTAGAGTCATATTACTTCGTTCTACTTTCGTTGGCCTCAAAAGGAACAATCCTATCACTCTCGCATTTAATACGATGCGTACAATGGACACAATACTTCTTTTAAGGAAACTTGCTATTGATTCGTTATTTCCTCTAATTGTACAAACAAATAGATTATTTAGAGTCATATTACTTCGTTAAACCTTGGTTAACCTCAAAAGGACACAAGTCTTCGTTTAAGAATACTCGTTATTTGTTTCGTTATTTTCTATAAATTTGCAAACAAATAGGTGACTTAGAATCAAGAATCAGATTACTTCGTTCTACTGTCGTTGGCCTCAAAAGGAGCAATCATATCACTCCCGCATTTAATACGATGTGTAAAATGGACACAATACTTCATTTAAGGAAACTTGCTATTTGATTCGTTATTTCCTCTAATTGTGCGAACAAATAGATGATTTAGAGTCATATTACTTCGTCAAACCTTGGTTAGCCTCAACAGGAACAATTATATCTCACAATTAAAACGATACGTACAAAGCACACAAGCCTTCGTTTAAAAATACTCGATATTTCCTTCGTTATTTTCTCTAAATTTGCCAACAAATAGGTGACTTGGAGTCATATTACTTCGTTCTACTTTCGTTGGCCTGAAAAGGAGTAATCCTATCACTCTCGCATTTAATACGATGCGTACAATGGACACAATACTTCATTTAAGGAAACTTGCTATTTGATTCGTTATTTGCTCTAATTGTGCGAACAAATAGATGATTTAGAGTCATATTACTTCATTAAACCTTGGTTAGCCCCAAAAGGAACAATCCTATCACCCTCGTATTTAAAACGATACGTACAAAGCACACAAGTCTTCGTTTAAGAGTACTCGTTATTTGTTTCATTATTTTCAATAAATTTACAAACAAATAGTTGACTTAGAGTCATATTACTTCGTTCTACTTTTGTTGTCCTCAAAAGGAGCAATCTTATTCCTCTCGCATTTAATACGATGCGTACAATGGACACAATACTTCATTTAAGGAAACTTGATATTTGAATCGTTATTTCCTCTAATTGTGAAAACAAATAGATGATTTAGAGTCATATTACTTCGTTAAACCTTGGTTAGCTTCAAAAGGAACAATCCTATCACCATTGCATGTAAAACGATACGTACAAAGCACACAAGCCTTCGTTTAAGAATACTCGCTATTTGTTTCGTTATTTCCTCTAAATTTGCATACAAATAGGTAGCTTCGAGTCATATTACTTCGTTCTACTTTTGTTGGCCTCAAAAAGAGCAATCCTATCACTCTTGCATTTAATACGATGCGTACAATGGACACAATACTTCTTTTAAGGAAACTTGCTATTTGATTTGTTATTTCCTCTAATTGTGCGAACAAATAGATGATTTAGAGTCATATTACTTCGTTAAACCTTGGTTAGCCCCAAAAGGAACAATCCTATGACCGTCGCATTTAAAACGATACGTACAAAGCACACAAGTCTTCGTTTAAGAATACTCGCTATTTGTTTCGTTATTTTCTAAAAATTTGCAAACAAATAGGTGACTTAGAGTCAGATTACTTCGTTACACTTTTGTTGGCCTCAAAAGGAGCAATCCTATCACTCTCACATTTAATACGATGCGTACAATGGACACAATACTTCATTTATGGAAACTTGCTAATCGATTCGTTATTTCCTCTAATTGTGCGAACAAATTGATGATTTGGAGTTATATTACTTCGTTAAACCTTGGTTAGCCCCAAAAGGAACAATCCTATCACCCTCGCATTTAAAACGATACGTACAAAGCACACAAGTCTTCGTTAAAGAATACTCGCTATTTGTTTCGTTATTTTCAATAAATTTACAAACAAATAGGTGACCTAGAGTCATATTACTTCGTTCTACTTTTGTTGGCCTCAAAAGGAGCAATCCTATCACTCTCGCATTTAATACGATGCGTACAACGGACACAATACTTCATTTAAGGAAACTTGATATTTGATTCGTTATTTCGTCTAATTGTGCGAACAAATAGATGATTTAGAGTCATATTACTTCGTTAAACCTTGGTTAGCCCTAAAAGGAACAATCCTATCACCCTCGCATTTAAAACGATACGTACAAAGCACAAAAGCCTTCGTTTAAAAATACTCGATATTTCCTTCGTTATTTTCTCTAAATTTGCCAACAAATAGGTGACTTGGAGTCATATTACTTCGTTCTACTTTCGTTGGCCTGAAAAGGAGTAATCCTATCACTCTCGCATTTAATACGATGCGTACAATGGACATAATACTTCATTTAAGGAAACTTGTTATTTGATTCGTTATTTGCTCTAATTGTAAAAACAAATAGATGATTTAGAGTCATATTACTTCGTTAAACTTGGGTTAACCTCAAAAGGAGCAATCCAATCACTCTCGCATTTAATACGATGCGTACAATGGACATAATACTTCATTTAAAGAAACTTCCTATTTTGTTCGTTATTTCCTTTAATTATGCGAACAAATAGATGATTTAGAGTCATATTACTTTGTTAAACCTTTGTTAGCCTCAAAAGGAACAATCATATCACCCTCGTAATTAAAACGATACGTACAAGTAACAAAAGTCTTCGTTTAAGAATACTCGCTATTTGTTTCGTTATTTTCTAGAAATTTGCAGACAAATAGGTGACTTAGAGTCATATTACTTCGTTCTACTTAAGTTGGCCTCAAAACGAGCAATCCTATCACTCTCGCTAATAAGATGCGTACAATGGGCACAATACTTCATTTAAGGAAACTCTATATTTGATTCATTATTTCCTCTAATTGTGCTAACAAATAGATAATTTAGAGTCATATTACTTCGTTAAACCTTCATTAGCCTCAACAGGAACAATTATATCACCCTCACAATTAAAACGATACGTACAAAGCACACAAGTCTTCGTTCAAGAATACTCGTTATTTGTTTCATTATTTTCTATAAATTTGCAAACAAATAGGTGACTTAGAGTCATATTACTTCGTTCTACTTTCGTTGGCCTCAAAAGGAGCAATGCTATAACTCTCGCATTTAATACGATGCGTACAATGGACACAATACTTCTTTTAAGGAAACTTGCTATTTGATTCGTTATTTCCTCTAATTGTACAAACAAATAGATTATTTAGAGTCATATTACTTCGTTAAACCTTGGTTAACCTCAAAAGGACACAAGTCTTCGTTTAAGAATACTCGTTATTTGTTTCGTTATTTTCTATAAATTTGCAAACAAATAGGTGACTTAGAATCAGATTACTTCGTTCTACTGTCGTTGGCCTCAAAAGGAGCAATCATATCACTCCCGCATTTAATACGATGTGTAAAATGGACACAATACTTCATTTAAGGAAACTTGCTATTTGATTCGTTATTTCCTCTAATTGTGCGAACAAATAGATGATTTAGAGTCATATTACTTCGTCAAACCTTGGTTAGCCTCAACAGGAACAATTATATCTCACAATTAAAACGATACGTACAAAGCACACAAGCCTTTGTTTAAAAATACTCGATATTTCCTTCGTTATTTTCTCTAAATTTGCCAACAAATAGGTGACTTGGAGTCATATTACTTCGTTCTACTTTCGTTGGCCTGAAAAGGAGTAATCCTATCACTCTCGCATTTAATACGATGCGTACAATGGACACAATACTTCATTTAAGGAAACTTGCTATTTGATTCGTTATTTGCTCTAATTGTGCGAACAAATAGATGATTTAGAGTCATATTACTTCATTAAACCTTGGTTAGCCCCAAAAGGAACAATCCTATCACCCTCGTATTTAAAACGATACGTACAAAGCACACAAGTCTTCGTTTAAGAGTACTCGTTATTTGTTTCATTATTTTCAATAAATTTACAAACAAATAGTTGACTTAGAGTCATATTACTTCGTTCTACTTTTGTTGTCCTCAAAAGGAGCAATCTTATTCCTCTCGCATTTAATACGATGCGTACAATGGACACAATACTTCATTTAAGGAAACTTGATATTTGAATCGTTATTTCCTCTAATTGTGAAAACAAATAGATGATTTAGAGTCATATTACTTCGTTAAACCTTGGTTAGCTTCAAAAGGAACAATCCTATCACCATTGCATGTAAAACGATACGTACAAAGCACACAAGCCTTCGTTTAAGAATACTCGCTATTTGTTTCGTTATTTCCTCTAAATTTGCATACAAATAGGTAGCTTCGAGTCATATTACTTCGTTCTACTTTTGTTGGCCTCAAAAAGAGCAATCCTATCACTCTTGCATTTAATACGATGCGTACAATGGACACAATACTTCTTTTAAGGAAACTTGTTATTTGATTTGTTATTTCCTCTAATTGTGCGAACAAATAGATGATTTAGAGTCATATTACTTCGTTAAACCTTGGTTAGCCCCAAAAGGAACAATCCTATGACCGTCGCATTTAAAACGATACGTACAAAGCACACAAGTGTTCGTTTAAGAATACTCGCTATTTGTTTCGTTATTTTTAATAAATTTGCAAACAAATAGGTGACTTAGAGTCATATAACTTCGTTCTACTTTCGTTGGCCTCAAAAGGGGCAATCCTATCACTCTCACATTTAATACGATGCGTACAATGGACACAATACTTCATTTAAGGAAACTTGTTAATCGATTCGTTATTTCCTCTAATTAGGCGAACAAATAGATGATTTGGAGTTATATTACATCGTTAAACCTTGGTTAGCCCCAAAAGGAACAATCCTATCACCCTCGCATTTAAAACGATACGTACAAAGCACACAAGTCTTCGTTAAAGAATACTCGCTATTTGTTTCGTTATTTTCAAGAAATTTACAAACAAATAGGTGACCTAGAGTCATATTACTTTGGTCTACTTTTGTTGGCCTCAAAAGGAGCAATCCTATCACTCTCGCATTTAATACGATGCGTACAGTAGACACAATACTTCATTAAAGGAAACTTGATATTTGATTCGTTATTTCCTCTAATTGTGAAAACAAATAGATGATTTAGAGTCATATTACTTCGTTAAACAATGGTTAGCCTCAACAGGAACAATCGTATCACCCTCGCAATTAAAACGATACGTAGAAAGCACACAAGTCTTCGTTTAAGAATACTCGCTATTTGTTTCGTTATTTTCTAAAAATTTGCAAACAAATAGGTGACTTAGAGTCAAATTACTTCGTTACACTTTTGTTGGCCTCAAAAAGAGCAATCCTATCACTCTCACATTTAATACGATGCGTACAATGGACACAATACTTCATTTATGGAAACTTGCTAATCGATTCGTTATTTCCTCTAATTGTGCGAACAAATTGATGATTTGGAGTTATATTACTTCGTTAAACCTTGGTTAGCCCCAAAAGGAACAATCCTATCACCCTCGCATTTAAAACGATACGTACAAAGCACACAAGTCTTCGTTAAAGAATACTCGCTATTTGTTTCGTTATTTTCAATAAATTTACAAACAAATAGGTGACCTAGAGTCATATTACTTCGTTCTACTTTTGTTGGCCTCAAAAGGAGCAATCCTATCACTCTCGCATTTAATACGATGCGTACAACGGACACAATACTTCATTTAAGGAAACTTGATATTTGATTCGTTATTTCGTCTAATTGTGCGAACAAATAGATGATTTAGAGTCATATTACTTCGTTAAACCTTGGTTAGCCCTAAAAGGAACAATCCTATCACCCTCGCATTTAAAACGATACGTACAAAGCACAAAAGCCTTCGTTTAAAAATACTCGATATTTCCTTCGTTATTTTCTCTAAATTTGCCAACAAATAGGTGACTTGGAGTCATATTACTTCGTTCTACTTTCGTTGGCCTCAAAATGAGCAATCCTATCACTCTCGCATTTAATACGATACAATGGACACAATACTTCATTTAAGGAAACTTGCTATTTGATTAGATATTTCCTCTCATTGTACGAACAAATAGATGACTTAGAGTCATATTACTTCGTTAAACCTTGGTTAGCCCCAAAAGGAACAATCCTATCACTGTGACGACCCCAAATCCGGGTTACTTTAACCTCGAATCCGGTTCAACACTAGTACTACCTTTTCCTTATTGTTCATGAATTACAACAATATTATAATTACTAAATAATCATTTATTTACAATTTTACAACATCTCTTTCTATTCTAGAATCAAAATCTTTATACATTCCTAGTATGTCTCAATATCATACACGATACGACATTCTATTAAAATCAAATTGAGTATTTAACACTCATATAATATACCAACTAAGTATTATACTACACAATCATTTACCTGTCCAATTCGGACTGATATCTACAATAGATATTTAGATCTTTAGTGAAAGTAATATGCTTTCCTGTTCCTTGATCTTTATCGAGAACTTCAACTAACTTGCACTGTCTGAAAATATTTGTTTTAAGCAAGAGTGAGCACGACGGCTCAGCAAGTTTAACAGTTACACATAACACATTTCATGCTTCACATATAATACATTCACTGCCATTTATACTTACGTCATGTTTTTGATGCATTTCAGTTTATGTCATACTGCTCATGCATCATATATAACATCTAGCATTTCATGCTTCATACTTACACATATTTTACTTGTAGACATGCATCATACTTTTCACATATCACATTTACCATCAATATATTTTCATGTTAATAATTTAACATCACATTATAGCATGTTAAAGCACATAGGAGCAAGTTCT
Organism: Hedera helix; assembly: GCA_947179155.2. Classification (NCBI taxonomy): domain Eukaryota; kingdom Viridiplantae; phylum Streptophyta; class Magnoliopsida; order Apiales; family Araliaceae; genus Hedera; species Hedera helix. The sequence goes on from OX359266.1 coordinate 26,705,936, forward strand.
GAAAAACTTGCCTGGTCGCTTCTACCATTTACGCTTATTTGCGTAATTTGCTCAACCTACAATTTATATAACAAATTGACACAATCATTAGCTACCAGGACTTTTAATTAGTCTTAACTTAAGACCTTAACTTTAAATTATTAACTCTTCAGATGTCCGACAAACGAACCCTTAAGTTCCGGACAAAACCCTAGTCCAAATACAGTTTGGACATGTTGGGTATGCTTAACCAACTTGCGCGTTCACTACATGTTCTTCGTACGACTTACTTTTGATAAGTTGTCTAAATTAGTCACAAATGGACTATTCACATTGGTTTAATTCAATTAAACTTCCTTCTCTTACATAGCTTAATGATTTGGACATTTAATAATGTACCAAATACCTCAAAATATTATCTACCTTTGATAATATATAACTACATTCAAATATTATTAACCATTTAATAATATTTGAATCACTTATTAATATTATTAATTATTTAATAATATTTTAAATCACTTATTAATATTATTAACCATTTAATAATATTTTAATCACTTATTAATATTATTAATCATTTAATAATATTTTAATCAGTTATTAATATTATTAACCATTTAATAATATTTTAATCACTTGTTAATATTATTAACCATTTAATAATATTTTAATCACTTATTAATATTATTAACCTTTTAATAATATTTTAATCTCTCATTAATATTATTAACCTTTTAATAATATTTTAATCACTTATTAATATTATTAACCATTTAATCACTTTATTAATATTATTAACCATTTAATAATATTTTAATCACTTATTAATGTTATTAATTATTTAACAACATTTTCATCATGTACTATTGTTATTAATCATTTAACAACTTTTTAATCATGTACTGATATTATTGATCATTTAATAATATTTTAATAATCTTCAAATAATACCAATAGTTAACTTTTTAATTGTGTTAACTTTAGTCTTTATTTTAAACATTTAGCTACCAATTAATTACTAATAAATCTTCATATATTGGTTTAATATCCAAACTCATTCATTTTATACATATTTTAACTTAAGTTTTCATGAAAAAACTCAACCCGGACCGACCCGACCCGACCCGGACCGACCCAACCCGACCGGGACCAAATCTGCTCCCTAAGACAGCCGGCTAGAGCGCCTAGGCGCTTGGTAGGTGCTAGGTAGGCGCTCGGCCACTTTTTCGAAAACCCTAATTTGGACTGCCCGACCTTCAGTCGCTCTGACAGCCATAACTTCTTCATTTTAAAACATTTTGGGGTGATTCTTGAATCCATTCTCATCATAATTTCCCCCTCTACAATTTCTCTTTAGATCATAAATCCAAATTCCAAATGGAAGTGGACTAAAAATGGATCACAAGGACAAAGTAAAAACTAAAATCACAAATCCTTGGTTTTAATTGTTCAAACTTGAATAAAATAAACTCTACACATCCAAATGACACCAACTTAGTGTTGTTGTCTTCCTAACTTCTTGTTTTAAAATATTTCATGGTTCAATCATATTTTTGAAAACGTTTGACACGAAATTTAAAGATCGAACCACTTAGGATTTTACCGGTAATCACAATATGGAATTTTCTTCCATTTATTAGCATACCACTCATACCAATACATGATTTAAACCTATCAAACCATGAATCTACCTATATATCATAGATTTAGACTTGTAGATCATCAAAATAACTTTTGATCGGTTAAAAATATATTTTGACCGTTTAAAACTTATATAAATTATAAAAATGAACTAAGGAAGAGATAGAGCACTTTTGAACCTCTTGGACATGGATGCTCTTCTTCTTCTTCATATGATCTTGCTAAGGACTCCTCCTTGAATATTCTCTAGCACTTTTTCTTGGTGGAATCATCAATCTCCCAAAGTTTGCTTGTTTTTCTTTCCAAGAGCTCTCTCTTTTTTCTCTAGACTTTCTAGACAAATGACTAACAAACATAGCCAATGTGTGGAGCACTATATTTATAGCACATCCTTAATCACCATCAACTTTCTTTAATCAACTAACATTGGTCAATTAGAGGCTTAATTGGGATTACTATTGGATTGATTGACTCTTGGATTGACATGTTGATTGACCTACATCAAATTTGCTTACAAGTTATAGGTTGAGTAAAACAAAAGCAACTTTCTCCAACACTTAACCAAAGTGTGGTTAAGGCCTTCACTCTTGTAACCTATGATAACTCAACTATCAACCATGGTTCAAGCTCATCAATTAAACATACACACATCTTCCACCAAATAACCCAAGTAAGGTTAATTCTCTACAATTAAGTATACATATATATCCAATATATTTATATATTTACTAACACTTAACTCTAGCATTGGTTAAGGTTTTATTTTTATGTCCTATATAATTATATAAGCATCTATATATATATATACACCAATATATGTATATATATTCACTTATACATGCACAATAGTTGTATTTTTGATATTTAAAATGTCATCCATCAACTTGACTACAAGCAACATAAATGGTGAAGTGTAAAATAAGCAACAATCACCAACACTTAACCCACATATGGTTAACTCTCTACAACATCCAACCCATGGTTACATATAAATTATACATTGGTGAATTATATACATACACAATTGTATCTATAATATTCTTCCTACAACTAACTCATACATAGTTAAATCTTTAATTTATTTACTACCTAGGGTTACTCAACTAACTCATCCATAGTTAATTCTCATCATCAAATTCACCCACCTAGCATTTAACCAATGTTTGGTTAATGCTCTCTGTTATCTACCAACTAGGGTTGTTCAATTAACCCTACATTAGTTAATTCTCTACACTTAACAATACTTGAATTTATTCTCCTAACATATTGACCAATATTTGACTTTTAAATTTGGACTCAATATTTGGGCTACTAGTTTATTTTGCATTGGGGTCCCTTATTTAATTATTTGGGCTACCCAACACAACTCACACATCTTTATAACTTGGGCTAGGTAATTAATTTAATTTGACTTATATTAATTACCTCTTGGACTATAATCAACATAACATTTGGGCTTATTATTTAATTACCCACTTCATATCAATATTGTGACGACCCCGAATCCGGGTTCCTTGAACCTCGGATCCGGTTCAACACGAGTACAACATTTTCCTTATTGTTCATGAATCACAACAATATTATAATTGTTAAATAATTATTTATTTACAATTTTTCAACATCTCTTTCTATTCCAGAATCGAAATCTTTATACATTCCTAGTATGTCTCAATATCATACATGATACGACATTCTATTACAATCAATTTGAGTATTTAATACTCATATAACATACCAACTAAGTCTTATGTTACACAATCATTTACCTGTCCAATTCGGACTGATATCTACAATAGATATTTAGATCTTCAATGGAAGTAATATATTTTCCTGTTCCTTGTTCTTTATCGAGAACTTCAGGTAACTAGCCTTATCTGAAAATGTTGGTTTAGGCAGCAGTGAGCACGACGGCTTAGCAAGTTCAACAGCTACACATAACACATTACATGCTTCACATAAAATTTACAATTTATACTAACATCATGTTTTTCATGCATTTCAGTTTATGACATACTGCTCATGTATATCATGCCTCGCATTTAATCTATGCTTCATGTCTAACCTCTATCATGACATATAGTTCAATGCAGAACAATTATCTTAAATTAACTACCGCATATCAACAGTTCAAATCAACTTATTGCACAAAGGCACAGTAAAACATCTTTGCACATAACCACGTATGAGCACATCTCAGTTTAATAACAAACTTATAATTCATGCACATAATACAACACGTTCTGAAAAACTTGCCTGGACTTGTATAACCAGCTTACGTTAATCTTTCACGTTCCTTGCACCACCTACACGGTATGTGAGATCAACGGTGCACAATATCAGTCAAAGTTTGACTCAATACTAAATCTTATTTTAAAGATATTTATTTCTTCTTATCATCCCCTTTATTTAATAAGGTTAATTTCATATTTTAGTCTCTCTTTAACTTGACTCAGTGTTTCATATTCAACACCATAAATCTTTTGTTCGAAACTATGCAATTCTGACATTTATTAATGTCACTGCATTAAAACTTGGACCCTATATTTATTTAGGTCGATCCACCAATTAATCACTAATGGACCATACCCTTGGTTTAACTTAATCACATCATTTATCTCGATACCTATCATAATATTACCCACCTTGGATAATATTTTAAATTTTACTATCAATTAGTAATAACTTATAATGTTATTTAATTGTTAAATAACACTTTAAATAATCATTACTATTATTAATTTATTTTTAATAATAGTTTACCTTAATCATTATTATTAATCTTTTAATAATAATTTAATTGCTTGCTAATATTATTACCCTTTAATAATATTTTAATTGACTTCTCATTATTATCAATCATTTTAATGATAATTTAATTGTTCATCAATATTATCAATCATTTAATAATATTTGAAATCCTCACGTATCATTAGTAATTATTTAATAACGATTCAACCCTTAACTATTATTACCCAATAGTTAATTACTTGTTAAACAATATTATTAATTCTTTAATAATATTCTAAATCTTTATTTATCATTATTATTTATTTAATAATGATTTAACTCTTAACTATTATTATTTAATAGTTAATTAAATGCTAAATAATATTATTAATCCTTTAATAATATTTTAAATTAATTACATATCATTATTAATTATTGAATAATGATTTAATTCTTAACTATTATCATTTAATAGTTAGTCAATAATATTATCAATATATTTTAATTACTTAATAATCTTCTTTCGATTAAGTAATAATTTATTCCACTTAATTATCATTTAATTATTATTTAATATGAATTAAATAATAATTAATTAACTAATTATCCGAACTCATTATTTAATATTAATTAAATAATAATTAATTAATTATATAACCTTACTTATTATTTAATATTAATTAAATAATAAATAATTAGTTTATTAACCTTAATTATCCTTTAATTATTATTTAATATTAATTAAATAATAATTAATTACTTAATTAACCTTACTTGTTATTTAATATTAATTAAATAATAAATAATTAGCTTTCTAACTTTAATATTCTTTAATTATTATTTAATATTAATTTAAATAATAATTAATTATTTATTTAACTTTACTTATTATTTAAGTGCAATTAAATAATAAATAACTAAATTATTCATCTTAATATCCTTTAATTATTATTTAATATTCATTAAATCATAATTAATTAATTACATAACTTCATATATTATTTAATATTTATTAAGTAATATTTAATTAGATTATTAGCCTATTTATACACTAATAAATAGCTAATATATAGTGAATCACTTCAAAAATTTCAAATTTTATTTTATAACACTTAACTAGCATGCCAATAGGTCAAATATTATTTTTCTGAAATTAAAAATAATTTTCCCATAATTATTAGCAATTTAGTAAGCTTTAATCCACCATTAATTCTAATAAATACCAAATTACAAAAAAATTCGGATTTTAAATTTTGATAATTTTCTTTATAAAATTATAAGCATTTTCTCTTTTGGAACCAACCCAAGAACCGGCCTAAAAATGCCCGAACCGGCCCTACCTAGAAATCATGAAAAACCGAAAAAAACCGAACCGGCCGGTTTTTTTAAAAAAATAGGCAGATTACTTTTTGAATTTTTCAGACTTGGGGTCTCCGACGGGAACTTGAATAAAATGAAATCCACAAGTCCGATTGAGGCCTATTTGGTATCGATGGATTCGTAACTTCCCGAACTACATTTTTCTGTCATCAAATATCAAATTTGGATTTGTTTTGGTCACGGAAATTGGCTCCAAACCGGACTGTTGTGCACAGCCCTAAAACAATGGGGTGTTTTGGTAGAAAATCCATATCTTGCTCATTTTAAATCGGATTTTAGTCATTCAACTTGGAGAATCTTCATATTTCATGGATCTATCACCCAAAATTGACGGATCATAAATCCGACTTACGGATTGTGAACAGTAATTCCGTGAAGGGGCTGCTACGTATTAGATTAATTTGTTTTCGTCGGTAAAAATTTATTCAATGAGTTTGATGAAATTTTTCATCACAAACACATATAAAACCCATGTTAAACCCATAAAACTATGAATATACATATATTACATAGCTAAAGACTTCTAGAACATCAAAATGTGTTTTGATCGGTTAAAAATACATTTTAACCGTTCAAATCATATCTAAACTATAAAAATGAACTAAAGAAGGTTTAGAACACTTTTTAACCTTTTATACATGGATGCTCTCCTTCCTCTTGACTTGATCTTGGATTGTGACTCTCTCTTGTCCATTCTCTAGCAAATTTGCTTGGTGGATCATCAATCTCATAAGAGTAATTCTCTATATCTCTCAAGAAGCTCTCCCTTTTTCTCTCTAGAAAATGCTACAAATGACTAACAAACATAGCCAATGTGTGGAGCACTATATTTATAGCACACCCTTAATCATCATTAACTCTTACTAATCAACTAACATTGGTTAAATTAGAGACTAATTTAGGATTACTATTTGATTGATTGACTCTTGGATTGACATGTTGATTGACCTCCATCAAGTTTGCTTACAAGTTATCAATTGAGTAAAACAAAAGCAACCTTTCTCCAACACTTAACTAAAGTGTGGTTAAGACTATTGCTCTTGTAACCTATGTTAACTTAACTATCAACCATGGTTCAAGCTCATCAATTAAACATACACACATCTTCCACCAAATAACCCAAGTAAGGTTAATTCTCTACAATTAAGTATACATATATATCCAATATATTTATATATTTACTAACACTTAACTCTAGCATTGGTTAAGGTTTTATTTTTATGTCCTATATAATTATATAAGCATCTATATATATATACACCAATATATGTATATATATTCACTTATACATGTACAATACTTGTATTTTTGATATTTAAAATGTCATACATCAACTTGACTACAAGCAACATAAATGGTGAAGTGTAACATAAGCAACAATCACCAACACTTAACCCACATGTGGTTAACTCTCTACAACATCCAACCCATAGTTACATATAAATTATACCTTGGTGAATTATATACATACACAATTGTATCTATAATATTTTTCCTACAACTAACCCATGCATAGTTAAATCTTTAATTTATTTACTACCTAGGGTTATTCAACTAACTCATCCATAGTTAATTCTCATCATCAAATTCACCCACCTAGCATTTAACCAATGTTTGGTTAATGCTCTCTCTTATCTACCAACTAGGGTTGTTCAATTAACCCTACATTAGTTAATTCTCTACACTTAACAATACTTGAATTTATTCTCCCAACATATTGACCAATATTTGACTTTTAAATTTGGACTCAATATTTGGGCTACTAGTTTATTTTGCATTGGGCTCCCTTATTTAATTATTTGGGCTACCCAACACAACTCACACATCTTTATAACTTGGGCTAGGTAATTAATTTAATTTGACTTATATTAATTACCTCTTGGATTATAATCAACATAACATTTGGGCTTTATTATTTAATTACCCACTTCATATCCATATTCTCATATTGGGCTAACATCTATAATTCTTTTGGGCTAGTCCACTAGTAGTAATTAAATTACTTGGACTCTATATAACAACTTAATAATTAAGTTAATTACTTAATTAATTAACTTCATAATATTGTCATTCTAGACAATCATTCTAGTTTTTCTATAACTTTAACTCTTAACTAATATAATTAACCTAGTTAATTATATTTCATGACTTCCCTTCTTACTTCACATTTTAAACTAATTAAATTATTAGTTTAATTGAGTATTTAATCTACTAATCTTCTTATTGGGCTAACAAACACACATTAGGTGTATATATATTAATATAACTACATTCACTTTTCAATTGAATTTATTTTCTTAATAAATTCTCTACATGCATTATTAAAATATTTCCACATTTAATTTCTAACAAATACATTATATTAAAAAAAATGTTCACCCATTTTTCACACATCTCACTTCTACAACTCTAGGTTTTAAACCATAACCTTTAATTTATATTTAAAATCTTATTTACAAATCTTGCAAATATCTGGGATATTACATTCACCCCTTCTTATAAGAATTTCGTCCCCGAAATTTCATCATACTCATTTCTACAAATTTTCATCTCTGAGAATATCGCTTTACTCATCAAATTATATGACCACCCTTTTTTAGGAAGTTCATACTTCTAAACTCATAATTCCAGAACAATGGAATATCTTACAAAAGAATAAATTGAAAATCAATATCTTACAGAAGAATAAATTGAAAATCAAAATATTCATTAAAACTTTCATAATATGCTGAGGGGTCATCAAGACTGTGAACATTCGAATGGAATTAACTGAATTCCGAATAAATAGTATTTATCCCTGTAAATACTTATAAACAGAGTGTTTATCAATCACAAAGACTGAAAACATTCCATAGGTGTACGCTAGGTGATCAGCCTATTGTACCATACGTCGTGCAGAACGTCTTAATTTTTAGGCGCCAGTCGGAGCTATATGCCGACAAAAATATATCTGCTTTAGCCGACAGAATATATTTGTTTTTGCACTTGTTCACCTCAGACTTACTACAAAATTCTGTTCCAAAATAATTTGGATTGGATAATAAAACTTGAGTCAATTCTGACCAAAAGTGTCCAGTTAAAATAAATGACAAAGACTCCCATCATTGAACTGTTCGTATATTACGATTCAAAAATTCATTTCAGATTAGTTAAAATAACTAAAATTCATTTATAGGACTTCATGATACCGCATCATCTTGACAGTACGTTGAGGATTCCATCATTAATTCATGATTTCATGATACCGCACATCTTGACAGTACGTTGAGGATTCCGTCCTTTTCATCCTCACACCATGGCTTTAATGGCGTGTGATGATTTTATAAATACATTTTGATATTTTCAAATCAATTTGTCTAGCTGAAACAATTAGTATAGACTATTCTTTAAACGTTTTAAAATACTGGAAATCATTTTATGACTTTGTCATACTACATCATACCATAGTGGGCTTTAAACATCCAACACTAGGTTACTCTGCATTGATGACTCCATCGTTTATCATCTCTGCACTAAATGCATTAATGATTTCTAAAATACATTTGTCTTTTCAAAAGCACAAAAGTGCGAATTTAGCACGATTTTAAGAATTTCAAAGTCTAGCATAGCTAGAAGATTTGGAATGTCCTAAAACCTCAAAATACCTCAAATTTCTCCTCCGCATTCTTTTCCAGCTTAATAACTATATCTGGTAAAACTCTAGTCTTACTACTTAACTCTACCCATACTTATTGTTCATCAAACTTACCACACATTAGGAGTTCAGGTACTTGCCACAATCATATGGGTCGGAGAACTTATCCTAGTCAGACCAAAATCGTCCATTCGCTGAGGGGTTCCACCATACGATTATGAGTCACGAACTTACCATCAGTATGAGTTTTAAGAACACGTACTTATCTTAATATTCTCTACATATCCAATATATTATGAGAAAAGAATCACCTTCTCAACATATATACATCGAATAGCATGACATCAGGTTCAAATTGATTATCACTATAGGAAGCTAAGTGGTTGTCAAACCAAACGCAATCTCCTGCCCATACAAGAAATTGGTCAACTCGGCCACTAATCAATATAGAAAGTTAAGCGGTCGTTAAACCAAGAACAAATCCTCTGCCCATACAAAGAACTGTTAAACTCAACTACTATATTAATATAGGAAGCTAAGTGGTTCTAAAACCAAGCACAAATCCATACAAGGAATCGTACAACTCAACCACTAATATGAGTTCTCAATTAAAAACCCACAAACCTTCTCATTTTCTTAACTGAATACGAATTCTCTCCATTCATATTTTAGCACATCTATCTCATTACGAGTTCATTTCTCTAGATCATTTCATGACCTTATTAGCATTTTCTTTATGCTTCTCAAAATCTTATCATAAGATATTTTCTATCATTTCTTCAAATTAGGTACAACATGACCTTTTTCATCTCTCTTATATCTTCTTAAATCCATCTTTGGATAATCTTCTATATATGAATTTTTAAATTCATCTTTTATTACTTAAACTCTTCCGGAGTTTATTCATTTATCATTTTACTTATCTTCTACACAGTTATAGCCTAAGGTACTCTTACCTAAGGTTTTTAACCTATCAGCTCTGATACCAACTTGTGACGACCCCGAATCCGGGTTCCTTGAACCTCGGATCCGGTTCAACACGAGTACAACATTTTCCTTATTGTTCATGAATCACAACAATATTATAATTGCTAAATAATCATTTATTTACAATTTTTCAACATCTCTTTCTATTCCAGAATCGAAATCTTTATACATTCCTAGTATGTCTCAATATCATACATGATACGACATTCTATTACAATCAATTTGAGTATTTAATACTCATATAACATACCAACTAAGTCTTATGTTACACAATCATTTACCTGTCCAATTCGGACTGATATCTACAATAGATATTTAGATCTTCAATGGAAGTAATATATTTTCCTGTTCCTTGTTCTTTATCGAGAACTTCAGGTAACTAGCCTTATCTGAAAATGTTGGTTTAGGCAAGAGTGAGCACGACGGCTTAGCAAGTTCAACAGCTACACATAACACATTACATGCTTCACATAAAATTTACAATTTATACTAACATCATGTTTTTCATGCATTTCAGTTTATGACATACTGCTCATGTATATCATGCCTCGCATTTAATCTATGCTTCATGTCTAACCTCTATCATGACATATAGTTCAATGCAGAACAATTATCTTAAATTAACTACCGCATATCAACAGTTCAAATCAACTTATTGCACAAAGGCACAGTAAAACATCTTTGTACATAACCACGTATGAGCACATCTCAGTTTAATAACAAACTTATAATTCATGCACATAATACAACACGTTCTGAAAAACTTGCCTGGACTTGTATAACCAGCTTACGTTAATCTTTCACGTTCCTTGCACCACCTACACGGTATGTGAGATCAACGGTGCACAATATCAGTCAAAGTTTGACTCAATACTAAATCTTATTTTAAAGATATTTATTTCTTCTTATCATCCCCTTTATTTAATAAGGTTAATTTCATATTTTAGTCTCTCTTTAACTTGACTCAGTGTTTCATATTCAACACCATAAATCTTTTGTTCGAAACTATGCAATTCTGACATTTATTAATGTCACTGCATTAAAACTTGGACCCTATATTTATTTAGGTCGATCCACCAATTAATCACTAATGGACCATACCCTTGGTTTAACTTAATCACATCATTTATCTCGATACCTATCATAATATTACCCACCTTGGATAATATTTTAAATTTTACTATCAATTAGTAATAACTTATAATGTTATTTAATTGTTAAATAACACTTTAAATAATCATTACTATTATTAATTTATTTTTAATAATAGTTTACCTTAATCATTATTATTAATCTTTTAATAATAATTTAATTGCTTGCTAATATTATTACCCTTTAATAATATTTTAATTGACTTCTCATTATTATCAATCATTTTAATGATAATTTAATTGTTCATCAATATTATCAATCATTTAATAATATTTGAAATCCTCACGTATCATTAGTAATTATTTAATAACGATTCAACCCTTAACTATTATTACCCAATAGTTAATTACTTGTTAAACAATATTATTAATTCTTTAATAATATTCTAAATCTTTATTTATCATTATTATTTATTTAATAATGATTTAACTCTTAACTATTATTATTTAATAGTTAATTAAATGCTAAATAATATTATTAATCCTTTAATAATATTTTAAATTAATTACATATCATTATTAATTATTGAATAATGATTTAATTCTTAACTATTATCATTTAATAGTTAGTCAATAATATTATCAATATATTTTAATTACTTAATAATCTTCTTTCGATTAAGTAATAATTTATTCCACTTAATTATCATTTAATTATTATTTAATATGAATTAAATAATAATTAATTAACTAATTATCCGAACTCATTATTTAATATTAATTAAATAATAATTAATTAATTATATAACCTTACTTATTATTTAATATTAATTAAATAATAAATAATTAGTTTATTAACCTTAATTATCCTTTAATTATTATTTAATATTAATTAAATAATAATTAATTACTTAATTAACCTTACTTGTTATTTAATATTAATTAAATAATAAATAATTAGCTTTCTAACTTTAATATTCTTTAATTATTATTTAATATTAATTTAAATAATAATTAATTATTTATTTAACTTTACTTATTATTTAAGTGCAATTAAATAATAAATAACTAAATTATTCATCTTAATATCCTTTAATTATTATTTAATATTCATTAAATCATAATTAATTAATTACATAACTTCATATATTATTTAATATTTATTAAGTAATATTTAATTAGATTATTAGCCTATTTATACACTAATAAATAGCTAATATATAGTGAATCACTTCAAAAATTTCAAATTTTATTTTATAACACTTAACTAGCATGCCAATAGGTCAAATATTATTTTTCTGAAATTAAAAATAATTTTCCCATAATTATTAGCAATTTAGTAAGCTTTAATCCACCATTAATTCTAATAAATACCAAATTACAAAAAAATTCGGATTTTAAATTTTGATAATTTTCTTTATAAAATTATAAGCATTTTCTCTTTTGGAACCAACCCAAGAACCGGCCTAAAAATGCCCGAACCGGCCCTACCTAGAAATCATGAAAAACCGAAAAAAACCGAACCGGCCGGTTTTTAAAAAAAAATAGGCAGATTACTTTTTGAATTTTTCAGACTTGGGGTCTCCGACGGGAACTTGAATAAAATGAAATCCACAAGTCCGATTGAGGCCTATTTGGTATCGATGGATTCGTAACTTCCCGAACTACATTTTTCTGTCATCAAATATCAAATTTGGATTTGTTTTGGTCACAGAAATTGGCTCCAAACCGGACTGTTGTGCACAGCCCTAAAACAATGGGGTGTTTTGGTAGAAAATCCATATCTTGCTCATTTTAAATCGGATTTTAGTCATTCAACTTGGAGAATCTTCATATTTCATGGATCTATCACCCAAAATTGACGGATCATAAATCCGACTTACGGATTGTGAACAGTAATTCCGTGAAGGGGCTGCTACGTATTAGATTAATTTGTTTTCGTCGGTAAAAATTTATTCAATGAGTTTGATGAAATTTTTCATCACAAACACATATAAAACCCATGTTAAACCCATAAAACTATGAATATACATATATTACATAGCTAAAGACTTCTAGAACATCAAAATGTGTTTTGATCGGTTAAAAATACATTTTAACCGTTCAAATCATATCTAAACTATAAAAATGAACTAAAGAAGGTTTAGAACACTTTTTAACCTTTTATACATGGATGCTCTCCTTCCTCTTGACTTGATCTTGGATTGTGACTCTCTCTTGTCCATTCTCTAGCAAATTTGCTTGGTGGATCATCAATCTCATAAGAGTAACTCTCTATATCTCTCAAGAAGCTCTCCCTTTTTCTCTCTAGAAAATGCTACAAATGACTAACAAACATAGCCAATGTGTGGAGCACTATATTTATAGCACACCCTTAATCATCATTAACTCTTACTAATCAACTAACATTGGTTAAATTAGAGACTAATTTAGGATTACTATTTGATTGATTGACTCTTGGATTGACATGTTGATTGACCTCCATCAAGTTTGCTTACAAGTTATCAATTGAGTAAAACAAAAGCAACCTTTCTCCAATACTTAACTAAAGTGTGGTTAAGACTATTGCTCTTGTAACCTATGTTAACTTAACTATCAACCATGGTTCAAGCTCATCAATTAAACATACACACATCTTCCACCAAATAACCCAAGTAAGGTTAATTCTCTACAATTAAGTATACATATATATCCAATATATTTATATATTTACTAACACTTAACTCTAGCATTGGTTAAGGTTTTATTTTTATGTCCTATATAATTATATAAGCATCTATATATATATACACCAATATATGTATATATATTCACTTATACATGTACAATACTTATATTTTTGATATTTAAAATGTCATACATCAACTTGACTACAAGCAACATAAATGGTGAAGTGTAACATAAGCAACAATCACCAACACTTAACCCACATGTGGTTAACTCTCTACAACATCCAACCCATGGTTACATATAAATTATACCTTGGTGAATTATATACATACACAATTGTATCTATAATATTTTTCCTACAACTAACCCATGCATAGTTAAATCTTTAATTTATTTACTACCTAGGGTTATTCAACTAACTCATCCATAGTTAATTCTCATCATCAAATTCACCCACCTAGCATTTAACCAATGTTTGGTTAATGCTCTCTCTTATCTACCAACTAGGGTTGTTCAATTAACCCTACATTAGTTAATTATCTACACTTAACAATACTTGAATTTATTCTCCCAACATATTGACCAATATTTGACTTTTAAATTTGGACTCAATATTTGGGCTACTAGTTTATTTTGCATTGGGCTCCCTTATTTAATTATTTGGGCTACCCAACACAACTCACACATCTTTATAACTTGGGCTAGGTAATTAATTTAATTTGACTTATATTAATTACCTCTTGGATTATAATCAACATAACATTTGGGCTTTATTATTTAATTACCCACTTCATATCCATATTCTCATATTGGGCTAACATCTATAATTCTTTTGGGCTAGTCCACTAGTAGTAATTAAATTACTTGGACTCTATATAACAACTTAATAATTAAGTTAATTACTTAATTAATTAACTTCATAATATTGTCATTCTAGACAATCATTCTAGTTTTTCTATAACTTTAACTCTTAACTAATATAATTAACCTAGTTAATTATATTTCATGACTTCCCTTCTTACTTCACATTTTAAACTAATTAAATTATTAGTTTAATTGAGTATTTAATCTACTAATCTTCTTATTGGGCTAACAAACACACATTAGGTGTATATATATTAATATAACTACATTCACTTTTCAATTGAATTTATTTTCTTAATAAATTCTCTACATGCATTATTAAAATATTTCCACATTTAATTTCTAACAAATACATTATATTAAAAAAAATGTTCACCCATTTTTCACACATCTCACTTCTACAACTCTAGGTTTTAAACCATAACCTTTAATTTATATTTAAAATCTTATTTACAAATCTTGCAAATATCTGGGATATTACAAATATTCTCATATTAGGCTAACATCTATAATTCTTTTGGGCTAGTCCACTAGTAGTAATTAAATTACTTGGACTCTTCATGAGACTAGATCCTTAAAGTTATTTGGACCTCTATAATTACCAACAAGACTTTCAACCATTCAAATATTGGGCTTGCTTAAATCCATTAATGGACTCTATACAACAACTTAATAATTAAGTTAATTACTTAATTAATTTAATTTCTTAATATTGTCATTCTAGACAATCATTCTAGCTTCACAATAAGTTTAAACCTTAACTAATATAATTAACTTAATTAATTATATTTTATGTCTTTCCTTCTTACTCCATTTTTAAACTAATTAATTTATTAGTTTAATTGAGTACTTAATTTACTTCACACATCATCTTGTTTGACTAACAAACTCAACTCTAGGTATATATATTAATATAATCACCTTCACTTTTCAATTGAATTTATTTTCTTAATAAATTCTCTACAAGCATCGTTAAAATATTTCCACATTTAATTTTCTAACAAATACATTATGTTAAAAAAAATGTTCACTCATTTTCTACACATCTTACTTCTCAAATTCTAGGTTTTAAACCTTAACCCTTAATAAAATCAATTAAGATATTATTTAAAATATTGAAAATATCTGGGATATTACAATCACCCTCGCATTTAAAACGATACGTACAAAGCACACAAGTCTTCCTTTAAGAATACTCGCTATTTGTTTCGTTATTTTCAATAAATTTGCAAACAAATAGGTGACTTAGAGTCATATTACTTCGTTCTACTTTCGTTGGCCTTAGAATGAGCAATCCTATCACTCTCGCATTTAATACGATGCGTATAATTAACACAATACTTCATTTAATTAAACTTGATATTTGATTCTTTATTTCCTCTAATTGTGCGAACAAATAGATGATTTAGAGTCATATTATTTCGTTAAACTTTGATTAGCCTCAAAAGGAACAATCCTATCACCCTTGCATCTAAAACAATACCTGCAAAGCACAAAAGCCTTCGTTTAAGAATACTCGTTATTTGTTTCGTTATTTTCTCTAAATTTGCAAACAAATAAGTGACTTGGAGTCATATTACTTCGTTTTACTTTCGTTGGCCTCAAAAGGAGAAATCATATCACTCTCGCATTTAATACGATGCGTAGAATGGACACAATACTTCATCTAAGGAAACTTGCTAATCGATTCGTTATTTCCTCTAATTGTGCGAACAAATAGATGATTTGGAGTCATATTACTTCGTTAAAACTTGGTTAGCCCCAAAAGGAACAATCCTATCACCCTCGCATTTAAAACGATACGTACAAAGCACACAAGTCTTCGTTTAAGAATACTCGTTATTTGTTTCGTTATTTTCAATAAATTTGCAAACAAATAGGTGATTTAGAGTCATATTACTTCGTTCTACTTTCGTTGGCCTCAAAAGGAGCAATCCTATCATTCTCGTATTTAATACGATGCGTACAATGGACACAATACTTTATTTAAGGAAACTTGCTATTTGATTCGTTATTTCCTCTAATTGTGGGAACAAATAGGTGATTTAGAGTCATATTACTTCGTTAATCCTTGGTTAGCCTCAAAAGGAACAATCTTATCACCCTTGCATGTAAAACGATACGTACAAAGCACACTAGCCTTCGTTTAAGAATACTCGCTATTTGTTTCGTTATTTTCTATAAATTTGCAAACAAATAGGTGACTTAGAGTCATATTACTTCGTTCTACTTTCGTTGGCCTCAAAATGAGCAATCCTATCACTCTCGCATTTAATACGATTCGTACAATGGACAGAATACTTCATTTAAGGAAACTTGCTATTTGATTCGTTATTTCCTCTAATTGTGCGAACAAATAGATGATTTAGAGTCATATTACTTCGCTAAACCTTGGTTAGACTTAAAAGGAACAATCCTATCACTTTCGCATTTAAAACGATACGTGTTGAGTCGGTTTTGTACATTAAAAATATGTGTTTCTTAACTTATATATTGTAGTCCTTAAGCGTTTCTATTTCAATTTTATGCATTTTTGTGCATTTATTTCAGGTTTGCATGGAAAATAGCTTGCAAGGGCATTTCAGTAATTTTGAAGCAAGGTTCACGCAGCTGCGTCACAAATTGAAGCAGCTGCATCACAGAAGCCATTTTTTCTAGAATGTTTAGACGCAGCTGCGTGATATACTGAAGCAGCTGCGTAACTTCAACGCAGCTGCATGACTTTTGAAGCAGCTGCGTCGGGCGATTTCAACGCAGCTACGTTAAGAGTGAAGCAGCTGTGTGAGGCGATTTCAACGCAGCTGCGTGATGATTGAAGCAGCTGCGTCACGTTCAATCGACTGATTTCTCCCACGATGCTGAGCAGTTGCTAAGTCAGTTTTTGGGCGGTTAACATGCGAAGCAGCCGGAGTTTTGAAAGGAATGAAAGGAAGGTCAGATAAAGGGAAAAAAAACGATAATCAGACAGGAGGATACGCTGAGAGCAAGAGAGAAATACATAGAGCGAATTGAGCGAAGGGAAAGAAATCTGCAGTTGACGGAAGAAATTCTGGTGTTGGTGCAGAGAAGGGCAAGATTACATATTTAGTTTATCTCTGAACTCTTGTACTTCAATTATTATTTATGGCTAGAATTCACTATTGTGTTTGTTATCTTAGATTGAATATGAGCTAAATTTTATTGTTTAGGGTTTGCAATGCGATTATCTATATAATCTGAAGCAAGTTATTATTTGTGCTTGTTATATACATGTGGGTTTGACTACCATGAGTGATTGTTATTTTTAATTACTTGGCCAGTAATTTAATCTATTATTTCATATAGAATTGAGAGATGATGTATGAAATCAGACCCTTGCATGGTAGCATGTGAACTTATTGTTAATATAAGTTGTGATTGAGATAGAAATATACTCAGTTGCCGCATGTAATTGGTAGAGAACTGAAGCTTACCATCTTTTTAAATCAGCAATCATAGAAATATAGGTTGTTGTTTTAAAGTGACGTTCTTCTTCAATTCATTCCATAATCGGTAGAATTGGAGAAGATTTGCTGAATAATAATCGAGAGATATTATTCAGTTATTAAAGAGTTCTCAATTAGCAATCTTGTGCATGTATATTAACTTCATAGAGATAAATTGGTTCAGTTGATAACAAGTGATTGAGTTGTAAACCCTAAACGGTTTTAAATCCAGATATTTTAGTTTTGAGTAATTTAATTGTTGAAATTAGCTACATTACTTGACAATATTTTCAAACCACAAAATTCAATCGATGTTATTTCAATTATTAACTAGTGATTCAATGCTTAATTTACAATTCCTCGTGGGAACGATACCTTGCTAGCCTTATACTACACTTAAACCACGTGCACTTGCGTGAAGTATTTTCTGAACGGAAAAAGGCGAACAAGTTTTTGGCGTCGTTGCCGGGGACATTGTGTTAAATAAAGTGTTGTTATTAGTTTTAATTGAAGTATGTTCCTGTGAAGGTTAATAAATTTTTAGTTTAATATCTTTCGTTTTCAGGTAATCTTGGTTGTATATGCAAACTCGTTCACAGGGTAAGGATACAGTTCCTTTCGAAGACGAGATTGAAAGAAGGTTACGTCGGATTCGGAACTATATTCAAGAAACAACGCAACACCAGGATCAGAAACAAGTGAAGCAGGTAAGAATGGCAGAGGAGGATGCGCAAAAGTCCTTACGGGACTATGCCACGCCGCAGATGACCGAGATACAGTCGACTATTACAAGACCAGCCATCACTGCGACATAATTTGAGATAAAGCCGGGAACAATTCAAATGGTTCAGAATTCTGTACAGTTTGGGGGGTTATCAAATGATGATCCTAGCATGCATTTGAGGAGTTTCATGGAAATATGCGATACCTTCAAATATCCAGGGGTTTCGGATGATGCTATTTGTTTGAGGCTTTTTCCGTTTACATTGAGGGATAAGGCAAAGAGTTGGCTTCATTCACTGCCCCCGGGATCAATTACTACATGCGATGATTTGGTGCAGAAATTTCTGGCGAAGTTTTTTCCTTATGCAAAGACAGTGAAGATAAGATTTGAGATCACTACATTTGCTCAGCAGGATTCAGAGACATTATATGAAGCATGGGAAAGATTCAAGGAGTTGTCAAGGAAATGTCCGCATCATGGAATTCCAAAATGGCTTCAAGTGCAGACATTCTACAATGGGTTGGTACAAGCAGTGAGATCAAGTATAGATGCAGCAGCGGGGGGGGGGTGATCTGATGGTCAAAAGTTGTGACGATGCATATGCCTTACTAGAAACCATGGCATCAAACAACTACCAATGGCCGACAGCAAGAATGAATCCACCCAGGGCAGCTGGAGTTATCGAGTTAGATTCTGTTACAGCTTTGTCAGCACAAGTGTCGGCCCTCGCTAAAAAGATAGATGCAATGGGAAGTCAGAAGGTACAACAAGTGGAGGTAATTTGCGAATTATGTGCCGGGAGTCATTCAAGTGATCAGTGCGCAATCAATCCAGAGTCGGTGCAATTTGTGTCCAATTATAATCGTCAGCAAGGGGGAAATTCAAACAGTTACAATCCAGGGTGGCGTAATCATCCGAATTTTTCTTGGAGCAACAACCAATCTCAACCTCAAGGACAGAGTTCAAGGAATACATATCCACCGGGGTTTAATAATCAGCAGAATCAACAGCCACAACAGCCGGATAAGTTGAACATGGTTTCAAGGCAAGTTCTAAACCCTTATGTTTTATTTGTTATGTAATAGAAATTTATGTGAAGTCTTTAACTAATAGTTGCAAGCCTTCTAAATGTTATGTGTTATGTTTACGATTTATGAACATGATTTATACACTTTGTGTGTCAATGTGATATAAACTGTTGGAATGCGAGTTATATGTGATATTAAATGGAGAATTATATTCAGTCAAGGCATGTTAAAGTTTATATGAAAGCATAAACTGTGTATGTGCTGTATGTTAGACTTGCTGAGCCGTTGTGCTCAATCTTGCGAATAAAACCTTATTTGTAGATTAAAGATGAACGTTAAGAAGATCATGAACGTAAAGATGAAGCGTAGATTAGGTTTTCATGTTTATTACTTGTATTTGTATAAGTCATAATGACTGTTGTAATACGAACAAACAAACATGTAACCGAATATTGAATGAATGATATAGATTATTATCATGAGAATGTTGTTATGTCGTTATTTTGATATAACCTAGAATTGTTAAGACTTAACATAGTATTGATAATGATCTACTTATCTGGATGAGGATCGGTAAATAACTTGTGAGTGTTGTACATCCGAGACAGGACTAAGCGATGTTGACTGGTCAAATCCATCGTTAAGGTTCCTCGGACCCAGGTATAACTCGTTATTACTATTCTGAATACCATATAAGTAGGATTATTGATATGAAGAGATATCACTATAAACAAATATGTTTCGAATGAGGGTTTTAACTAGTTGGGTAATGTTCTGTACGGAAAGAGAATTTTGCACCGGACAAAGATACAACCATTTGTCACGGATAAAGATGCAAACATTTATCACGGGTGAAGATACAAACATTCACCGCGAGATTCTCTGTTCCCAAGAGTCGTCCTAATGATTTAATACCGTGGATGTTGGAACATGTAAAGTTATAGAATATTTAAATCCTAAGGTTAAAATTAGACCGTTATATATGGTTTTATCCATTTATACGGATGAAATACAAGTTGATACTTGTATACTTATGAGACTGAGATCAAGTTAAGATCCAGGGACAACGTTAAGAGAAATTTTTAATGTATAGTCTAAAATAAGACTAATTCAACCAATATGATTATGGGATCATTGGTTAAGTCGATAGTTGTACGAAATTAATGCACAAGGTCCGCCGCATCGTAAGCGTGGGGATTTTGGGGGCGTTACAATTACTATTCTGAATACCATATAAGTAGGATTATTGATATGAAGAGATATCACTATAAACAAATATGTTTCAAATGAGGGTTTTAACTAGTTGGGTAATGTTCTGTATGGAAAGAGAATTTTGCACCGGACAAAGATACAACCATTTGTCACGGATAAAGATGCAAACATTTATCACGGATGAAGATACAAACATTCACCGCGAGATTCTCTGTTCCCAAGAGCCGTCCTAATGATTTAATACCGTGGATGTTGGAACATGTAAAGTTATAGAATATTTAAATCTTAAGGTTAAAATTAGACCGTTATATATGGTTTTATCCATTTATACGGATAAAATACAAGTTGATACTTGTATACTTATTAGACTGAGATCAAGTTAAGATCCAAGGACAAAGTTAAGAAAATTTTTTAATGTATAGTCTAAAATAAGACTAATTCAACCAATATGATTATGGGATCATTGGTTAAGTCGATAGATGTACGAAATTAACGCACAAGGTTCGCCGCATCGAAAGCGCGGGAATTTTGGGGGCGTTACAGGATTGCTCCTTCTAAGGATAACAGAAGTGTAACAAAGTAATATGACTCCTAATTACCTATTTGTTCGCAAATTTTGAGGAAATAACGAACCGAATAACAAGTTTCCTCAAATGAAGACTTGCGTACATTGTACGCATTGTTTTCAATGCGAGTTTGATTGGATTTCTCTCTTTGAGAATAACTGAATTGTAACCAAGTAATATGACTCATAATCACCTATTTGCTTGCAGATCTTGAGGAATAACGAACCGAATAGCAAGTTTCCTCAAATGAAGACTTGCGTACGTTGTACGCATTGTTTTCAATGTGAGGGTGATAGGATTGCTCCTTTTCAGGGTAACCGAAGTGTAACGAAGTAATATGACTCCTAATCACCTATTTGTTTGCAAATCTTGAGGAAATAACGAACCGAATAGCAAGCCTCCTCAAATGAAGACTTGCGCACGTTGTACGCATAGTTTTCGATGCGTGAGTGTTAGGATTGCTCCTTTTGAGGATAACCGAAGTGTAACGAAGTAATATGACTCCTAATCACCTATTTATTTGCAAATTTTGAGGAAATAACGAACCGAATAGCAAGTTTTCTCAAATGAAGACTTGCGTACATTGTACGCATTGTTTTCAGTGTGAGAGTGATCGTATTGCTCCTTTTGAGGCTAACCGAAGTATAACGAAGTAATATGACTCTTAATCACGTATTTGTTTGCATATTTAGAGGAAATAACGATACAAATAGAAAATTTTCTCAAATGAAGACTTGTGTGCGTTGTATGCATTGTTTTCAATGTGAGAGTGATAGAATTGCTCCTTTTAAGGCTAACCGAAGTATAACGAAGTAATATGACTCCTAATCATCTTTTTGTTTGCAAATTTAGAGGAAATAACGAAAAAATAGCAAGTTTCCTCAAATGAAGACGTGTGTGTGTTGTACGTATTGTTTTCAATGCGAGAGTAGCAGGATTGCTCCTTTTGAGGATAACCGAAGTGTAACGAAGTAATATGACTCCTAATCACCTATTTGTTTGTAAATCTTGAGGAAATAACGAACCGAATAGCAAGTTTCCTCAAATGAAGACTTGCGTACGTTGTACGCATTGTTTTCAATGCGAGAGTGATATGATTACTCGTTGTGAGGATAACCGAAGTGTAACGAAGTAATATGACTCCTAATCACCTATTTGTTTGCAAATCTTGAGGAAATAACGAACCGAATAGCAAGTTTCCTCAAATGAAGATTTGCATACGTTGTACGCATTGTTTTCAATGCGAGAGTGATAGGATTGTTCCTTTTGAGGATAAGCGAAGTGTAACGAAGTAATATGACTCCTAATCACCTATTTGTTTGCAAATCTTGAGGAAATAATGAACCGAATAACAAGTTTCCTCAAATGAAGACTTGCGTACGTTGTAACCATTATTTCAATGCGAGAGTGATAGGATTGCTCCTTCTGAGGATAACTGAAGTGTAACGAAGTAATATGACTCCTAATCACCTATTTGTTTGCAAATTTTGAGGAAATAACGAACCGAATAGCAAGTTTCCTCAAATGAAGACATGTGTATGTTGTACGCATTGTATTCAATGCGAGAGTGATAGGATTGCCCCTTTTGAGGATAACCGAAGTGTAACGAAGTAATATGACTCCTAATCACCTATTTGTTTGCAAATTTTGAGGAAATAACGAACCGAGTAGCAAGTTTGCTCAAATGAGGACTTGCGTACGTTGTACGCATTGTTTTCAATGAAAGAGTGATAGGATTGCTCCTTTTGAGGGTAACTGAAGTGTAAAGAAGTAATATGACTCTTAATCACCTATTTGTTTGCAAATCTTGAGGAAATAACGAACCGAATAACAAGTTTCTTCAAATGAAGACTTGGGTACGTTGTACGCATTGTTTTTAATGTGAGAGAGATAAGATTGTTCCTTTTGAGGATAACCGAAGTGTACCGAAGTAATATGACTCCTAATCACCTATTTGTTTGCAAATCTTAAGGAAATAACGAACCAAATAACAAGTTTCCTAAAATGAAGACTTGCGTACGTTGTACACATTATTTCAATGCGAGGGTGATTGGATTGCTCCTTTTGAGGATAACCGAAGTGTAACGAAGTAATATGACTCCTAATCACCTATTTGTTTGCAAATTTTGAGGAAATAACGAACCGAATAACAAGTTTCCTCAAATGAAGACTTGCGTACATTGTATGCATTGTTTTCAATGCGAGTTTGATAGGATTTCTCCCTTTGAGAATAACTGAAGTGTAACCAAGTAATATGACTCCTAATCACCTATTTGTTTGCAAATCTTGAGGAATAACGAACCGAATAGCAAGTTTCCTCAAATGAAGACTTGCGTACGTTGTACGCATTGTTTTCAATGCGAGAGTGATAGGATTGCTCCTTTTGAGGATAACCGAAGTGTAACGAAGTAATTTGACTCCTAATCGCCTATTTGTTTGCAAATCTTGAGGAAATAACGAACCGAATAGCATGTTTCCTCAAATGAAGACTTGCGTACGTTGTACACATTGTTTTCAATGCGAGAGTGATAGGATTGTTCCTTTTGAGGATAAGCGAAGTGTAACGAAGTAATATGACTCCTAATCACCTATTTGTTTGCAAATCTTGAGGAAATAATGAACCGAATAACAAGTTTCCTCAAATGAAGACTTGCGTACGTTGTAACCATTATTTCAATGCGAGAGTGATAGGATTGCTCCTTTTGAGGATAACCGAAGTGTACCGAAGTAATATGACTCCTAATCACCTATTTGTTTGCAAATTTTGAGGAAATAACGAACCGAATAGCAAGTTTCCTCAAATGAAGACCTGTGTATGTTGTACGCATTGTATTCAATGCGAGAGTGATAGGATTGCCCCTTTTGAGGATAACCGAAGTGTAACGAAGTAATATGACTCCTAATCACCTATTTGTTTGCAAATTTTGAGGAAATAACGAACCGAATAGCAAGTTTCCTCAAATGAGGACTTGCGTACGTTGTACGCATTGTTTTCAATGAAAGAGTGATAGGATTGCTCCTTTTGAGGATAACTGAAGTGTAAAGAAGTAATATGACTCTTAATCACCTATTTGTTTGCAAATCTTGAGGAAATAACGAACCGAATAACAAGTTTCTTCAACTGAAGACTTGGGTACGTTGTACGCATTGTTTTTAATGTGAGAGAGATAAGATTGTTCCTTTTGAGGATAACCGAAGTGTAACGAAGTAATATGACTCCTAATCACCTATTTGTTTGCAAATCTTGAGGAAATAACGAACCAAATAACAAGTTTCCTAAAATGAAGACTTGCGTACGTTGTACACATTATTTCAATGCGAGGGTGATTGGATTGCTCCTTTTGAGGATAACCGAAGTGTAACGAAGTAATATGACTCCTAATCACCTATTTGTTTGCAAATTTTGAGGAAATATCGAACGGAATGGCGAGTTTCCTCAAATGAAGACTTGCATACGGTGTACGCATTGTTTTCAATGCGAGGGTGATAGTATTGCTCCTTTTGAGGCTAACTGAAGTATAACGAAGTAATATCACACTTAATCACCTATTTGTTTGGAAATTTAGATGAAATAACGAAAAAATAGCAAGTTTCCTCAAATGAAGACTTGTACGCGTTGTACGCATTGTTTTCAATGCGAGAGTCATAGGATTGCTCCTTCTAAGGATAACAGAAGTGTAACAAAGTAATATGACTCCTAATCACCTATTTGTTTGCAAATTTTGAGGAAATAACGAACCGAATAGCAAGTTTCCTCAAATGAAGACTTGCGTACATTGTATGCATTGCTTTCAATGCGAGTTTGATAGGATTTCTCCCTTTGAGAATAACTAAAGTGTAACCAAGTAATATGACTCCTAATCACCTATTTGTTTGCAAATCTTTAGGAAATAACGAACTGAATAGCAAGTTTCCTCAAATGAAGACTTGCGTACGTTGTACGCATTGTTTTCAATGCGAGTTTGATAGGATTGCTCCTTCTGAGGATAACCAAAGTGTAACGAAGTAATTTGACTCCTAATCACCTATTTGTTTGCAAATCTTGAGGAAATAACGAACCGAATAGCATGTTTCCTCAAATGAAGACTTGCGTACGTTGTACGCATTGTTTTCAATGCGAGAGTGATAGGATTGTTCCTTTTGAGGATAAGCGAAGTGTAACGAAGTAATATGACTCCTAATCACCTATTTGTTTGCAAATCTTGAGGAAATAATGAACCGAATAACAAGTTTCCTCAAATGAAGACTTGCGTACGTTGTAACCATTATTTCAATGCGAGAGTGATAGGATTGCTCCTTTTGAGAATAACCGAAGTGTAACGAAGTAATATGACTCCTAATCACCTATTTGTTTGCAAATTTTGAGGAAATAACGAACCGAATAGCAAGTTTCCTCAAATGAAGACTTGCATACGTTGTACGCATTGTATTTAATGCGAGAGTGAGATGATTGCTCCTTTTGAGGATAACCGAATTGTAACGAAGTAATATGACTCCTAATCACCTATTTGTTTGCAAAATTTGGGGAAATAACGAACCGAATAGCAAGTTTCCTCAAATGAAGACTTGCGTACGTTGTACGCATTGTTTTCAATGCGAGTTTGATAGGATTTCTCCCTTTGAGGATAACTGAAGTGTAACGAAGTAATATGACTCTTAATCACCTATTTGTTTAAAAATCTTGAGGAAATAACGAACTGAATAGCAAGTTTCCTCAAATGAGGACTTGCGTATGTTGTACGCATTGTTTTCAATGCGAGAGTTATATGATTGCGCCTTTGGAGGATAACCGAAGTGTAACGAAGTAATATGACTCCTAATCACCTATTTGTTTGCAAATTTTGAGGAAATAACGAACCGAATATCAAGTTTCCTCAAATGAAGACTTGCGTATATTGTACGCATTGTTTTCAATGCGAGAGTGATAGGATTGCTCCTTTTGAGACTAACTGAAGTATAATAAAGTAATATTGTAATGACCACGAATCTGATTAGTCATTGTAAATATAATTAATAAATATTTAGAAATTAATTTAAACTGTTTGCATTAATTAATTGTGCATTAGGTAATTAAATGAATGTACTCATGTGCTTGTATATTTATTTAAAAATTAAAGCAATGTGTATAATTAATTAAAGCAAATCTAATTGGATTATATTTTAAATCCAAATAAATTGATAAACTAGGTTAAAGATATTAACCTAGTAGCTCAGGTAATTAATTTAATTACTAGTCCATGTAATTAATTTAAACAAGCTCAATGCTTGATTTAATTAAATGTAACCTAGAATAATTAATGTAAGCCCAATGTGTTATTTAAATTGAGCCCAAACAATGTAATTGAATGAGCCCAATAGAAGTTATTCCCAAGCCCAATGTGAAGTCCAATTAAGGTCAAAACTTTGGTCAATATATATATTCTAGTAATTACCCGTGCCTGAAGGCACGACGCAACGAAAAATTAGACATAACAGTTATCATAATTCAGCATATCAACACATATCTAACCACCAAAATATCAAGCTAGTCGTTACTAATTTCAAAAAAATTCGGCAGAATTTTCTTCAGAAATAGATATCAAGAAAAATCTAAACCTGTCTACAAAACATATCCAAAACAACTATCATTCCATACCCAAAATCATCATAACCATGTATACTTAGTTAACTTTACAAAAGACGGAACACAAAAAATCGTTACTAATTGCAAACGGTACTTAAAAATAGTCGCGACGGCGGCCGACTGCTGCTTTGGGGTTTTGAGCTCTGTTTCGGTTTTCTTCTTCCAAGCGCTTGAACGACGGTCGAAAGGGGTGGAGGTTCGGTTTTCTTCTTCCAAATTTTGTCAGTCCGAAAATGGAGAGAGAAATAAAATGTGAGCAGGATTTTTGGAACAGTGTGAAGAGTTATGGGCGGGATTTTATTTCGTGTTTGATAACGTGAGCCAATAAATTAACTTAGAAAAATTGAGATGAAATCTGAACTGTGTATAGATATAGGTTGTGTATAGATATTATTATTATTATTATTACAATTATTATATTAATTATTGTATAGATATTATTATTCTTATTATTACTATTATTATTATTAGTACTATTATTGTAATTATTATTATTATTATTATTATTATTATTATTATTATTATTATTATTACTACTATTTATGGATATTATTATTATCGGTATTATTATTATTACTATTATTATTATTATTATTATTATTATTATAGATATTATGGATATTATTATTATACTTGTTTGAGTGTTAGTTTAGGAAAAAATTATGTGTTTGAGATTAAATGTGAGTCGTTAAATTAAAATTAAAATATCTAAACTATTATTGTACTTTATTAAATTTAAAATTCAAAATGAGTCGTGTTTATAGATATGATCCAAAAGTTGCTTTTGAAGTTACCAAACCCGAAATAGTTGCTTTATATATATAGATTTATTATATAGATATCCGAAAATGGCTGGGCACTTTACCGGTGACATTCAATTTGGGACAAAACATGATTTCCTTATTTATGCTCACTTTACCAAAACAGTATGCCTTTTGTTTGGTAATCATGTGTGTACACGGTAGTAGTATATATAAAATATAAATATTATTATTATCGGTTTTATTATTATTATTATAATAATTATTATTATGATTACTATTACTATTATTATTATTATTATTATATTAATTATTAGTATTATTATTATTATTATTATTATTAGTATTATTATTATTAATACTTCTATTATTATATAGTATGAGTTTTGGGAGGAAATATAGTATGACTTTTGAGGGAAAATGGTTTGGATGGTGTGGTGACTTTTGGGGGAAAATTTAGTGGAGAAGATTCAATCTGGACCATTAAATTTGGATAAAGTAATCTGAGACGTTGTGCTTTCTCAATTTAGGAATTCAAAAATAGTCCTGTTTTATTATATCGATAATTATTATAATAATAATAATTATATTAATAATAATAATAATAGCAATAATATCGATGATGATAATAATAATAATAATAATACCGATAATAATAATTTTTATATTTTATAATTTTCTTAATAATAATACAGATAATAATAATATTTTTATAATTCGAATTTTAATCTAAATTTTTTTAATATAATTTTTTGTTAGTAATTTTCTTAATAATAATAATAATAATAAAAATAAAAATAATAGTAATAATAATTATAATACATCTAATAATAATAATACTTAATAGTAATAATAATATCGATAATAATAATGATAATGATAATAATGATAATAATAATAATAATATAATAATAATAATAATAATATTTTTAAGCGAATATCAGCAACTCCTACGGCGAGGACAATAGACCCAGTCACTCACCTTTCTATTTTGGGGCCAAGTAGGTATTATTATAGTGAGATTACCAAGGTTTGATGGGATAATTGAAGAAAGTAAATAGATTAAAAAAAATTAAAGAAATTTTTGGGAGAATAGATTTTGAGCTGACCTACAAAGATATGAACTGACCTACGGAAGATAGAAGAGAGAAATGGAGAGAGAAACAGACAATGTGGAGATTTATTATTTGGGCGGAATTTTTTTTAGATTGGATGAAATCTGAGCCAATAGATTAAATTAGAAGAATTGAGATGAAATCTGAACCGTTGTTGTGTTTTCTTAAATTTAAGATACGGTATAACGAAAAATTAAATTAAAATTTAAAAAATAAAAATATTATCATAAGTTATAATAATATTATCAATATTATTTTTATTAATATTATAATAATCACTATTATCATAAGTTATAATAATAATAATAATAATAATAATAATTATTATTATTATTATTACTATTATTATTATTAGTATTATTATTATTATTATTATTATTACTATTATTATTATTATTATTATTATTATTATCAAAGAAAACCAAAAGTTGTTGCTTTATCACATGAGACAATTATTTCGGGACAAATTATACACGAAACAGGGCGGCTCCTTTGCATAGTAACTTCACAAAAACCGAGAACAGGGCTGCATAATAAATTATGACAAAAACTGAAAAGGGGAGGAAGTTTTGGGGGGGAAATTAGTAGGGAAGAATCAATCTGGGCCATTAATTTTGAGAGATGAAATCTGAACCATTCTTGTGCTTTCTCAAATTTGGAATTCAAAATGGGTTCTACTTTATAATATATATATATATATATATATATATATATATATATATATATATATATATATATATATATATATATGCACAATTTAGCATTTAAAATAAATCAAAAATGGGGCAAAAATGAAGGGGAATGGCCGGCCAAAGTGGGTCCCTTGGGGTGGCTTGTGAGCTTCATGTTGCTTAAAAATCAATCCATGTCATAAGTTGCTCAACTACCCTAGTCATTCCAAAAGTCTATCAAGTAGTCATTCAATGGAATAGTAAGCATACTTAGCCTTTAATTTCACCAACATAGCTTGATTAGTGAATTGATGTTAGATTAGTGGTGGGCTATAAATATGATACTCTACACTTGAGCCAAGCTTGTTGGTTCATTTGCTAGAGCATATTAGAGAGAAAGTGAGAGCATTTTCTAGAGAAAAGGAAGATACACTTGTGAGTTGAGAGAAAAAGCTAGAGAAAGACCTTGGTGGATGTCCACTAGCTACACAACATACTTCGATAGAAGGAGAAGAAGAGAAACCGAAACCCAAAGGTTTAAAAGTGCTCTCAATTTCTTCTTATTTCATTTTTGTAGTCTAGAAAGCTTTTGATCGGTTAAAATCTAATTTTAACCGATCAAAACTCGTTTTGATGATCTAGATGTATTTATCTATGTAATATATGTATATTCATAGATCTATGTGTTTATAACATGTTGTGGTATGTTAGAAATGCATAAAAATGGTAGAAAAGTTCATAACACGTTTTACCGGTAAAACCCTAACGATACATGTTATGTTTAATGTTGTATTTTGAAATGTACAAATCGAAAATTTGATTTTTATGGCTAGAAAGCTAGATCTATGAGTTTTAAAGAAAAACTCTTTTTGAACTTTTCAAAAATATTGAATAACAAAGAAGTTATAGCCTTTACTACAAAGGATGTCGTTTTTCAACCCTAAGTGGTTCGATCCGTAAATTTCGTGTAAAACGTTTTCAAAAAGATGATCGAACCATGGAATATTGTAAAACATTAAGTTAGGAACACATCAAGACTGATTTGGTGTTATTTGGATGTGTAGATTTCATTTAATCAAGGTTTGATCAAAGGATATCAAAACTGTCAAGAAAAATCAAATTAGGGCTTCATAAGTGTTTAATTACCCATAATTAATCAATTATTGAAAGTAGTATGCACACAAACCAATCATATTTAATATGATGTAGCATGTACTTTGTAATCTTATTCATTTATTAATAAAAGTTTATTTATACAAAGGCATTTTCTTTATCCATATTTAATAAGATAATATTAATTGTGATAAACCCATAGTTGTTGAGCAATGCTTTTAGAATCATGATGATGATCATGCTAATGAGATCTAAATTCAAGATAGCTCAAAACTAAAATTGTTCCTAATCGTGGGATCACTAAAATGGGGATTAGTGAATCCGGATAGATTAGTACATACTATGCTTGCCCTTATGAAGAGGATGATTGATCTCATAATCATTTGTGTAGAGACATTAAAGCAAGTATGTAGGTGCTTATTAGAGAATAAGTTCACTGAACGTGACTCGCTCAAGGAACACCTAATGGAGTCTTACTTGCCTGTCAATAGGAGTTCTGTGACACCCCAGGATTTTATAGAAATTCTAAATGAGGATATTGAGGAATTAAATAAAGGTTGTGAGATAAAACGTGGTTTAAATGATAGAATGTATTAAGGAATGATTAAATATGATGTATTGTGTGAGCAATGTGATAGAAATGACCAATGGGATTAAGTTGATGATTAAGAGAGAAACTCTTGATATAAGAGAGGGTCTATATATCGTATATAGATCAATTATTTATGTAAAGTGTATTAATAACGTAGTAGATCATGAAATTATAATATAAATGAATTTTGAGGATTAATTGGTAATCTAAAGGATTAAAGATGAACGATTTATGGTAAGACTTATATTAATGTAGCTTGGAATGAATCAGTGTTGGACACTATTGTGTCAAGAGGAATTAGTTTGAAGTTGCGTATGTAAATTTGATTTGATAAAGAAAGAAGAGTTAAGGTTCGAGAATAATGGAATCGAGGTTTTAATTATGAATGTTAATAGCGAGGTTAATGAATGGGCCTGGAAAGGCGAAGGTATGACAATGAAGAGATAAAGTAAGTATGTATGTGCAGTGAAGAAGGAACTGTATAGTCAAATCGATTTATTAAGGATTTATGGAATATTATGCGTATAATATGTGAATATATAGAATTTACAAAGAAATTGGTCGTTATTGATTGAAACGAAGTTGAGCATATAAACGATGTGTAAATACAGAATGTAATACCTCGAGAATGAGTAAAAAGTATGTTAGATGGAAGAATGGTGCAAATTTGGCATATTTATGTGAAGTAAATAAGTAAAGGGACGAAAAGTCGCAGAAAATGTATTATGAGTGAATAAAGGTAAACGATGACGGATTTTGGTAGTTCGATTGAGGTTCGCTTCTCGAGGAAGCGGTTTATGGACAAATGAACAATTTGGCTATATTGGAATGTCGGGATTTAAAATGCGAAACGTGGAACCAAAGTTGGTTTGTAGTAAATGTAGAATGGAATATTATGAAAATTACCAATTATTGTAGAAATTAATATGTAATTAATGAAATAATATTTCAAAGTGTGACAAGTAAATTGGGACAAGCCAATTATGGATCATTTGATGATAGAATAAAATGGGAGTATGATGAAACAAGTTTGGATCAAAATGGGATTAAAATGGATAAGTTATGATTTAATTGGGATTTAAATTTCCTAGATTTTGTGGCTAAGGACCATTATACCCTTAACAAATTTGGAAAATGACATTGGTATCCTTAAATGGTGCAATGACTATTATGTCCTTAATTAACCATGAGAAATGACACAAATGCCCTTAACCATGCTAGAGTTATACTAACCATCCATGGTTAGTTGTTGGAGCAATATATATATTATGTATGTATGTAGCAAGCTAGCTTATTTCATTCCACTCCTTCGAAGTTTCCAGCAAAGTTGAGAGAAATGAGAGAAAAGAGAAGGAAAGGCTTGAGTTTGAAGAAAATTGAAAAGAACTGCTATAGAAGTGTGCAAGGAAGAAGAAGTAGCCATCTAAAGTATGGCATCAAGCCATAACAAGGTTCAAAGCTAGAAGAGGGAGTGCATATTGAAGGTATGTTTATGTTCAAGCCATGAGATTTAAGATTTATGAGTTTAAATTCAAGTCTAAGAGTAGCCATGCATGGATTAGTGGCTAGATGTAAAGATTATGTGAGTTATGTGTTCTATATGTGAGTTGTGTTATGAAACCCTAAGCTCAAGTTTACTAGACCAAAGGTGGTGTACTATTCTTGCATTTTTCAAGCTAAAAAGCATGATTCATGGAGAATCATGTGTTATTTGGGGTTAGAAGTGGCGAAAATCTAGTTTGAAAGGTTGATTATGTTTGATGCAAGTAAAATTTTGTGTTAAATGACGAGCTAGATACCTAAATGGTTTAAAGGAAGGACTTGTGATAGATAATTACAATATTAGGCTATACTTTTTGTATAGATTACGTTTTAATCTGTAAAGTGCATTAGTACGTGCATTAGTACGTGCATATAGAAGTTATGTGGACTTATAAAGTCGTTAATTGAGTATGTGATAACCTATGTGAAGCATAGAGTCCAAAGATTGAAGATTGGTTTAAGGAAGGAAATGAGTAAAGTTGACAAAATGTCACTCAAGTGTAATTTTGGTCATTTTGTGTAATTGGTGATCAAATGAGGCCAAAAAGCTAAGTTTGATGTTAATATACATGTTTGAAATGATTTGGAAGTTATTTGGCGTCTATGGCGACAATTGAGGATTTTAAACATTTTAAAACGTTCGCCGACGCCTAAAATGAGTTATTTTGGAAAAAGAAATTCAAATGAAAAGTTATAAATGTTTTGAATGCTCGTACAAGTTATATATGTGCTATGTGTGTTGAAAGAGGTGTTGGAAGTAAGTGGTACCAAAAATGGAGTTAAGGATTGAAATTGAGTTTAAAAGCATTGAAAATGAAAAGTTTTGAAATTGGATGAAAATACAACCTAAGATGTGATTTTTGGCAATTTTGAAAATTTAAAGGTGAAATAGAGTCAAACGACTCATGTTTATGTTATTACATATGTTTAGGTTGATTTGGTAATCAACATATAGGAATTTGAACGAAAAGACGATTCGAACGACCGAAATCGATCGTTTCGATTCAAAATGGATTTTAACGGACAATTATCGCCTCGTGTGAAGTTTTATGGTTTTGAAAGTTTGGACATGTCATATATAAGTTATATGAACTATGTCAAGTGTTAGAATGATGTTTTAAAGCTTATGGCCAAAAATCACAAAGTTAGTAAAACTTGGTTTTAAAGTTGAAAAATTATTCTAAGTCTGGAAATCAGTCAGACAGCCCTCCTACGGGCTAGTATCTATGATTTTGAGGAGCCAAATGAGGCAAATGAAAATTTTATAAAATACTATGCTATGAGGTCTACACGTGTACAAAATTTGGTGTCAATTGGATGTACGGTTAAAGAATTAAAATTCACCAAAGCAGCAGCAAAAATCAAAATTTCAGATTTCTGGGCCACGGCCTAGGCCAGATTTTTGTAGGCAAAACCACGGCCGGGGCCAAGTTTGGCTGAGAGGTCACGGCCGGGGCCGTGGTTTCTTAGGCCAAAGTCCGGTCGGGGCCATGGATGACAAAGTTTAAAAAAATGATATTTTTGACCTGAAATGAAATGTTTTGATACTAAATGATAGAGATAAGTTATGTAAACCCTAGATTGATAAAAATGGACTATGTAAAGGGTGTTGTGGTATAATGAGATAATGAATGTCATAATATAACATGCCTAAAGCTAAGCCAAAGTATGTTTAAGGTTGTGAAAAAGGTCGGAAGCAAGCTATGATGTATTATTAACCTATATAAGGTGTAATACATCAAATGTGAAATGATTAGACACGAATGGTCGTGTAATTATGAGTTAAGTTTGTTAAGTTATATTAAGTTATGATCCTATAATGATGAATATAGATTGTATGTTTATAGATAGCGCTCGAAGTAGCAAACCAACAAAATGACGGATAACAAAGCCAAGCGAGGCAACAAAGGTTAAGTAAATAAATGCAGACCAGGCAAGTGTTCAGACTATAAGGTGCTATTGTTCTATGCGAACTGTGTAGTAGCAAAAGATTTGAAACGTGCCCTACGTGCAACTATGTGATTTAACTATTAAGTGAATTACGTGGCATTCATGTATAACATGATAAAGTAGAGATGCATGGCGCATATTATAAACTGTAAGCATGAAAGGTGTTATCTGAATTACTTGCTGAGCCTATGTGCTCATTCTTGCTATGTACTAACTTTTCAGGTAAAGCCCAAGAAGGCCGGAGGTTCCGGTGATGCTAAAGGTAAAGAACGTGAATAGGTGGACAAGCATAAAGGAAATTGGTTATATGTACCCGTGTAATATTTATGTAAAGTAGATGAATATAAAGTTATTTATGAGCAAGTTATGTACTAGTTGGTTAAGTTATGAATTGAGGCAAGATGATTGTAATAATGATGTAAGTCGGGTATGGATATAATGAAACTCGCATGTATGGTATAGATGTATGAATCGGGATATGCATGATATTGTAGAATGTATACAGATATATATGAATAGTAGCAGGTGCACGACAGGTATATGCAAACAGGCCATGTATAGACAGATCATGGCGAAATTTTTATTACAGGTTATGTAAATCGTAATATACTTGATTATGAATTGAAATAAACTCGGTCAAAATTGTTAACTGTTTGACCTAAGTTTAAAGAAAGGTAAAGTGAACGTTGCGATCTTGAGACAGGTAAGGAATGTAAGTTAAATAAGTTTTAAGATAAAAAAAAAAAAAAAAGGACCGCATTTATGGTCAACAGAACGATGTTAAAGGTCAAAGGTTAAAGTTTAACGCACGAGATCCCGGTTAATAAGGTTTTAAGTAAATCACTATGTAATCTAGATATAATTTGACTTAATTAAGGAAGGTGGGATCTCGGGGTGTCACAAGTTCCTTTTGTGATAATAGTACAAGTGATCCTTGGACTTGAGATCATCATAGTATCTTGTGTATGATGAATTATATCTTGACATATTCCTTAAAACCTTTAGGGTGTATCAAAGGGTATGATTGGATATAATAAGTCATACATGGAGATAGGTGAGTGATCAACAAAGAATCTACCACTTCTAGTAAAAGAAGAGAATGTCCTATGCGATTCGATAAATGACAACTCAGTAGTCCTTGGCCAAGGCAGAATGAAAATTAGAAAGAAGTTTCTAATTTACATTAATTAGAGTTATTCATTTAAGGATCGAATTGCATATAATCAAATAAAATAAGACTTGACAGTTATACCATGGTTTATATTTGATTGGGACGTTGTGAGGTAGAATGATTGAATTGTACGGTAACTATTCACTGAATAGGTTCTTTTGTGATTAAATGTTGAAATCTATATTATCTGGAAAGTCATTGATCGCTAAGGGGGCTTACCCTTATTATGGAATAAATATTATTTATTTAAATGAATTAAATAGTTTAATTTATTTAATAAATAAGATTAGAATAGTTCTAATTAATTTATTCTACAACTGGTTTAATATGGAGAACCTAAAGGGTCACACCGCAAAAGGAAAATAATTATTTAAGAAGTAAATGGCATAATTGTAATAATGAATTAAGTATATTTAATTTATACTATGTGGATAGAATAAATTAAATAGCTTAATATTTATTATTTAGTATTTTGAAAATACTAATTATAAATTAATAAGAGGAGTCTTATTATTATTATTACTATTATTATTATTATTTAGTTCCTAAATGGTTTAGGAATTAATTAATAAGAGTATTCTCATAATTGATAATTAAGTTCCTAAATAGTTTAGGAATTATAATTATTATATTAAATTAATTAAGATCCTAATTAGATTAGGAGTTTAATTAAAAACCCTATTCCTAAAGGTGTTAAGAGGGTTTACTAAGTCTATAAATAAGATAAGTCTTATTATGGATTGGGGTTACACACATACACTTCCACAAGTTTTGGGAGAGTACTCACATATTCTCTAGAGAGAGAAAACTAGGGTTTGCCGTCACCCACTTCTTGAATTATTGTTATTCCTTGGTGGATCGCCTCTAGAGGCCAAACACTTGGGTGGCTAACATTGATCGTTGGAATCCAATCGGTAAAATTCAAGGAGATCGTGAAGGATTTGGAGGTGAACTTGTACCCGTTGAAACTTTGAGTTCTACAAGGGTATATCTCTAACTTCTTCTTTATTAATTAATAATTGCGCATAAAGGTCGATCCTGGATTATGGTTTGTAAAATTTTAAATTTGATTTTACCATGCTTCCGCTAATTTTATGCAATTTGATTTCGTCTATGATTTTTATAAACCAATAGTGGCATCAAGAGCCAAACTTTATGCGAATTATTAATTGTTTTGAATCCATATGTGTATGGGCATGTATTTAGAATAATTTATTGGACATAATTTATTGTATAAAATCATATTTTTTATTACCGAAATATAGCCACGGTTTTAAAAGAAATTTTTGAGCAGTTCCGATTTTTTTTTGAAATTCAAGAGCAGCCGCGTTTTTTTTTTTTTTTTTTTGGTTTATATATATATATGTAGCAACAAAGCAGCATGCCCGGAATGACTATTACTTGGCCTTTATATAAGACTCTAACTTTAAATTATTAACTCTTAAGATATTCGACAAACGAATCCTTAAGTTCCGGACAAAACCCTAGTCCAAACCTAGTTGGACATGTCAGGTACACTTAACCAACTTACACATTCACTATACGTTCATCGTACGACTAACTTTTAATAAGTCGTCTAAAATTTAGTCACAATGGACTATTTACATCTGTTTAATTAAATTAAACATTCTTCTTTTTCATAACTTAATGATTCGGACATTTAATAATGTACCAAATACCTCAAAATATTATCTACCTTTGATAACATACAACTATATTCAAATATTATTAACCATTTAATAATATTTTAAATCTCTTATTAATATTATTATCCATTTAATAATATTTTAATCACTCATTAATATTATTAACCATTTAATAATATTTTAATCAAACATTAATATTATTAACCATTTAATAATATTTTAATCACTTATTAATATTATTATCCATTTAATAATATTTTAATCACCTATTAATATTATTAACCATTTAATAATATTTTAATCACACATTAATATTATTAACCATTTAATAATATTTTAATCACTTATTAATATTATTATCCATTTAATAATATTATAATCACACATTAATATTATTAACCATTTAATAATATTTTAATCACTTATTAATATTATTATCCATTTAATAATATTTTAATCACTTATTAATACAATTATCTATTAAATAATATTTTAATCACTTATTAATATTATTAACCATTTAATAATATTTTAATCACACATTAATATTATTAACCTTTTAATAATATTTTAATCACTTATTTATAAACTCCATATATTAGTTTATTATACAAATACACTCATTTTACATTTATATGAACTTAATTTTTCATAAAAATCCGACCCGGACCGACCCGACCCGACCCGGACGATAAAAAAAACTCTGATGGAGTAGCGAGGTCGCCCCGTAAGGTGGCGCGGCTGCCCCGGACAATAAAACAACACAAAAACCATCTGGTGGAGTGGGGCGGCCGCCCCGTAAAGTAGCGAGGCCGCCCTAGTCATGCAGAAAATTTTTATTGTTTGGGCTGTCCGACCCTCCTTCGCTTCGACAGCCATAACTTCTTCATTTTAAAATATTTTGGGGTGATTCTTGAGTCCATTCTCATCAGAATTTCCCCCTCTACAATTTCTCTTTAGAACACAAATCCAAATTCTAAAACGTATCTATGCTTAAAATCGCTCACAATACAACCTAGGGTTTTAAAATCCACATGCTTTGAGGAAAAATCCATAACTTCATTACTTTTTCACATTTTTGAAAGATTCAAGTTGGGTTTTCTTAAAAACTCATAGAGGTAACTTTTTAGCCATAGAAATCCAATTTCCAACTTTTACATTTCAAACTACAACATTAAATAGCGCATAGCTACTTAGATTTTTACCGGTAAAGCTCAATATAGACATTTCTTGCATTTTTATGCATATCGCTCATACCAAAACATGATTTAACTATATCAACCCATGATTCTACCAATATAACGTAGCTTAAGACTTCTAGAGTATCAAAATAACTTTTAATCGGTTAAAAATATATTTTGACCGATTAAAACTTATATAAACCATAAAAATGAAATAGATAAAGGTTATATCACTTTTGAACCTCTCGATCACGGATGCTCTTCTTCCTTTTGACATGATATTGGCTTGTGACCTCCTCTTGTCTATTCTCTAGCAAATTTCTTGGTGGATCTTCAATCTCACAAAGTTTTGTTACCTATCTCTCAAAGAGCTCTCTCTCTTTTCTCTCTAGAACTCTTACAAAATGACTAGCAAAACATAACAAATGGGTGGAGCATGCTATATATAGCCCTCCCTTAATTATCATCAACTCCTACTAATCAACTAACATTGGTTAAATTAGAGGCTAAGCTAGATTACTATTTGATTGAATGACCACTTTGATTGACAAAGTGATTGACATCCATCAAAACTCAACACAAGCAACCAATGGAGTGTTTTAAAAGCAACAAAGATGCACAAGCCACCAATTGGGGCCCCCAAAATCTGCTGGAGAAATACTCCATTTTGGCTCAAATTTTGATTTAATTTTAATGCATATTTATACATATATTCATCCATATTTAAATCTCAACACTACCTTCTTCCCTCTAACAATTAACCAATGTTTGGTTAATGCTCTCTCATGTCTACCAACTAGGGTTATTCAATTAACCCTACACTAGTTAATTCTCTACACTCAA
This sequence comes from Hedera helix, assembly GCA_947179155.2. NCBI lineage: Eukaryota > Viridiplantae > Streptophyta > Magnoliopsida > Apiales > Araliaceae > Hedera > Hedera helix. The sequence continues at coordinate 26,746,114 of OX359266.1, forward strand.
TCAATACTTGAAATTTCCCAACATATTGACCAACATTTGACTTTTAAATTTGGACTCAATATTTGGGCTACTAGTTTATTTTGCATTGGGCTCCTTTATTTAATTATTTGAGCTACCCAACACAACTCACACATCTTTATAACTTGGGCTAGGTAATTAATTTAATTGAACTTATATTAATTACCTCTTGGATTATTAATCAACATATCATTTGGGCTTATTATTTAATTACCCACTTCATACCAATATTTTCATATTGGGCTAACATCTATAATCATTTTGGGCTAGTCCACTAGTAGTAATTAAATTACTTGAACTCTATACCACAACTTAATAATTAAGTTAATTACTTAATCAATTAACTTCTTAATATTGTCATTCTAGACAAACTATCTAGTTTTTAAATAACTTTAACTCATAACTAATATAATTAACATAATTAATTATATTTTATGACTTTCTTCATTATTTCATATTTAAACTAATTAATTTATTAGTTTTATTGAGTATTAATTTACTCATCTTCTTGTTTGCCTAACAAACACAACTCTATGAATATATAACTATGTATATATATCCTTATAACCGTCTTCACTTCTCAAATAAATTTATTTCTTTAATAAATTCTCTATATGCATCATAAAATATTTTCACATTTAATTTTTAACAAATACATTATGTTAAAAAAAAATGTTTACCCATTTTCTACATATCTTACTTCTCACATTATAGGTTTTAAACATTAACCTTTAATAAAATCAATTAAGATATTATTTAAAATCTTAAAAATATCTGGGATATTACAAGACCCTTGAGTGAATTAATTATCGAAAATTACTTCACATCGTTATTGATTATTGTATTTGCACATAGTGCTTTTGCAACTGTCTAAGAGGTCTAAGCTAATTGTTTCGGCTAGACAAATGTATGTTAATTCATTGAATTGAATATTATAAAAGCTTATCCAAACCATTGGCTGGTGCGGATTCTTACCGTAAGACTGAGAAAGAACAACCATAGTTAAAGGGGATTTTTATTTGTCGGAAAACCGACAGCGCACAAGAAATCTAAATGTGATGCATATACGTAGGACATGAGAGGACTGATCCCCTCAAGTGTCTCGTTATTTTTAACAAGGTGTCAATCATTGTATGTCTGTTCTACCTTAGTAGCAGTTCACGGTCATTAAAGACCACTCAGCAGTAAAGAGTCAATACATTCTTTTATTGAACATTGATTCTTGATATCTTTCACAATTGCTATTGTTGAAAACCTTGAAGTTATTTCCCTTCATCATGATATATCGTATGATTGTTGTTTATAAACTTGCTGAGCCATTTAGTTGCTCATTCTTGCTATATCATGACTATATTTCAGCCAATCCCGAAAGCTCTAAATCGGACAAAGGCAAGGGGAAAGCGAATGCTTAATTTTAGTAGTTGCATGCTAGTTCAAATTACTGTTATGTAATTACTGTTATAAATCTTTTGTATTTTCCCTTAAGATATGTAATGTTAAGATTAAGGTAATAGACCTTGGGAAGTGTAGCCTTTTGTTAAGGAACCTTTTGTATTATTCCGCGAAGTTTGAATACAATTTATGTATTTCATTGTTGTTAAGTATTGTACAGTGAGAACCAAACCCGAGGTTAAAGAACCCGGATTTGGGGTCGTCACAGGTTGGTATCGGAGCTTTAGGTTAGAAACGTTAGGATTTGCGAAACCTAAGTTATAACCTTAGTATTAAACTCATATCGAGTGCGTTAGGAGATGAATCGGGGAGATTCATCATGTTGTGTATTTTTGGAGGTGGATTGAGAAAATTCATCGAGCCGAGATGTACATTGTGACGACCCCAAATCCGGGTTCCTTTAACCTCGGATCCAGTTCAACACTAGTACTACTTTTCTTTATTGTTCATGAATTACAACAATATTATAATTGCTAAATAATCATTTATTTACAATTTTACATTATCTCTTTCTATTCCAGAATCGCAATCTTTAAAATCCTATTACCACTTTGAGATCATATGCATAATGACTCAATCACACCATCCTAGTATCCTTATACATAAAGGACAACGTCTGATAATGTTATTAAAAATAATATGTAAATGTTCTCTTAACATTTTATGTTTGCTAATCTATAGCATAACAAAACATAAACTCTTCATATATACTTACACAAGTAAATGAATTAATCTACCCCAAGGTTTTACTACGAAAGCACCTACGCTTCAATCTTGATGACTCGTTAGTCAATCTTCATCTTTGCCTCTACCGAAGTAATCGGCTTCTTCAAGCTACTCTGTAATGTTTTGTTTTAAGCAAGGGTGAGCATGACGGCTCAGCAAGTCTAACAGTTTCACATAACACGTAAAACAGTTCAATCATGCTTCATGCTTCATGCATACTATGCTTTGCAGTACATACATATCTCATGCATAACATGTCTCGCATTTAATCTACGCTTCATGTCTAGTATCTATCATGACATACAGTGCAATGAGAACAAGTGTCTTAAATCAACTACCACATATCAACAGTTCAAGTCAACTTGTTTCACAAAGGCACATTAAAACATCTTTGGACATAATTACGTATGAGCACCTCACAGTTTAATAATAAACTTATAAATCATGCACATAATGCAACACATTCTGGAAAACTTGTCTGATTCGCTTCTACCATTTACGCTTATTTGCTTCTTTCGTTCAACCTACAATTTATATAGGAAATTGAAATAATCCTTAGATATAATGATTATTACTTAGCCTTTATATAAGACTCTAACTTTAAATTATTAACTCTTAAGATGTCCGAAAAACGAACCCTTAAGTTCCGGACAAAAACACTATACGATCTTCGTACAACCCGCTTTTAATAAGTTGTCTAAATTAGTCACAAATGACTATTTACATTGGTTTAAGTCAATTAAACTCTCTTTTTACTGATTTGGACATTTAATAATGTACCAAATACCTCAAAATATTATCTACCTTTGATAATATATAACTACATTCAAATATTATTAATCATTTAATAATATTTTAATCCCTTATTAATATTATTAACCATTTAATAATTTTTTCATCTCTTACTAATATTATTCACCATTTGATAATATTTTAATCTATTATTAATATTATTAACCATTTAATAAAATTTTAAACTCTTATTAATATTATTATCCATTTAATAATATTTTAATCACTTCTTAATATTATTAACCATTTAATAATATTTTAATCACTTATTAATATTATTAACCATTTAATAATATTTTAATCACTTATTAATATTATTAACCATTTAATAATATTTTAATCACTTATTAATACTATTAACCATTTAATAATATTTTAATCACTTACTAATGTCATTAATTATTTAATAACATTTTCATCATATACTAATGTTAGTACTCATTTCATAACATTTTAGTTATTTACATATTTAATCCTTTAACAATATTTTAACAATCCTCAATTCCTTTAATGACTATTTAAATAATAATCTCTTAATTAATTAACCCCATTTATTATTTAATATTAATTAACTATTTATTATTCAATATTAATTAAATAATAAATAATTATTTTACTAACTTCATATCATTCTTTATTTATTATATAATAATAAATAATTAGTGATTGTATTTATTTGCTTTAATTATTATTTACTATCAATTAAATAATAATTAATTATAAAAATAGCTTTTATTTACTTTATTTATTATTTATTATAATTAATAAATAATTATTAAACTTGGGTCCCAAATTAATTATACTAATTTTAAAGCATTTTTATCCATTTTGTACTTAAATGACCCGACCCGACCCGACCCGAATGGCCCGTCCCGACCCGGAACGGAAAAGTGCACTGCTTGTGAACAGTGTCAAGGGCCCCGACCCTTGTGTTGCAGAAATGCCATTTTTCAGATTTTTCAACTTTTGCTCCTTTGATTAAAACTACCACAACTCCTTCATTACAAAACATTTTGGATTATTCTTGAGTCCATTCTCATTAGAATTTCCCCTTCTACAACTTCTCTTTAGATCACAAATCCAAATTCCAAACGGAACTATGCTCAAAACGGCTCACAAGGAAAAAGTGAAAACTAACTTCACAATCCTTAATTTTAAAAATCATATCTTAACCATAACAACTCATATGAACATTATACCAACTAGGTTTTGTTCTTAACTTATATATTTACCATATCAAAGAAGAAAATCTCATACACAACCTCTAGCTTTCAAAATGAAAGGCTATAAATCACAACCCCAACTAGGGTTTACCGGTAAAAATCTATATGAACATTTCTACCATTTTTAAGCATACCGCTTATACCAAAACATGATTTAACTATATGAAATCATGAATCTACCTATATATCATAGATTTAGACTTCTAGACCATCAAAATAACTTTTGATCGGTTAAAAATATATTTTAACCGTTCAAATCATATCTAGACTACAAAATGAACTAAATAAAGTTTAGAGCACTTTTTAACCTCTTAGACATGGATGTTCTCCTTCCTCTTGACATGGTCTTGGCTTGTGACTCCACCTTGATCATTCTCTAGTAATTTTCCTTAGTGGATCATCAATCTCCCAAAGCTTGCTTGCTTTTCTCTAGAATACTCTCTCTTTTCTCTAGTAATAAGCACCTACATACTTGCTTTAGTGCCTCTACACAAATGATTATGAGATCAATCATCCTCTTCATAAGAGCAAGCATAGTATGTACCAATCTATCCGGATCTACTAATCCCCTTTTTAGTGATCCAACGATTAGGAACAATTTTAGTTTTGAGCTATCTTGAATTTAGATCTCATTAGCATGATCCTCATCATGGTTCTAAAAGCATTGCTCGAAAACTATGAGTTTATCCATTTGATTAATTCAAGTAATTAATCATGAATAAAGAAATGCCTTGATACTTTTATTAATAAATGAACAAGATTACAAAGTATATGCTTATCACATCAAATGTGATTGGCTTGAGGGCATATTACTTTCAGTTAGGTCTTATAGGTCTCCACCTAGCCATCCGCTTTAGTCTTTCTCCAAAGACCCATTTCGGATTTTATGGTCATCAGCCATTTCTCTTGAGTATCTAATACTCATACCTCATCGTATATATCTGGATCATCATCCACTATGATGCGTACCTAATTATCATCATCTATGATGAATCCATACCATTCAGGTGAAAGTAGTATGCACACAAGCCAATCATATTTAATATGATGTAGCATATACTTTGTAATCTTATTCAATTATTAATAAAAGTTTATTTATACAAAGGCATTTTCTTTATCCATATTTAATAAGATAATATTAATTGTGATAAACCCATAGTTGTTGAGCAATGCTTTTAGAATCATGATGATGATCATGCTAATGAGATCTAAATTCAAGTTAGCTCAAAACTAAAATTGTTCCTAATCGTGGGATCACTAAAATGGGGATTAGTGAATCCGGATAGATTAGTACATACTATGCTTGCTCTTATGAAGAGGATGATTGATCTCATAATCATTTGTGTAGAGACACTAAAGCAAGTATGTAGGTGCTTATTAGAGAATAAGTTCACTGAACGTGACTCGCTCAAGGAACACCTAATGGAGTCTTACTTGCCTGTCAATAGGAGTTCCTTTTGTGATAGTAGTACAAGTGATCATTGGACTTAAGATCATCATAGTATCTTGTGTATGATGAATTATGTTTTGACATATTCCTTAAAACCTTTAGGGCGTATCAAAGGGTATGATCGGATATAATAAGTCATACATGGATATAGGTGAATGATCAACAAAGAATCTACCACTTCTAGTAAAAGAAGAGAATGTCCTATGCGATTCGATAAATGACAACTCAGTAGTCTTTGGCCAAGGCAGAATGAAAATTAGAAAGTAGTTTCTAATTTACATTAATTAGAGTTATTCATTTAAGGATCGAAATGCATATAATCAAATAAAATAAGACTTGACAGTTATACCATGTCTTATATTTGATTGGGACGTTGTGAGGTAGAAGGATTGAATTGTACGGTAACTATTCGCTGGATAGGTTCTTTTGTGATTAAATGTTGAAATCTATATTATCTGGAAAGTCGTTGATCGCTAAGGGGGCTTATCCTTATTATGGAATAAATATTATTTATTTAAATGAATTAAATAGTTTAATTTATTTATATAAATAAGATTAGAATAGTTCTAATTAATTTATTCTATAACCGGTTTAATATGGAGAACCTAAAGGGTCACACCGCAAAAGGAAAATAATTATTTAAGAAGTAAATGGCATAATTGTAATAATGAATTAAGTATATTTAATTTATACTATGTGGATAGAATAAATTAAATAGCTTAATATTTATTATTTAGTATTTTGGAAATAATAATTATAAATTAATAAGAGGAGTCTTATTATTATTATTACTATTATTATTATTTAGTTCCTAAATGGTTTAGGAATTAATTAATAAGAGTACTCTCATAATTAATAATTAAGTTCCTAAATAGTTTAGGAATTATAATTATTATATTAAATCAATTAAGTTCCTAATTAGATTAGGAGTTTAATTAAAAACCCTATTCCTAAAGGTGTTAGGATGATTTACTAAATCTATAAATAAGAGAAGTCTTATTATGGATTAGGGTTACACACATACACTTCCACAAGTATTGGGAGAGTACTCACATATTCTCTAGAGAGAGAAAATTAGGGTTTGCCATCACCCACTTCTTGGATTATTGTTATTCCTTGGTGGATCACCTCTAGAGGTCAAACACTTGGGTGGCTAACGTTGATCATTGGAATCCAATCGGTGAAATTCAAGGAGATCATGAAGGATTTGGAGGTGAACTTGTACCCGTTGAAACTTTCAGTTCTACAAGGGTATATCTCTAACGTCTTCTTTATTAATTAATAATTGCGCATAAAGGTCGATCCTGGATTATGGTTTGTAAATTTTTTAAATTTGATTTTACCATGCTTCCGCTAATTTTATGCAATTTGATTGCGTCTATGATTTTTACAAACCAACAGTGGCATCAGAGCCAAACTTTATGCGAATTATTAATTGTTTTAATTCTATATATGTATGGGTATGTGTTTAGAACAATTTATTGGGCATAATTTGTTGTATAAAATTATTATTTAAAAAAAAAAAAAGGGTTTTGAATTATATATTAATTTTACCGAATTTTACAAAGAAGTTGTTTCGGTTTTCGGTAATATGGATTTGTTAAGCAACGCTGGTTCATTTCCTTTTCCTGGTTTCGGTTTTGGCATGGGATATATGATATGCTTTGTCCCAAAATCATTGTCGCCAACAAGGAAATAAAGCAGCAAGCCAACATGATTCGGAATTGATATATATATATATATGCTTGTCATATGGTAAAGCAACTTTCGGATATATATATATATATAGTATAGTGTTGTACCCCGTAATATATATATATTATTAATATATATGATATATTTATAATATATATTAATTATCCAAACAGTTTGGTAATTTTGTACAGATTTTAAAATTTCAAAATAAAAGAGTTTATTTTGGGTAATTTTAAAATAATAAAAATAAATAGTTTATTTTTTAAATAATTTTATAATTAAAATAAAAGGTTTGTTTTAAACATGAAATTGGATTTCATGCAACTTTAATTGCCCATTAAATGATACCAATACATATATGGAATGTTTTATTTAATTCATGCGATGAATATTATTTATTGATATATATGTTGATATATATGATAATAAATGGGATTGATTGTGACGACCCCAAATCCGGGTTCCTTTAACCCTAGACTTGGTACGTCACGATACATCATCTTCATACACGTTCTATAACTAATGCGGAATATATAAACATAAATTGTTTATTCTACAACATTTCCCAAGGTTTCTAACCTTAACTTACATATATACCTTTAGATTCATAAAAAGGTTTACAAAAATTACTTACATCATATAACAATTTAGTTATAATGCATAACACTATAATCTTGTCTGTTGCTTCTGTCTCCGTCTCTCCTTGGACATTCGTATTATTCTGAAATTTGTTATCATGATATAGCAAGAGTGAGCAACGACTTTGCTCAGCAAGTTTAAATACGATAACGATATATCATGATTGAAAGAAAGAACAAGCTTTCGGATTTTCAACAATATAATAATTGTGAAAGAGTACGAATCATAATTTCAATAATTGAATGACTGAATCAAGTAATGTTGAGTGTCAATAATGACCATGAACAATTTTAACTGAACCTTATGGTAATGAAGGTGATCAGCCTTTCATACCTGATGAACACATGCAACAAGCACTATGTGCGAATCAACAATTTAAAGATGTGGAATAATTATACAGAATTAAACCATAGCATGCTTGAAACGTAATAACTTGAATTTGAGTTAGGGACTTGAACAATAAAATAATATATCCTGCTCGAATATAAATTGAGTAGGGTTTAGGAAACTTGCACAAAGTAAAGTTTGAAGATAGGAAACTTGCCTGTCTGCTCAGCTACAATAAATGTTTTAGCTTTAACTAACTGGCTTTGAAAGACCTAACATTAAATAAAGTTGGTCTAATAATTAGTACAGCGTATTTGTACAACTATACGCTCACTAAGAAACTTATCTACCACACATAAGTACTAACACATAATTTACATCAGTCAAAACGATATTATTAACCTTATAGACCCTCAATCAAATTAGGTTAATAATTTAATAAGTTAGAAAATAATTTTCTCAAGTGTTAAACACTTATTAAACTATTAAACAATTTATTATAATTGTTTAAACAAAAGAGTTAAAAGACATTTTCTTTATTTCATTTAATTACTATTTAATATTAATTAAATAGTAAGTAATTAACTACTTTTCGTTATTATTTAATAGTAAATAATAATTTACTAGATTTATTTATTATTTAAAGTTAATCAAATAATAAATAATTAAATAATCAATCTTAGTTGTCTTTAATTATTATTTAATAGTAATTAAATAATAATTAATTAATTTATCAACCTTGTTTATTATTTAATATTAATTAAATAATAATTAATTTAATCATAAATTCAGAAGATATAATATTAAACCAACTAGATTAATATTTAAAACATTTAAATATTAATCCTAAATGTTTATTATATTTGAAAAATATAATATTAAACTAACTAGATTAATATTTACAACATTTAAATATAAATCCTAAATACTTATTATATTTGAAAAAAATATAATATTAAACTAACTAGATTAATATTTACAACTTTTAAATATTAATCCTAAATATTTATTATATTTGTAAAATATAATATTAAACTAACTAGATTAATATTTACAACATTTAAATATTAATCCTAAATACTTATTATATTTAAAAAAAATATAATATTAAACTAACTAGATTAATATTTACAACATTTAAATATTAATCCTAAATACTTATTATATTTGAAAATATAATATTAAATTAACTAGATTAATATTTACAACATTTAAATATTAATCCTAAATACTTATTATATTTGAAAAAAAATATAATATTAAAATAACTAGATTAATATTTACAACATTTAAATATTAATCCTAAATACTTATTATATTTGAAAAATATAATATTATATACCTAAATATCATTTTTGTATTATTATTATTTTTGTTATAATTTTAAATTAATTTTTAAACATTTAAATTAATTAAAATTATCCAGAATGGCAATTCTGTAATTAAGTCGAAAAACTGATACGAGGGCAATTTCGTAATTACGCAGAAAAAGACCGGAGGGGCAATCTGGTAATTTCGTCGGAAATTTATTACCGCGCATGGCGCGCGTACCAAATAAACGGACCAAAACGGTGCCGTTTTGTGAGAACAGGAATTGGCCTCCGCGCATTGCGCGCGGAGTAAAATTTTCTTACGCCAAACGGCGTCGTTTGGCTCCGCGTTTTTTCAGAAAATTGGCTGGCGCGCATTGCGCGGCCAGCCCTTTTTTTTTCCACTCGCAGAAGGTGAACAGTGCTTTTTAATACACAACTTAATAAAATTTATACCTTCAAATAAACTTTAACTCCTCAATAAAAATCCAAAAAAATTACCAATAACTTAACAACAATTTATAACATGAAAATTTAATTTTTTCATGATTTAATATAAAAAAAATTTTTATAAAAATTTTTACATCACATAAACTACCACCAATCATAACTTTTTATGTATAACTCCATTTTGAGTGATTCAAACTTTGTTTTTCTCATGATTTAATGTTCTATAATATTATGACATTAAATCTAAATTTTATAAAAATTAATTTCTTGTCATTACTTTGAGACTTGATTTAACACCACAAATCACATGTTTTTAGCATATAAATTATACCAAAACACAAACCAAGTATATTAAACTCAAGCATGACATAAATATTACTATCACATATTATTAACTACATTAACATGTTTATACTCACATGTTGGTTTATTTAATTAAAAAAAAAAAAAAAAAAAATAAACTACATTTAAAATAATCATTACCTCATTCTAATGGTTATCCTCATTTTTCTTCCAAAATGGGTTGTGAAGGAGGATGGCATGAACCAAGAATTCCTTCTCCTTCCTTATCCTTGCTCTCAAATATTTTCTCTCAAATTTGAAAAGTAAAAGAAGAAAAATGACTAACAATTCTCTCTCTCTAATGACTTAAGTCTTCCAAAATGTATAGATATATATCTTATATCTATGAAATTTTACCAACACAAGTTAGCTATTGGATACTTACACAATAAAGTTAACCCATGCCTTAGTTGGTGAGGATTTTATGGGAAAAGACTCACCAAAAATTAAAACAAGCAACCTAATTATTAAATAATTAAATAATAAAATAACAATCAACTAACTATCTTTTTCTCATCCTTTTCCTTCTCTTGCCGGCAACATCACTTCTAATGTCCCAAAATGTTTGTCACATGTCACTTTTGAATATTTAATAGTTTAAACAATTTAATTTCAAGTGGGCTCAAGCTTTGGGCTTTATTTAAAATACCAATTGGGCTCTAATTAAATTGTTTGGGCTACTAAATTGTCAAATTTTATTATTCTTCATTTGGGCTATTAATTGACCCATGTTGGGTTAATTTAATAATTTACACATTAATTATTCAATCCATGATTAAATAAATAATTAGATTGAATAAATAATTAAATATTCTAACCCATAAGTATTAAATTACTAAATGGACTAATAATATTATTATTAATATTTCACATTATTTACATTAATTAATAATCATATTAATTAATTTATTATATTTAATTCACTCATTATATTCAATTTAATTGAATATTTAATTAATGACAACTTATCAATTATTTTGATATTAAAACTTTAGAGTGTATTCGCTAATAATAATATATATAAACTATATATATTATTTATACACATTACTTTACCTCAAAACAATTTCACAATAAATTATGAAATTAAAATAAATACAATATATAATTTAATATATATTATTTAGGCCATAAATTAAATTATTTAATACATTTACATTAAATAATTCATTTCTCATCAATTATGGAAATAAATCCATTTACCCGAAAACACATTAAAATAATAATATATTTACTCAATTTCTTATTTAAATAATTTATTAAATTATTTAATTAATATTACACAAATAATTGTATAATTAAATTTCTCACTCTCATAAATCATTTACAATGATTTATTTAATTATAGAATATATTCATTTAATATATTCAATTACTATTTAAAATTACTTAATTAATTTAATCCCTTTATATATATGTACATATATATGAAATTAAATGTTGTACATATATACAATTATTAATCTCCCTTAATTAATTCAACTACTTTATATAATTTATAATTATATAATTTACATAATTATTCCTCACAAATAATTCATCAACAATTTGCATAATTGTTGATTAATGAATATAATTAATTCCACAATAAACCTTTTAATTCAATTCGGATTAATTTAATATTAATCTATCTAATTATCACAATTTAATTAACTATTAAATTATGTTACTAAATATGCACGCATATATATATTCATATAAATACATATTTAATTTACACGCAACCACGTCGCATAATTACATAACTCCACTAATTAATTCTCTTAATTTAATTAGACTTGTTGTTAGTCAAGTTTATTGAATTATCACTTTACTTGCTAACTTATCAAAAATTTTGATATCACCATATCTAAGTTAGTCCGTTAAATTTAATTTGGACCTCTATTTATCTACCACTGCTAGGTTATCAAACTCCAACCTTTATTAAATATTAGATATTTTATTTCTAATTCATTTAAATATCCGGGATATTACATTGATTATGGACTATTTGACCAATGTGATTGGATTTAATTTTAAATGGATGCATGAATGAATGAGTTTTATAAATGGGGTCTGCGTAACTCGTCTTTCTAATTTTTCTTATGTATAATTCTATCTCCCTCCTATGTACTTCCCCTTGACTGTTGATCAAGGTTTCTATTTATTATAAATAGTTTTGTAATAGAAATAGTTAGAATTATTTTGAAGAATTGGAGCAAAGGAGCAAGGAGCGCAAGAAGACTCATTTGTAATGGAGCCCAGATTTAAATGTAATAGTTATGTTTAATTTAATTTATTCTTGCACCCTAGGTTTGACCTTTTGGTTTACTTGGTGGCTCTGGTGAACCAAACTAGAATAAAAGTCCATAATCAATCCAAGTGGAATATAGTATTCTATATGTGCATGCTAATTATATATATTATATATTATCCAAACATTCTTCGCATGTTAAATAATATGACGCGTATTTTATATATATATGTGCATGCGTGCTAAATAAGATGAGACAATTAATATTAACAAACCCCTCAAGATGTAGAATAAATATTATTTATAAAATGAATTAAAATGTTTAATTCATGAATTAAAGGAGTTTAATTCAATTAAATAAAATTAGAATGGTTCTAATTTATTTATTCTACTATTAAAATATTAAGTTGTAACGTTCAAAGATATTTGGAATATCGAACGTCGCCTTCTAGCATGATAAAACGATAGAGTATCAAATAATCATTATAAGTTTGTTGTGTCACACAAGACTTATATTAATTTTTTGAGATGTTGTTTTATCACATTTGATGTTTATAAAAGAATTGAACATTACTGTTTTGTTGTGTCACACAAGGACGGTCTTTTTCTCTTCTAATATAAGAAAATGCTAGGTTGGACTTAACTTAGATAATTTTGATTTGGATGTGTCACACATGATCATAATAATCTAAGAGGCAAAATACAAGGAGTTACATGTTGATGTAATTGACAAGAAGTTGTCTACCTATTTATTTGTATATCGTTTGTTGTGTCACACAAGGCTATATACATTTGAAATATGATCTTTATTCTCACTAGCAAATCTTTAACTAGATTTGCCGAACTATATAAGGAGGGTAATATAGTTTGATGAAAAATAGTGGGAGATACCAATTTAAATAAAGACCTAATTTATTTTGGTAATTAATAAAATGAATGTATGCTAAAATGTTGTCTATTTTTCACATGCAGAATTTTACAAATGTCAAACTCACTATCACTGCGTAGCATACTTGATGCTAACAAACTGACCGGACCGAATTACACGGACTGGTTAAGGAATTTGAGAATTGTTCTCACTGCTGAAAAGCTTTCCTATGTCCTAAATTCGCCTGTCCCTGCAACTGTTGCAGTAAATGCCTCTGAGGAAGAAGTTGCTACTTTTAAGAAGTGGCAAGATGATGCAGTTGTGGTTCAATGCATCATGCTCGCATCCATGACTAACGAGCTTCAGCGTCAGCACGAAAAAATGGATGCTCCTACTATACTGCTGCACCTTAAAGATCTTTATGGTGAGCAAAGTAGGACTGCCAGATATCAGATATCTAAGGAGCTTTTCCGATCTCGGATGACCGAGGGCACTGCCGTTGAGACTCATGTCCTCAAGATGATCAATCTGATTGAACAACTTGGACAGTTAGGTTTTGTGATGGATGGGGAGTTGAGCCAAGATTTGATCTTGCAGTCACTCCCGGATACCTTCTCACAATTTGTTGTGAATTTTCACATGAATAAGTTGGACATCAGCTTGCCTGAGTTACTAAACATGTTGAAAACTGTGGATGGTCACTTCTCATCTAAAAAGAACCAAGTCTTATTGGTAGATGATTCTTCCAAGAAAAGGAAGAGGCCCAAGGGAACTTCCCAAAAGAAGAAATCCAAGAAGGCTAAGGGCAAGGCGAAAGTAAAGGATAATAAGAAGGCAGATCCAGATAACAAAGGAATATGCTTCCATTACAATAAGTCGGGTCACTGGAAAAGAAACTGTAAAGAGTATATTGCAAGTTTAAAGCAGAAGAAACTTGGAGAAGTTTCAACTGCAGATCAAGGTTTGTTCATGATTGAAATAAATCTTTCTGTAAGTCAAAGTTCTACTTGGGTATTAGATACCGGCTGTGGTTCTCACATATGTAATACTATGCAGGGACTAAGCAGAAGTAGAAAGCTAAACAAAGATGAAGTCATCCTGCGCGTGGGGAATGGAGCAAAGGTTGCTGCATTAGCCGTAGGAACTTATTGTTTAGTGTTGCCTACGGGCAAATCCATTAGTTTAAATAATTGTTATTATGTTCCAGTACTTATTAGAAACATTATTTCTATTCGTATGTTGGACAAGGATGGTTTTGAAATTATAATAAAGAACAACAGTTGTTCTATTTATAAAAATAATGTTTTATATGGTGTTGGTAATTTACTGAATGGACTTTACTTGCTTGACTTACAAGAAAATATATTGCAAATTGAACAAACTAAGAAAAGGAAAAGAGATAATGTAAATTATACTTTTTTGTGGCACTGTAGACTTGGTCATATTAATGAAACAAGATTAAACAAGTTGCATAAAGATGGGCTTTTAGAGCTATCTGATTATGAATCATATCCAACTTGTGAATCTTGTCTCATGGGTAAAATGACTAAATCTCCTTTTAGTGGAAAAGGAGAAAGAGTTACAGAGTTGTTAGAGTTGGTACACACAGATGTATGTGGACCTATGACAACGCATGCACAAGGAGGGTATTCATATTTTATTACTTTCACTGATGATCATTCAAGATTTGGATATGTGTATTTAATGAAATACAAGTCTGAATCATTTGAAAAGTTTAAAGAATTCAGAAGTGAAGTAGAGAAACAAACTGGCAAGAGTATTAAGATTCTTCGATCGGATCGAGGCGGTGAATACTTAAGCAATACGTTTCTAAATTATCTCAAAGAAAATGGTATAATCTCACAATGGACTCCACCAGGTACTCCACAAATGAATGGTGTATCTGAAAGGAGAAATCGAACATTGTTGGATATGGTTCGTTCCATGATGAGTTTACCGATCTTCTAGTTTCATTCTGGGGTTATGCCCTAGAAACGGCTGCATACTTACTTAACAAAGTACCTTCTAAATTTATTCCAAAGACTCCATATGAAGTATGGACAGGAAGGAAACCGAATCTTAAGTATGTTAAGATTTGGGGTTGTCCAGCTTATGTCAAAAGGTTTGAACATGATAAGCAAGAGACAAGATCTGATAAGTGTAAATTTGTGGGATACCCTAAAGAAACTGCAGGGTATTATTTCTATCATCCTATTGAGCAAAAGGTGTTTGCCGCAAAACATGTTACCTTCTTGGAAAATGAGTTTATCCTCGAAGGGGTCAGTGGGAGTAAGATAGACCTTGACGAAATTCAAGAACCACAAAACACTGTAGATCAAAGTGAGGTACCTAATGAAGTAACACAACCTAATGTACCACAACCTATTCGTAAATCTGGAAGAGTACCGAAGATACCTGAAAGGTATGGATTCATCATAGAAGATGATGATGAGGTACGCATCATAGATAATGATGATCCATGGACTTACGAAGAGACAATGAGTTGTAAAGACTCAGAGAAATGGCTAACAACCATGAAATCCGAGATGGACTCCATGTATGAGAACCAAGTATGGACTTTGGTTACTCCACCTGAGGGCATTAAGCCTATTGGGTGCAAATGGGTCTTTAAGAGAAAGACTGGAGCAGACGGCAAGGTAGAGACCTATAAGGCCCGATTGGTTGCAAAAGGTTTCAGACAAAGACAAGGTGTTGACTATGATGAAACCTTCTCACCAGTAGCAATGCTCAAGTCCATTCGGATTTTGCTTGCAATTGCAGGTTATCATGACTATGAGATCTGGCAAATGGACGTGAAAACGGCCTTCCTCAATGGGAAACTAGAAGAGGATGTATATATGATACAGCCAGAGGGATTTATTTCAAAGGTTGGAACAAATCAAGTCTGTAAGCTACAACGATCCATCTATGGATTGAAGCAAGCTTCTCGAAGATGGAACATCCGTTTTGATGAGATAATCAAAAGGTTTGATTTTATCAAAAACGAGGATGAACCATGTGTGTACAAGAAGGTTAGTGGGAGCGCTGTCACATTACTAGTATTATATGTTGATGATATATTACTAATAGGGAATGATGTTCCAATGCTACAGTCGATCAAGATTTGGTTATCTAAACACTTCTCCATGAAAGACTTGGGAGAAGCATCCTATATTTTGGGGATAAAGATCTATAGAGATAGATCTAAAAGGATGCTTGGCTTGTCCCAAGGAACGTACATTGATTCTATGCTAAAAAGCTTTAGCATGGAAGATTTCAAGAAAGGGCTCATGCCGATGGGTTCTGGAATACATCTCTCAAAGAAACAGGCCCCAAAGACACCTAAAGAGAGAGCCCGTATGAGTAAAATTCCTTATGCCTCGGCAATAGGATCTATCATGTACGGGACGATATATATTGTTAGTTCCCAATGACACGAAAGTAATCTAGAAGGGGGGGGGGGTTGAATAGATTCTTTTAAAATTTCTTCTCTTTGAAATTATCTTTCTTGATTAATTCTTAACCCGAAGTTTAACACAGCGGAATAAGGTTTAGTTAATCTTTTCTTGAAATGTTAAATTAATAAATCAACAAGCAAATATATGACAGATATAATAAATGAAAGACACCAAGAGAGAGACTCTGGGTTTTAAGTGGTTCAGAGCACACAATACTCCTACTCCACTGTTCTGCTCTCTCAGCAGCAAATCCACTAAGGATACTTTTACAAAAGCTGAATCACTAAGATTCCTTCAAGACCCGAAGTCTTGGAATTTTAGTTCACAAAGAACTTCACAAGTCTAACAGACTTGCTTACACTAGTTCACTAAGAACTTTCAAAGTCTAACCGACTTGCTTATATCAGTTCACAGAGAACTCTTCTGGATTGATGTATATTTGGATGTGCTACTAAGTTGCTTATCAGCTTGAATGTTTGAAGGGCTTAGTAGCAATGCAGACTTTCTTATCAGTTCAATCTTTTTCACTTCTTGTGTTCTTCTTTCTTTGTACAGTGCTGCATCTTTTCTTCTGCTGATCTTCGTATTTAAGAGGTAAGGGCTTCAGATTTCTTCCCGTTGGATCGTGTATTTCTTCCCGTTACCTCACAGAGGAGAGCTGCTGAATATTGTATTAATAAAGCTCATTAAATCTCTGATGAGACATTATTTGATCTGACCTGTTAGTCCATGCAAGTTTGTTTTCCTTTTTCCTCTGAGACAGAGATGTCAGACATAGGTTCCCACTAACTTTTATAGAGTCGTTTGGTCTTCCCAAACTATAGGTCTGATAGGACACAGTCTTCTGACTTTTCTGCCTTAAAAGTCTTCTTTCTGTTCCATAGTGCGCTTGGGTCAGACTCCTGACTTTTCTGACTTGATTGATTTGCAGAAGCTTCCTTTTTAGTTACTTTGATGAAGAGAAAAAATACTTGAATAGAATGGCTCCTGATCTGACAAACGTGATGTCTCCTTCCTTTTTGCTCAACGATCTTATATGATCAACTCTACGAATACCTTTGCTTACGTGATTGATCTGTAAAGGATCATCTCTTACTGATCATCGTAGAGTTTACTCAACTGTTAGAATGTTTGATCGTAGAGTCCAATTTAAGGTTTCTCGGAAAGAACAGTCTGGTTGGTCGTAGAGTCTTCTGGACCACAATCGTAGAGTCCATTCTACGATTGGTTGTCTTGATCGTAGAGTCTTCGGAAGCACAGTCGTAGAGTCCATTCTACGATTGGTTGCCTTAATCGTAGAGTCTGTTTGAATCGTAGAGTTTCATTGACACAAATCGTAGAGTTCTTTTTACGACTTTATTACATCAACAGATCAACCTAACAGTTTTGATCTATCTAAGTCTTAGTACAACACACAAGACTTTTATACAATTAATAATAGATCAACCTAACAGCTTTGATCTTATCTAATACAGCCCTTGTACATTATTTCTAATCATCAAATTTAATCATTCAATGTTCAACAATCTCCCCCAATTTGATGATGACAACATTATTAACAGATAGTGATTTAGAGCATATTAATATAGGCAAAATGCAAGAGTAATTGAATGCCTAATCATACAGTGAGCAGCTGTATTTTCAAGAGAAAAAATATGAATTTTATTGATGTTTTTGACAGATGATACAATTGAGAAAACAACAGAAAAAAATAACTTATCTCCTTCTGCTAGGAGGTCTCCTACCTTCTTCTTCCCTCTGCCTGAAGAATGCTCTCCTTTCTTCTTCAGCTTTTCTTAGTTCTTCTTCCCTCAACACAGCTTCTTCTTCTTTAATTTGAAACCATTCCTGTGAGCTAGAAGGTCTCATTGATGAGGAAGAAGGTCTTGCTGTTACCACCTCCTGTTGTGAGCCAGAAGTCCTCATAGTTGAGGAAGGAGGTCTTGCTGTCACCTCCTGTCTGGGACGAGATGGTACTGCTTCGAATCTAGGAGGATATATTGAAGTTTGAACCATCCTCATCCCTTGAGGTGCTCTTCCTCTTCTGCTGTGATCTGAGCTAGTTCTTGTTTGCTCTACTGTGCTCAGTTTCTTCTCCCCCTTGTTGGCATCATTAAGTGTTGCTACCTGTTCTGAAATTTGCTGGATGCCCTGAATAATTTCTTGAAGTTGGGTCTTAGTGGCAGCTACATCATCTTGGTGAGCTTGGAGTCTTTCGTTAGCCATGATTTGTTTTTGCTCCACCAATGAAAAAGTGTCATTCGATCGATGTTTTTGTTCTCTGATAGAGTCCTTCAAGGCAATGATTTCATTACTGAGGCGGGTGATAGATTTATTATTTGTTTCTTGAAGAATAACAATGGCCTGCTGATGTGAGTTCAAGGCGTGCAGAATAACTCTATCCCTTTCCTTGAGATTTTCAGAGACTGCTGCCGTTAGCTGCTTCAGTCTTGTGGAAAATTGGTTGTTCAGACCGGTAGAGAGACCATTGGCAGCATCAGTGATGTCGTCCATTCTACGTTGAAGGTTGTGGGATTTTGATGCCAGGTCGTTTTGTATCTCTGTATGGATATGGCTTGTCAAGTCAGTTAAGCCCTCAGATATAGGAAGCCGAGATACCTTGTCTAAAATTTCCTGGAGAAGTTGAGATGATTGTCCCTGGTCGGCCGTAGAGCTTGGAATATGAAAGTACTCGTGACCAGAGGTGGAGGGAATATCCTCGTATGTTAACAGGAGTCTTGAAGATGGAGCCGGAGGAATTGTTTGCTGAGTAGGCAGAATTTCAGGAGAGTCTGGAGGGTACTCTACGTTTTGATCATGTATGCTTTCTGGACCACCAATCGTAGATGGTGGGGACTCTACGATCGGGGAAATATGGGTCGTAGAGCTTGATGCAGGATGAGTACTTGTGGACTCCTCAAATTTATTGAACATATGTGAAGGTGTATGTTTTTGAATGAGGGTTTGAGGAATAAAATGTACCTTTTGCCCTAAAGTTTGTGAAAAGGGGCTGCTAGAGATGACCTTCTGGGCAAAGAACAGATTCTGAGGGTAGCCTTGAGCAATAATCATCACATTGGGATATGCTTTGAAGGTCCAGAAGAGTTGATCCCATGCATTGTGCACCAGAGCTCGGTGGAATGGCATTAGTGGCAAGAATTTTATCAGGCAGTTGAAGTTAAGGTGCCTTTGCTCATTTCTTCCAACGGCCACTATTTCAATGTCATCCTCTTCATCATCATTCATTGTGGCTGTAGGGATTGAAATGTCATCTTGAGTCTCCCCCTCAGCCAGAGCATCTGCTGGCTCAGGAATACTTGGAAGCTCCCCCTCAGCTTGAGCATCCATAGGCTCAACTGCTTCAGATGACTCCTTTTCTCCTGGAGTAAGGTCGTGTCTTTCAAGTAGCTCCCCCTTAGCTACTGAGCTTTTGTCGGCTAACTTTACTAGCCTTCTTCTCTTTTTCCTTGGCTCCTTTGGAATGACCTCTTCAGCTTCATATTTGCTGCGAGTCTCTCTTCGCAGATCTGAACTCTCATCCCCTGAAGCAGCCTTTTCTTCAGGAGCAGTAACAGGAGCCTCATTTGAAGATCCTTGAGGTTCTTCAAGCTCAAAAGCTCTTTTTCCTTTCCTTCTTCTGACAAGACCCGGAGAATGCCTGCTGACCTCCTGAGATTCTTCTTCAGCAGGAGTGTTCTTCAGAAGTGATGGCCCTGCACCACTCTGTGTACCTTCACTATCCCCTGACCGAGATAGTTTCCTATTTTCAACTGGGTTCCTCCTCCAGTTGTCAAAGAGTTTCTGGGTAATCCTTTTGTTGGTATTGAGGGCTTCTCCTTCATCATGCTCAATTAAATCCCCCAATGATGATCTAAGGAGAATGCTGATGAATCTTCCATAGAACATTTTTCTAGTGCCCTTAGCCTTTTCTGTATTTAGGACCCAATTTCCTATCCATTCCAGCAGCAAGGAGCCATAGTTGATGTTTGTCTTTTTGACTATGGCTGTCATTATTTTCAGCTGTATCTCACTGACTGAGTCATGGGCTGAATCTTTACAGAGGAGACATTTTCCTACAACATCAGCTAAAAACTCGTATTTCTGAGGAAATTCTTTCTTCTTCAACCCTTTCAGTGCTGGATTCTTTTGATGGTGCATTCTTCTCAGCCCTTCTTCGGTGCTCACCATACTTAGAGATGTCAGGCCCCCTTGCTTGAAACCTAGGGCTAGGTTGAATTCTTCAGCGGTGAGGTTGAGCGGAACTCCTTTTACAGTGGTGGTTAGAGTTCCATTGGCATAGGAACCATTTACGTAGAACTCTCGAACAAGCTTTGATAGAATCCTTGTATTTGTTCCCAACGCTTCTCGCAGTCCAGCTTTATCTAGCAACTGGATTATTCTTTTGAACTGCTTATCTGCTGTATCGAAGGCTTCAAAGTTGAGCTCATTTCCAGAAATAACTTGAGCAGGTGCCATTTGATCGTTTTTCTGAAACGAGAAGAACGGTTTATCTGAGAAATGATAACTTAGGGTTCGGGATTGAGAGAGAAAAGAGAGAGAGAGAGATATAGATTTTTGAACTTTGAAGAAATGAACGACGTGCAGTTTTCAAAGTATTTAAAACTTCCCTCTATGTTTGCTGAGACACGTTCGGATAGGCTCATTTCAGTTGGTTGATGACCATTTTACCCTTAGTTCCTCAGAGCTTTACGATCCTTAGTCACACAATGATTCTTTTGTTTTTCGTAGAGTTGTCTCTACGATTGAGGAATACTCTGCGATCCTTGGATTGAAAGTCGTTGAGTAAGTTCTACGATTCTTGGCTTGATGATCATCGAGTGAGCTCTACGATCTTGAGTATACTCTACGATCCTTGACAATTGTTGACTTGAGTTGAGCATGTCCATTACTTTTCTTGCACACTTTTGTTCCTCCAGAGTTAGTATCCTAAAGAAAACATACATTAAGGGTCTAGATTTAGCATTCCTAACTCACTTATTAGTTTATTAAATCTTGACTCATCTAAAGGCTTTGTAAAGACATCTGCTAGTTGATCTTCAGTTGGGATGTAGTGAAGTGATATATTTCCATTTTGTACATGATCCCTGATGAAATGATATCTTATATCTATGTGCTTAGTTCTAGAGTGCATAACAGGATTATGTGTTATAGCAATTGCACTAGTATTATCACAGTATATAGGGATAGATTTTAGCTCAAACCCATAGTCTGCAAGCTGAGTCTTCATCCATAGGATTTGTGCACAGCAACTGCTTGCAGCTATATATTCAGCTTCTGCAGTAGATGTTGATACTGAGTTCTGCTTTTTACTAAACCAAGAAACAAGTCTGTTGCCAAGCATCTGACAAGTTCCACTTGTGCTTTTTCTGTCTATTTTGCATCCTGCATAGTCAGCATCTGAGTATCCCACAAGATCAAAGGAGGACTCCTTGGGATACCATAATCCTAAATTTGGAGTTCCTTTAAGATACTTGAAAATTCTTTTCACAGCTAATAGATGTGACTCTTTGGGGTTAGTCTGAAATCTAGCACATATACATGTAGCAAACATTATATCTGGTCGACTCGCAGTATGATATAATAGTGAACCTATCATACCTCTGTACTGAGTGATTTCAGTGGATTTACCATTTTCATCTTTGTCAAGCTTGGTGGCAGGTGGCATAGGAGTCTTCATGATAGATGCAGATTCCATGCCATATTTCTTTAACAAGTCTTTGATATATTTGGCCTGATTAATGAATATGCCTTCATTTGTCTGCTTCACTTGTAGTCCAAGGAAGAAGTTGAGTTCTCCCATCAAGCTCATTTCAAATTTGCTCTGCATAAGCTTGGCAAATCTTTCACATAATTTTTCATCAGAGGAACCAAATATGATATCATCTACATAAATTTGAACTAGCAGTGTCTTATCCTTATGTTTCTTCAAAAATAAGGTAGTATCAATTCTTCCTCTAGTAAATCCCTTTTCAATGAGAAAGTTAGTCAAGGTTTCATACCATGCTCTAGGTGCTTGTTTTAGACCATATAGTGCTTTATCTAATTTATAGACATAATTTGAAAAAGTTGGATTGATGAAACATGGAGGTTGTTCCACGTAAACTTCTTCTTGGAGTTCCCCATTCAGAAAAGCACTCTTGACATCCATTTGGAAGACTTTGAACTTCATGTGAGCAGCATGGGCAAGGAAAGTCCTTATGGCTTCCAATCTGGCAACTGGAGCATATGTTTCATCGTAGTCAATTCCTTCTTCTTGAGAATATCCTTTGGCCACTAGTCTTGCTTTATTCCTTGTTATCACACCATTTTCATCCATCTTGTTTCTGAAAACCCATTTGGTGCCAATGACAGGTTTATGCTGAGGCCTGGCCACTAATCTCCAGACCTTGCTTCTTTCAAATTGATTTAGCTCCTCTTGCATGGCCTCTATCCAACTTGAATCTTCTAAGGCCTCTTCAATCTTCTTGGGTTCCTCTTGAGAGAGAAAGCTTAGGTAAAAGCATTCATTAGAGGTTGCAGCTCTAGTCTTGATTCCGGTGTTTGGATCTCCAATAATAAGATCTTGAGTGTGATCTTTGGTCCATTTTATTCTGCTAGGAACGTCTGTTCTGGTGCCCTCTTGTCTGAGTTCCTCTAAATCAGCTTCTGGTTCTGATTGTAAAGTTCCAGTGTCTGATGTGGTGTGCTCTACGATTTCCTCTCCTAGCTCAACGATTTCTGTCGCTGGTTCCATGGCCGTAGAGTCGGACTCTACGATTTTGAGTTCTTCGATCGTTGAGCTTGTGTCTGCCGACTCATTGAAAGGTGATCTTTTCTTTTCAGGATCTGATTCATCGAATGTGACGTGGATGGAGATTTCAACAGTTAGTGACTCCTTGTTGAACACTCTAAATGCTCTGCTATCTGTTGCATAACCAAGAAAGATTCCTTCATCTGATTTTGGTTGGAATTTGGTTAGATGCTTCTTGCCATTGTTGAGTATGTAACACAGGCAACCAAATGCATGAAAATAACTTATATTTGGCTTTCTTCCTTTCCATAATTCGTACGGAGTTTTCTTCAATGTTGAGTGTATGAGTGACCTGTTTTGAGTATAACATGCAATACTGATCAGCCCAGAAATATTCAGGGAGAGAAGCTGCTGCTAAGAGGGTTCTTCCTGCTTCAATAAGAGTTCTATTCTTCCTTTCTGCTACTCCATTTTGCTGAGGCGTTCTTGGGGCTGAGAAGTTGTGATTTATTCCATTTTCTTCACAAAACAAGTCCATTTCTGAGAAATCAAATTCTCGTCCATGATCACTTCTGATGGCCTTTATCTTTTCTCCCTTTTCATTCATGATCAGTCTGAAGAGCTTGATGAGATGTGAAATGGTTTCATCTTTGGAGCTTAGAAAGAATACCCATGTATATCTGGTGTAGTCATCAACTACAACTAGAGAGTATTTCTTTCCTCCGAGTCTGGTCGTAGATACTGGACCGAATAAATCCATGTGAAGTAGTTGAAGTGCTCTATCATTTGAGTTTGCTGATTTGCTTTGGAATGACGTCTTTGTTTGCTTTCCAAACTGACAAGCTTTGCAGGGCTTTTCTTTAATGAAGTTTAACTTTGGCAATCCTTTTACTAGATCTTTGGAGGCAAGCTTTGAAATGCTTTTGAAGTTAAGATGTGATAACCTCCTATGCCAGAGCCAGCACATATCTTCAGAGGCTTTAGCAAGAAAGCAGACAGTTTGTTCTGAACTTAATTTAGCAAGATTGACCACATAGACATTTCCTTCTCGAACTCCTTCTAGCTTTAGAGAATTTGTTTTCAAGTCTCTAACTTGACATTGGTTGTTGAGGAAGGTGACTTGATGTCCTTTATCACAGAGTTGACTTATACTTAGCAAGTTGTGCTTTAGTCCCTCAACATATGCTACTTTACTGAAAGATATTGCACCATTCCCAGTTGAGCCATAACCCCTGGTTTTCCCTGAGTTGTTGTCTCCAAAAATAACAGTAGGTCCATCTTTTTCTTTAAATTCTGATAGAAGAGCCTTATCTCCTGTCATGTGTCGTGAGCATCCACTGTCAAGATACCAGATGGATCTCTTTACCTGCATAACAAATCAATCTTCATTTTGGTACCCATATCTGTTTGGGTCCTACTTTGTTAGTACCTTTTGGGACCCAAATCTGTTTGATTTTAGATCCTTGCCTTCTATGATATCTTAACAAATATTTATCATTTTTATGAGGGTGCCTATGATTAATATGATATTGATAATGATATGTGTGTATTTGTGACTTTTTGTTCGTCCAGGACTTGTATGGATTATGATTTCTCATAGTCTTTTGCTGATCTACATTCTGCTTCCATACAACTCTACGATTCTCATGATTCGTAGAGTGAGTTTTGCTTGACTTATTTTTCAATTTTCTGAATCCAAGACCTGTGTGAGTTTTGTTAAAACTGATTGTAGGTTTAGCAGAATGTGAATAGGTGGTAGAATCTGAGGATTTGATGAACACAATTCCTTTATTAAAATTAAAGGATTTGCCTTCATTTATTTCCTTTGACTTCTCCATATTGGGTTCTGAGAATAAATTCTCAAATCCCAATCCTGATCTATCAGTCACATCTCTTTGACTTGAGATCAGGGTGTCCATAGACAAACTAGACTTGTTCCACATAGAAATAGTATTTTCTAGTTCCTGAATCTTGGAGACTAGTGAGGATTCTTTATATGTGCTCAACTCATTTATCTCTTTTAGTCTTTTATTCTCAGTTTCAAGATTAGAGTAAAGTTGTGCAGTTTGAACTGAGGCTTCTAATTCCATGCTTATTTTTTCTTTATCCTCTTTTAGATGAGAGTAATCTTTAGATAACCTTCTAAACAATTTTATATATTTGTGCAATTCTGTCATTAAGTCATGCATGCCTTCTCTAAGATCATCAATGCTTAAATCAGGAGAATAGAAATCAAATACCTCATCTATGATGAATTCCTTTTTGCTGCTTCCTTCTTCATTTGCCATTAAGCACAGATTGGCCTTCTGTGGCTCTTCATCATCACTTGACTCAGAGTTTAGTTCTTCTTCTGAATCACTCTAGGAGCCTTCAGCCATGAAGCTTTTGTCCTTCTTCTTTTGTTTATGGAAGCTTTTGAATTCTCTTTTTGGATTTGCTTTTGATTTGTCCCTCTTCACCTCTTCTCTCAATGGTTTTGGACATTTAGCAATGAAATGACCTGGCTTCTTGCAATTGTAGCAAAGGTCATTTGCTTGTTCTTTGCTGCTGTTGCTTCTGAACTTCTGAGATTTGTTTCTGTTGATGAATCTTTTAAAATGTCTGACTAGCATGGCAGCTCCTTCATCATCATTTGATTCATCTTTGTCAGAGTCAGAGATATCCTTGTGATTGCTTCTGTGAGTTGAGGTTGAGGCTTTAAGAGCAATGTTTTTCTCCTTCTTTCTTTCACCCGATAGATTTTCTGCTCTTTGATTTAGCTCCAGCTCATAGGTGAGAAGATTTCCATATAACTGTTGTACAGTCATCTCGTGCAAGTTCTTTGACTCTCGGATGACTGTGGTTTTGGCATCCCATTTGCTTGGCAGAGATCTCATGAATTTAATGATAAGATCTCTGTTTGGATAGATTTTTCCATAAGATCTGAGAGAGTTTAGTAGCAAGTTAAATCTCTCGTAGGTGGTTGTAATGTTTTCACCAGAGATATGAGTGAACATCTCATACTGTTGAACAAGCAGTGATTGCTTATTTTCTCTGACTTCTTCTGTTCCTTCATGCATGATCAACAAAGTTTGCCATACTTCTTGAGCTGTCTTGCAGTTGACAACGTTTTCAAATAGATCATCATCCAGAGATTGAAACAAGATGTTCTTAGCCCTTTTGTCTCTTTGAACATCCTTCTTTTCATTGTCCGTCCATTCGTCTCTTTTCTTTGCTACAAGCTTGCTTGGATCTTCAGTTGATAGTGCAAGCTTCATTGGTATGAATGGCCCATTCATCACTGTCTCGAATAGTTCATCATCTATAGCATCCATGTAAGCCTGCATACGAACTTTCCAGTTAGCAAATTTTTCTTTATTACACATAGGTGGTCGGTTACCTCCTCCGAGTTCCGATCCATTCTTGTTGAGTGCCATTTGATCTACTCAAGCTTGTAAGGCTTTAGATGTGAGAACCTGCTCTGATACCAATTGTTAGTTCCCAATGACACGAAAGTAATCTAGAAGGGGGGGGGGGGGGGGTTGAATAGATTCTTTTAAAATTTCTTCTCTTTGAAATTATCTTTCTTGATTAATTCTTAACCCGAAGTTTAACACAGCGGAATAAGATTTAGTTAATCTTTTCTTGAAATGTTAAATTAATAAATCAACAAGCAAATATATGACAGATATAATAAATGAAAGACACCAAGAGAGAGACTCTGGGTTTTAAGTGGTTCAGAGCACACAATACTCCTACTCCACTGTTCTGCTCTCTCAGCAACAAATCCACTAAGGATACTTTTACAAAAGCTGAATCACTAAGATTCCTTCAAGACCCGCAGTCTTGGAATTTTAGTTCACAAAGAACTTCACAAGTCTAACAGACTTGCTTACACTAGTTCACTAAGAACTTTCAAAGTCTAACCGACTTGCTTATATCAGTTCACAGAGAACTCTTCTGGATTGATGTATATTTGGATGTGCTACTAAGTTGCTTATCAGCTTGAATGTTTGAAGGGCTTAGTAGCAATGCAGACTTTCTTATCAGTTCAATCTTTTTCACTTCTTGCGTTCTTCTTTCTTTGTACAGTGCTGCATCTTTTCTTCTGCTGATCTTCGTATTTAAGAGGTAAGGGCTTCAGATTTCTTCCCGTTGGATCGTGTATTTCTTCCCGTTACCTCACAGAGGAGAGCTGCTGAATATTGTATTAATAAAGCTCATTAAATCTCTGATGAGACATTATTTGATCTGACCTGTTAGTCCATGCAAGTTTGTTTTCCTTTTTCCTCTGAGACAGAGATGTCAGACATAGGTTCCCACTAACTTTTATAGAGTCGTTTGGTCTTCCCGAACTATAGGTCTGATAGGACACAGTCTTCTGACTTTTCTGCCTTAAAAGTCTTCTTTCTGTTCCATAATGCGCTTGGGTCAGACTCCTGACTTTTCTGACTTGATTGATTTGCAGAAGCTTCCTTTTTAGTTACTTTGATGAAGAGAAAAAATACTTGAATAGAATGGCTCCTGATCTGACAAACGTGATGTCTCCTTCCTTTTTGCTCAACGATCTTATATGATCAACTCTACGAATACCTTTGCTTACGTGATTGATCTGTAAAGGATCATCTCTTACTGATCATCGTAGAGTTTACTCAACTGTTAGAATGTTTGATCGTAGAGTCCAATTTAAGGTTTCTCGGAAAGAACAGTCTGGTTGGTCGTAGAGTCTTCTGGACCACAATCGTAGAGTCCATTCTACGATTGGTTGTCTTGATCGTAGAGTCTTCGGAAGCACAGTCGTAGAGTCCATTCTACGATTGGTTGCCTTAATCGTAGAGTCTGTTTGAATCGTAGAGTTTCATTGACACAAATCGTAGAGTTCTTTTTACGACTTTATTACATCAACAGATCAACCTAACAGTTTTGATCTATCTAAGTCTTAGTACAACACATAAGACTTTTATACAATTAATAATAGATTAACCTAACAGCTTTGATCTTATCTAATACAGCCCTTGTACATTATTTCTAATCATCAAATTTAATCATTCAATGTTCAACATATACAAGACCTGATGTTGCTCACGCACTTAGTGTAACAAGTAGATATCAGTCTAATCCTGGAGAAGAACACTGGAAGGTAGTGAAAAATATCCTAAAGTACTTAAGAAGGACTAAGGATACATTTCTTATCTACGGTGGGTCTGATTTGAAACTAGAGGGCTATACAGACTCAAGTTTTCAAACTGACCGAGATGATAGTAAATCTGTTTCGGGTTATGTGTTTACCCTAAACGGTGGTGCAGTGAGTTGGAAAAGTTCCAAACAGCAAACAGTTGCTGATTCAGTGACAGAGGCAGAGTACATAGCTGCAAGTGAAGCTGCAAAGGAAGCTGTTTGGATGAAGAAGTTCATTACAGAACTTGGAGTGGTTCCTAGCATTCAAGGACCAGTGCCTTTATTTTGTGACAACACGGGAGCTGTTGCACAAGCCAAGAAACCCAAGTCTCATCAGAAATCCAAACACGTATTGTGGCGATTTCATTTGATTAGAGAAATCATTGAAAGAGGAGATGTCACCTTGGAGCGTGTTGACTCTCTTGACAACATAGCAGATCCATTTACTAAAGTTTTAACTCAAAAGCAGTTTGATCGTCACTTAGAGAAGATGGGTAATAGATACCATGGCGATTGGCTTTAGTGCAAGTGGGAGATTGAAAGTAGTATGCACACAAGCCAATCATATTTAATATGATGTAGCATATACTTTGTAATCTTATTCAATTATTAATAAAAGTTTATTTATACAAAGGCATTTTCTTTATCCATATTTAATAAGATAATATTAATTGTGATAAACCCATAGTTGTTGAGCAATGCTTTTAGAATCATGATGATGATCATGCTAATGAGATCTAAATTCAAGATAGCTCAAAACTAAAATTGTTCCTAATCGTGGGATCACTAAAATGGGGATTAGTGAATCCGGATAGATTAGTACATACTATGCTTGCTCTTATGAAGAGGATGATTGATCTCATAATCATTAGTGTAGAGACACTAAAGCAAGTATGTAGGTTCTTATTAGAGAATAAGTTCACTGAACGTGACTCGCTCAAGGAACACCTAATGGAGTCTTACTTGCCTGTCAATAGGAGTTCCTTTTGTGATAGTAGTACAAGTGATCCTTGGACTTGAGATCATCATAGTATCTTGTGTATGATGAATTATGTTTTGACATATTCCTTAAAACCTTTAGGGTATATCAAAGGGTATGATCGGATATAATAAGTCATACATGGAGATAGGTGAATGATCAACAAAGAATCTACCACTTCTAGTAAAAGAAGAGAATGTCCTATGCGATTCGATAAATGACAACTCAGTAGTCCTTGGCCAAGGCAGAATGAAAATTAGAAAGTAGTTTCTAATTTACGTTAATTAGAGTTATTCATTTAAGGATCTAAATGCATATAATCAAATAAAATAAGACTTGACAGTTATACCATGTCTTATATTTGATTGGGACGTTGTGAGGTAGAATGATTGAATTGTACGGTAACTATTCGCTGGATAGGTTCTTTTGTGATTAAATGTTGAAATCTATATTATCTGGAAAGTCGTTGATCGCTAAAGGGGCTTACCCTTATTATGCAATAAATATTATTTATTTAAATGAATTAAATAGTTTAATTTATTTATATAAATAAGATTAGAATAGTTCTAATTAATTTATTCTATAACAGGTTTAATATGGAGAACCTAAAGGGTCACACCGCAAAAGAAAAAATAATTATTTAAGAAGTAAATGGCATAATTGTAATAATGAATTAAGTATATTTAATTTATACTATGTGGATAGAATAAATTAAATAGCTTAATATTTATTATTTAGTATTTTGGAAATACTAATTATAAATTAATAAGAGGAGTCTTATTATTATTATTACTATTATTATTATTTAGTTCCTAAATGGTTTAGGAATTAATTAATAAGAGTACTCTCATAATTAATAATTAAGTTCCTAAATAGTTTAGGAATTATAATTATTATATTAAATCAATTAAGTTCCTAATTAGATTAGGAGTTTAATTAAAAACCCTATTCCTAAAGGTGTTAGGAGGATTTACTAAATCTATAAATAAGAGAAGTCTTATTATGGATTAGGGTTACACACATACACTTCCACAAGTATTGGGAGAGTACTCACATATTCTCTAGAGAGAGAAAATTAGGGTTTGCCATCACCCACTTCTTGGATTATTGTTATTATTTGGTGGATCACCTCTAGAGGTCAAACACTTGGGTGGCTAACGTTGATCATTGGAATCCAATCGGTGAAATTCAAGGAGATCGTGAAGGATTTGGAGGTGAACTTGTACCCGTTGAAGCTTTGAGTTCTACAAGGGTATATCTCTAACTTCTTCTTTATTAATTAATAATTGCGCATAAAGGTCGATCTTGGATTATGGTTTGTAAATTTTTTAAATTTGATTTTACCATGCTTCCGCTAATTTTATGCAATTTGATTGCGTCTATGATTTTTACAAACCAACATCAGGTATCTTCGGTACTAAACCAGATTTACGACTTGGTTGTGGTACAATAAGTTTATCTACTTGTACATATTCCTTCATTTTATCTGTAGTGTTTTGTGGTTCTTGAACTTATTCAAGATATATTTTACTCCCACTAACCCTTTAAGAAAAAACTCATTTTTCTATAAGGCAGCATGTTTCAAACAAACACTTTTTTAGTTAGTCGGATTATAGAAGTGATACCCTAAACTTTCTTTAGGATATCCCACAAGTTTACACTTATTAGATCATGTCTCTAGCTTATCTTTGTCAAACTTTTTGACATAAGCTGAACAATTCAAATCTTAACATGCTTAAGACTTGGTTTCCTCCCTATCCATGACTCATATGAAGTCTTAGGGACGGAATTTGAAGGTACCTTATTTAGTAAATATGCGATCGTTTCTAGAGCATAACCCTAGAAGGATACTGGAAGATCGGTAATACTCATTATGGATCATCACCATGTCCATTGTGAGAATACCATTTCGCTTGAGATGATCTAGAAACTTACTGCTTAAGTATTCCCTTCTTGATCTAATCGAAGAACTTTAATACTTTTGGCATTTAGTTTATATACTTCACTTTTGAATTCTTTGAACATTTCAAACGATTTGGATTTGTATTTCATTAAATACATATATCAAAATCTAGAATCATTAGTGAAAGTAATGAATGAATACCCTCCTCTCGCATTTGTTGTCATAGGTCCCACACACCACTGTGTGTACCATCTCTAACAACTCCGTAACTCGCTCTCCATGTCCAGTAAATGGAGATTTAGTCATATTATCCATGATACAAGATTCACAAGTTGTATTTGATTCATAATCAAAAGCTCTAAAAGCCTATCTTTATACAACTTATTTTAGTCTTGTTTCATTAGCATGACCGAGTTAACAGTATTGCATGAAGGTATGATTCATATCATCTATTTGCTTTTAGTTTGTTCAAATTTGGAATAATTTTCATATAAGTCAAGTATACAAAATCTATTAAGTAATCAACCAGTTCTAAAAAAACATTATCATTATAAATAGAACAACGATTGTTCATTGTTATAATTTCAAAAACCCTTCCTTGTCATCACATGGAACTGAAATAATATTTCTAAGAACTGGAACATAGTAACAACTTACTAACTTAATAGGCTTGCTCGTAGGCAATGCTAAATTATAAGTTCACATGGCTAATGCAGCAACCTTTACTTCATTTCCCAACACATGATTACTTATCATTTATTTAGCTTTCTACTTCTGCTTAGTCTCTGCAACGACTTGCATATGTGAGAGCACCATTCGATATCTAATACCTAAGTAGAACTTGACTTATAGAAAGTTCTATTTTATTATGAACAAATCTATATCTGTAGTTGAAGTTTCACTAAACTTCTTCTACTTAACTACTACAACTCTCTTGCAGTTGTTCTTCCAGTGTCCCAGCTTATCGCAATAAAAGCAAACTCTTTTGCCCTCGGGATCACTTTTGTTTATGTCCTTTGTTTAACCTTTCTTTTGCCTTCTACTCTTTTTGACTCCTCAGAAATACCTTTGGCCATCTTCCTCCGCTTAGAAGATTCATCTACAAGGAAAACTTGGTTTTTCTAGGAAGGAAAGTGACTCTCAACAGTCTTCAACATATTTAAGCAAATCAGTTAAACTGACTTCTAGCTTATTAATGTTTGAAGTTCACAACATATTGTGAATTAGAGTCAGTGAGTGACTGCAAGATCGAATCTTGAGTCAATCTCCATCATTGACAAAACTGGTTGTCCTAATTGATCAATCCAATTGATCATCTTTAGGACATGTGTCTTTTACTGTAGTGCCATTGGTTATTATAGATCGGAAGAGCTCCTTAGATATCTTATATTTAGTTAACCTATTTTGCTCACCATACAACTATTGAATGTGCAGCAATATAGTAGGTGCATCCATTTTCTCGTGTTGACGTTGTAACTCGATACTTATGGATGCGAGCATGACGCATTGAGCCACCTTTGCATCATCTTGCCATTTCATAAAAATAGCAATCTCTTCCTCAGAGGCTTAGTCTACAACGTTTGTAGGAATAGACAAATTAAGGACATTTGCTAGCTTTTCAGCATTGAGAACTATTCTCAAATTTGTTTAATCAATCCGAACAATTCGGTTCGATTAATTGTTAGCATACATTATGCTATGCAGTGTTAGTGAATTAAACAGAACAATATTCTTTAAGTGAATTAATAACAACATTAATATGCATTCATTTTATTAATTACCAAAATAAATTAGGTCTTTACTTAAAATGGTGTCTCCCACTATTTTCATCAAATTATATTACCCTCTTTATATAGTTCGACAAATTTAGTTAAAAATTTGCTAGTGAGAATAAGGATCCTAT
The DNA here is from genome assembly GCA_947179155.2 of Hedera helix. Classification (NCBI taxonomy): domain Eukaryota; kingdom Viridiplantae; phylum Streptophyta; class Magnoliopsida; order Apiales; family Araliaceae; genus Hedera; species Hedera helix. The sequence continues at coordinate 26,779,790 of OX359266.1, forward strand.
TTCAAATGTATATAGCCTTGTGTGACACAACAAACGATATATAAATAAATAGGTAGACAACTCTTGTCAATTACATTAACATGTAACTCCTTTTATTTTGCCTCTTAGATTATTATGATCATGTGTGACACATCCAAATCAAAATTATCCAAGTTAAGTCCAACCTAGCATTTTCTTATATTAGAAGAGAAAAAGACCGTCATTGTGTGACACAACAAAACAGTAATGTTCAATTCTTTTTATAAACATCAAATGTGATAAAACAACATTTCAAAAAATTAATATAAGTCTTGTGTGACACAACAAACTTATAATGATTATTTGATACTCTATCGTTTTACCATGCTAGAAGGCGACGTTCGATATGTTTAATAAATATCTTTGAACGTTACAACTTAATATTATGAGTAGTAGAATAAATAAATTAGAACAATTCTAATTTTATTTAATTGAATTAAACTCCTTTAATTCATGAATTAAACATTTTAATTCATTTTATAAATAATATTTATTCTACATCATGAGAGGTTTATTAATATTAATTGTCTCATCTTGTTTAGCGCACATGCACATATATATATAAAATACGCGTCATATTAATTAACATGCGAAGCATGTTTGATAATATATAATATATATATATAAATAAGCATGCACATATAGAATACTATATTCTACTTGGATTGATTATGGACTTTTATTCTAGTTTGGTTTATTCGAGCCACCAAATAAACCAATGGTCAAACCTAGGGTGCAAGAATAAATTAAATTAAATGTAACTATTACATTTAAATTCGAGCTCCATTACAAATGGGTCTTCATGCGCTCCTTGCTTCTTTGCTCCAATTGTTCAAAATAATTCTAATTAATCCTATTACAAATTATTTACAATAAATAGAAACCTTGATCAACAGTCAAGGGGAAGTACATAGGAGGGAGATAGAATTATACATAAGAAAAATTAGAAAGACGAGGTACGCAGACCCCATTTATTAAAACTCATTCATTCATGCATTTAATTTAAAATTAAATCCAATCACATTGGTCAATAGTCCATAATCAATCCCATTTATTATCATATATATCAACATATATATTAATAAATAATATTCATCTCATAAATTAAATAAAACATTCCATATATGTATTGGTATCATTTAATGGGCAATTTAAAGTTGCATGAAATCTAATTTCTTAATTAAAATAAATCTTTTATTATAATTATAAAATCATGTAAAAATAAACTATTTATTTTTAATATATTTTTGTAATTTTTTGGATTTTTAAAATAACCCAAAATAAACCTTTTATTTTTTAATTTTAAAAATCTGCTTAAAAATACAAAAATAATTAAAAAATCCGAAAGTTGCAATATTACGAAATTGCCATTGAAAAACCCGGATTTGCAATATTTACAGAATTGCCACCGCGCCTTTTAATTACAGAATTGCCATTGTGCCAAAATTACAAAACTGCCCCCGGTCCTTTCCGCGCAACGCGCGTAACCAGTACCCTGCGCAATGCGTTTGGTCCAGCGACCCGCGCCACGCGCGCCCCATGCCGTGTTGGCAATTGTAGCATCCGCGCAATGTGTAATATCCCAAATATTTCAAAAGTGATCTAACAAGATCTAAGCAATGTTGTCAATTCAAAACCTAAGAAGGATTGCTCAAGCATACCTTGAGCTATCTGAAAGAATATATACGACTCGAAACTACGATCCTATAAAACTAAGAGGTTAAATTCTTTAACCTAAACTATGTGTTATGTGATTAGTAAAGCTTGAATTGAGCTTTTAAATGTGTTGTATGAAATATCTATGTGTAGGATTTTGTGTTTTGGTTTAAGTAGTTAACCTTAACACTTATTAAAAATCAGAAGTCAATTTAGGACAAAAACCTAAATTGGGAAAAAAGTTAAAACCTAAACCCTAGGGTCTAAACCCTAGAAAATAACCTAGGCCCTTGAGCAAAATGTGAAGGTTAAATTGACATTCCATTTAAGGATTCAACCTTCCCACGATTTGAAAACACGTAACAGTCAATAAAAGTTTTTCTCGAAAAACGTGCACAAGCACTATTCACGAGGTGACGTTTTTCATTCGTTTGACTGTTTCTTTCATTTGTAGGACTTCTTGTATTTCACGATATAGTGTTAATAGATGTCAGGGAATCAATAAAATTTTCTGGAGAAAAAGACAAAAATGTCAGGATTTACGAGAAAATATTTGTCGTCTTTTTTGACTGTTCTTTTCGATATATTGATATATCGTATTACACGAAATAGCATTTATATGAAGTATAGATATTAATTAGCCAATAAAAGTTTTACTCGAAAAGCGTGTAAAACACTATTCATTTGGAAATTTTTCTTCCGAATTTTGAAAATTCACATTCCTGAATAGCATTTTTATTGACAGTAGATGCATTTTGACCAATAAAATTTTTACCCAAAAAAATTTATGGAGATTACTATTCATGTATACGGGATGAATACGTAGCGAATACGGAAGGAATACGAGAATAATAACAGTATATTGTAATGTATAATACGAGGATTATACGAAAGATTATACGAGATTAATACGAGAATAATACGAGGTATCATACCAGTAGAATACGAATATTATACGATGTATTATACGGAAGAAATACGTATAAATACTAATGTATTATACTATTTAATTAATTAGTTGAAATCAAACTAGGTTATGTGTAACTAAGTTAGTGTAACTAAACTAGGGAGAACTAGCACGATTACACTAACTGAAAAAGAACTAGCACGATTTGTTTTGAACTAAATCCAAGTGAAAATGAATGGACCAATTAGAAGAAGGGTGATGTAAGCGATGATGCAAGCGCTAGGGAGAAAAGTCTAAAAGGCCCTTGGTCTTTTAAACTAATGACCAAACTACCCCGACCCTTGGTTTTCCTATAAATAGAAGGCTTAAGTTCATTAGTTCTTTACCATTTTGAAAGCTAAAGAGCAAATATAGAGAGAGTTCTTGTGAGACAAGAATCAATTGCAAAGAAATAGTTAAAGCTTGCAATAATAAAAGGTACGATTCTTAATCGTTATTATGCTTAAAGTTTTATTTTATCGATGAGGCTCAAGAACATAAGTCGTAGCCATGTACGATTTTTCGTTCTCCGTGTTCCTTATGACTTGAGCAAGTCGTTGTTATGTCAAATTTCATTTCATAGTTTAAAGTTAAAGAACATACGTCGTATCCATGTACGGTTTATCCGTTCTCCGTGTTCTTCGTATGTTCTGGAGTATTATTATAAATTGTTATAATTAAGTAAACACGTCGTTATAATGACCAAATTTTGTCAATTATAAAGTGTTATAATCACATATGTAAGCAGTTATAATGCTCAAATTATTTCAAGTATGAAATCCAAAAGCTCAAGAACATAAGTCGTTACCATGTACGATTTTTCGTTCTTCGTGTTCTTCGTGTGTTCTTGAGCAAAAGTCATAATTTCTACATAAGTAGGTTTATGATTTGGTAATTTAGTGTTATGGGATGATGAAACATGATGGCCTTGCTAAATAATGCTTGTGGCATCAAGTTTTAGTAGTTGAAACGAAGAACGATGAAACTTTGTTCTTCGTGTTCTTCGATTCGTTCTTCGTGTTCTTGAGAAAAAGTCATAAAATCTTATATAAGTAGGTTTATGATTTTGTTATTTTTATGTTATGAAGTGATACGGAGTGTTAGAATATGTTATCTTAGCAAATTAATGCTTGAGGTATCATGTTTTACCAATCGGATCAAAGAAAGTTAAGCTTAATATACTCGCAGAATATTTTTGCTAAAATCCGAAATTTTAAAGTCTTAATATGCCTTATAAACCTAAATGAAAGTTGTAGATCATGAAATTCTAAGCAATTTAGACTCAAGAATCACTCAAAAATGTTTCTGTATGACAAAGTTATGGCTGTCGCAATAAAATAGGTCGAAGCTGAATTTTTTTTAAGGACCATTCGGATCCTAGCACTTAAAATTAGGATTTTGAGTTCGCCACTTAACGAAATGATTCCACCAATGCAAATAGTTTAGTTAAGTTATTCTAAGACTTATTCAAAAGGAAAATTTGATAAACTAACGTTCGGGGTCGCGTAACCCTTTTTGTAGGCGTTTAACGATTTCCCGGGAAACCCTAACACGGTTTCAAGGCAAGTCTTCTAACTCTTGCTATGTGCTACTTGTGTAGTATTGTTAAAATGATAAATGAGATGTGTAATGTCATGTTATTATGTAATAGATGATATGTGAAGTCTTTAACTGATGTTTACAAGCCTTCTAACTGTTATGCGTTATGTTTACGATTTATGAACATGATTTATACACTTTGTGTGTCAATGTGATATAAATTGATGGAACGTGAGTTATATGTGATATTAAATAGAGAATTATGTTCAATCAATGCATGTTAAAGTTTATATGAAAGCATAAACTGCGTATGTGTTGTATGTTAGACTTGCTGAGCCGTCGTGCTCATTCTTGCGAATAAAATCTTATTTACAGATTAAAGATGAACGTTAAGAAGATTATGAACATAAAGATGAAGAGTAGATTAGGTTTTCATGTTTATTACTTGTATTTGTATAAGTCATAACGACTTTTGTAATACGAACAAACAAACATGTAACCGAATATTGAATGAATGATATATATTATTATCATCAGAATGTTGTTATGTCTTTATTTTGATATAACCTAGAATTGTTAAGACTTAACATAGTATTGATAATGATCTACTTATCTGGATGAGGATCGGTAAATAACTTGTGAGTGCTGTACATCTGAGACAGGACTAAGCGATGTTGACTGGTCAAATCCATCGTTAAGGTTCCTCGGACCCAGGTATAACTCGTTATTACTATTCTGAATACCATATAAGTAGGATTATTGATATGAAGAGATATCACTATAAACAAATATGTTTCGAATGAGGGTTTTAACTAGTTAGGTAATGTTCTGTACGGAAAGAGAATTTTGCACCGGACAAAGATCCAACCATTTGTCACGGATAAAGATGCAAACATTTATCACGGGTGAAGATACAAACATTCACCGCGGGATTCTCTGTTCCCAAGAGCCGTCCTAATGATTTAATGCCGTGGATGTTGGAACATGTAAAGTTATAGAATATTTAAATCCTAAGGTTAAAATCAGACCGTTATATATGGTTTTATCCATTTATACGGATGAAATACAAGTTGATACTTGTATACTTATGAGACTGTGATCAAGTTAAGATCCAGGGACAAAGTTAAGAAAATTTTTAATGTATAGTCTAAAATAAGACTAATTCAACCAATATGATTATGGGATCATTGGTTAAGTTGATAGATGTATGAAATTAACGCACAAGGTCCGCCGCAGGTAAAAGTGCGGGGATTTTGGGGGCGTTACACAATGCGCGCATAGCATCTTTCCGCGCAATGCGCGCCGTGTACTGTTACTGTAGCAGTCGCGGAATTTTAAAAAAAACTTTTTTTTTCTTTTCAAAACCCAATTTTTGCAATTGATTTTCAAAACCCATGATTCTATACAATAAATTATGCCCAATAAATTGTTCTAAACACATACCCATACACATATGAAATTAAAACAATTAATAATTCGCATAAGTTTGGCTCTTGATGCCACTGTTGGGTTTGCAAAAATATGGCATACATATAATCAAATTATATAAGCACAACGGAAGCAATAAAAATCAGATTTTAAAATTTTTGTACAAACCAATAACCCGGATCTTTCTTATGCGACTATTATTAATTGAGGAAGAATAAAAGAATTTATACCTTTGTAGAACCAAGCTTCCACGGGTACAAGTTCATCTCCCTTTGATCCTTCACGTTCTTATTCAAATTCACCGATTAGATTCTATGGATCAATGTTAGCTCCCCAAGTGTTGAGCCTCTAGAGGCGATCCACCAAGAGATCTATGCATTAAAGAAATGGATTTTTGGTTTCTCCAAACCATGGGTGGCTAGCCCTAATTCTCTCTCTCTCTCTAACTCTTAGATCTAGAGAATTATGGAGTACTCTCTCTCTCCTAATGAAAGAGTGTGTAACCTTGATCTATGATAAGACTCCTCTTATTTATAGATCTAGTCAACCCTCCTAAACTATTTAGGATTAGGGTTTTAATTTAATTCCCAATATAATTAGGAACTAAATTAATTAATTACAATTCCTAAACCATTTAGGAACTTAATTATTTAATAATGAGAGTACTTCTTATTAATTAATTATTATAATTATAATTCCTGTAATATCCCAGATATTTTCAAGATTTTAAATAATATCTTAATTGATTTTATTAAATGTTAATGTTTAAAACCTAGAATTTGAGAAGTAAGATGTGTAGAAAATGAGTGAACATTTTTTTTTACATAAGGTATTTGTTAGAAAATTAAATGTGGAAATATTTTAACGATGCTTGTAGAGAATTTATTAAGAAAATAAATTCAATTGAAAAGTGAAGGTGATTATATTAATATATATACCTAGAGTTGAGTTTGTTAGTCAAACAAGATGATGTGTGAAGTAAATTAAGTACTCAATTAAACTAATAAATTAATTAGTTTAAAAATGGAGTAAGAAGGAAAGACATAAAATATAATTAATTAAGTTAATTATATTAGTTAAGGTTTAAAGTTATTGTGAAGCTAGAATGATTGTCTAGAATGACAATATTAAGAAATTAAATTAATTAAGTAATTAACTTAATTATTAAGTTGTTGTATAGAGTCCATTAATGGATTTAAGCAAGCCCAATATTTGAATGGTTGAAATTCTTGTTGGTAATTATAGAGATCCAAATAACTTTAAGGATCTAGCCTCATGAAGAGTCCAAGTAATTTAATTACTACTAGTGGACTAGCCCAAAAGAATTATAGATGTTAGCCCAATATGAGAATATTGATATGAAGTGGGTAATTAAATAATAAGCCAAATGTTATGTTGATTATAGTCCAAGAGGTAATTAATATAAGTCAAATTAAATTAATTACCTAGCCCAAGTTATAAAGATGTGTGAGTTGTGTTGGGTAGCCCAAATAATTAAATAAGGGAGTCCAATGTAAAATAAACTAGTAGCCCAAATACTTAAAAGTCCAATGTTGGTCAAAGTGTTGAGAAATATTGTTAAGTGTAGAGAATTAACTAATGTAGGGTTAATTGAATAACCCTAGTTGGTAGACAAGAGAGAGTATTAACCAAACATTGGTTAATTGTTAGGTGAATGAATGTGATGATGAGAATTAACTATGGATGAGTTAATTGAGTAACCCTAGGTAGTAAATAAATTAAAGATTTAACTATGCATGGGTTAGTTGTAGGAAGAATATTATAGATACAATTATGTGTGTATATAATTCACCAAGGTAGAATTGGTAGGTAACCATGTGTTGCATGTTGTAGAGAATTAACCATACCTTGGTTAATTGTTAGTAGAAATTGCAAGTATTATATATAGATATGTATATATAATAAAAATAAAGGGAAAAAGGTGGAGTGTTGACCAAACATGGGGTCCCACTTGGAGATTGAGTAAAAATGTATGTTGCTTGTATTCAATTTAAATTGGTCAATTCAAGCTATGATGTAATTTAAATAAAAGGTTATTGGTGAATATGTAGAGATATATATGTAGTAGGTATATGAATTGGTAGAGAGTTAACCAATGTTGGTTAAATGAATTAACCAATGGGTGGTTCACCAACCTTAGTCAATAAAGATGATCAATTCTTATGAATTTATGTTTTAGAGAACTAACCATTGTTGGGTTACTTATTAACCTTAAGTGGTAATAAAAATAAAATCTTAACCAATGTTAGATATGTATGTATACTTGATTGTAGAGCATTAACCTTACTTGGGTTATTTGGTGGAAGATGTATGTATGATCAATTGATGAGCTTGGACCATGGTTGATAGTTAGGTCAACATAGGTTACAAGAGTAAGAGTTTTAACCATACATGAGTTAAGTGTTGGAGAATGATTGCTTCAAAATTACTCCACTTAGTTGCTTCACTCAACTTCCATAAATCAATCCAAGCAAAGGTCATTCATTTAATAATTAAACTTGATTTGATCTTTTGCAAGTATTGGTGATATTATAGACTTACAATAATTGTAAGTATCAATTTTGGTAGTCTATAAATAGAAGAGTAGTAAGAGAAAGCTAGAGTTGGCTCATTTGTTAGTAGATCAAATATTATAGAGAGAGAGGTTCTAGAGAAAAGCTAGAGAGCTTGTGAGTTAGTGTGCTAATGTTCACTCAAGAAGAAGGAAGGGGAGGAGTCCTAGCAAGATATACAAGAAGAAGAAGAAGAAGAATATTCAAATCCAAGAGGTTGAAAAGTGTTCTAACTCTTCTTTAGTGCATTTTTATAATTTATATAAGTTTTAAACGGTCAAAATATATTTTTTTAACCGATCAAAAGTTATTTTGATGATCTAGAAGTCTAAATCTATGATATATAGGTAGATTCATGGTTTGATAGGTTTAAATCATGAATTGGTATGAGTGGTATGCAAATAAATGGAAGAAAATTCCATATTGTGATTACCGGTAAAACCCTAGGTGGTTCGACCTTTAAATTTCGTGTCAAACGTTTTCAAAAATGTGATTGAACCATGAAATATTGTAAAACAAGAAGTTAGGAAGACAACAACACTAAGTTGGTGTCATTTGGATGTGTAGAGTTTATTATATTCAAGTTTGAACCATTAAAACCAAGGATTTGTGATTTTAGTTTTCACTTTGTCCTTGTGAGCCGTTTTTAGCCTAGTTCCGTTCGGAATTTGGATTTGTGATATAAAGAGAAGTTGTAGAGGGGGAAATTCGGATGAGAATGGACTCAAGAATCACTCCAAAATGTTTTAAAATGAAGAAGTTATGGCTGTCGGAGCGTCGGAAGGTCGAGCAGTCAAAAAAATTGACTTTCGGACAAAATGGCTGACGCAGCCACGTCAGGACTGACGCTGCTGCGTCAGAACAATCTACTAAGCATATTTTTGGTGCTCCGGGTCGGGTCGGGTCGGTCTGGGACGGTTCGGGTCGGTCCGGGTCGAGTTTTCTTTGAAAAATTAAGTTGAAATAAGTGTAAAATGAATGTGTTTGGTTATTAAACCAATATATATGAAATCCATTAATGATTAATTGGTAACTAAATGTTTAAAATAAAGACTAAAGTTAACACAATTAAAAAGTTAACTATTGGTATTATTTAACGTGTATTTAAAATATTATTAAATGATTAATAATATTAGTATGTGATTAAAATATTATTAAATTGTTAATAACATTAATAAATTATTAAAATATTATTAAATGATAAATAATATTAGTAAGAGATTATAATATTATTAAATGGTTAATAATATTAATAAGTGATTAAAATATTATTAAATGGATGATACTATTAATAAGTGATTAAAATATTATTAAATAGTTAATAATATTAATAAGTGATTAAAATATTATTAAATGATTAATAATATTAATAAATGATTAAAATATTATTAAATAGTTGATAATATTAATAAGTGATTAAAATATTATTAAATGGTTGATAATATTAAGAAGTGATTAAAATATTATTAAATGGATAATAATATTAATAAGTGATTAAAATATTATTAAATGGTTAATAATATTAATAAGTGATTAAAATATTATTAAATTATTAATAATATTAGTAAAGGATTAAAATATTATTAAAGGGTGAATAATATTAATAAGAGATTAAAATATTATTAAATGATTAATAATATTTGAATGTAGTTATATATTATCAAAGGTAGATAATATTTTTAGATATTTGGTACGTTATTAAATGTTCAAATCATTAAGTTTTGTAAAAGAAGAAAGTTAAATTGAATTAAATCAATATAATTAGTCCTTTGTGATTAATTTACGCAGCTTATTAAAAGTAAGTCGTACGAAGAACGTGTAGTGAAGGCGTAAGTTGGTCAAGTGTACCGACGTGTCCAAACTAGATTTTGGCTAGGATTTTTGTCCGAAACTTAAAAGTTCATTTGTCGGACAACTAAAGAATTAATAATTTGAAATTAAGGTCTTAAGTTAGGACTAATTAATAGTCCTGGTAGCTAATAATTATGTCAATTTGTTATATAAATTGTAGGTTGAGCAAATGACGCAAATATGCATAAATGGTAGAAGCTACCAGGCAAGTTTTTCAGAACTTGCTCCTATGTGCATTAATATGCTATAATGTGATTTATATTGATAATATGAAGATATATTGATAATGTTTGTGGTAGATGAACATCATGTGGTATGACTACATAAAAACTATGTATAAGAATGAAGCATGATTTGCAAAGTGCTAGTTGATGATTATATGTGATGCATGAGAGGTATGAAATGTTATTAATATGAAAAGCATGATGTAAGATTAAGATACAAAGCATGTATATTATGTGAATTATGTAACGTGTTATGTGTAACTGTTAAACTTGCTGGGCCGTCGTGCTCACTCTTGCCTAAACCAATATTTTCAGATAGTGCAAGTTAGTTGAAGTTCTCGATAAAGATCAAGGAACAGGAAAACATTATACTTTCACTAAAGATCTAAATGTCTATTGTAGATATCAGTCCGAATTGGACAGGTAAATGATTGTGTAGTGTAATACTTAGTTGGTATATTATATGAGTGTTAAATACTCAATTTGATTGTAATAGAATGTCGTATCATGTATGATATTGAGACATAATAGGAATGTATAAAGATTGCAATTCTGGAATAGAAAGAGAAGTTGTAAAATTGTAAATAAATGATTATTTAGCAATTATAATATTATTGTAATTCATGAACAATAAGGAAAATGTAGTACTCGTGTTGAACCGGATCCGAGGTTAAAGTAACCCGGATTTGGGGTCGTCACAATTCCTAAACTACTTAGAAACTTAATTATTTAATAGTAATATTACTACTTATTAATTAATTCCTAAACCATTTAGGAACTAAATAATAATACTAGTAATAATAATAATAGTAATAATAATAATAATAATAAGACTCTTCTTATTAATTTATAATTAGTATTTCTAAAATACTAAATTATAAATATTAAGCTATTTAATTTATTCTATCACCAAAGTATAAATTAAATATACTTAATTTATTATTACAATTATGCCATCCACTTCTAAAATAAATATTACTCTTTTGCGGTGTGACCCTTTAGGTTCTCCATATTAAACCGGTTGTATAATAAATAAATTAGAACAATTCTAATTCATTTATTACAAATTAATTCTTTAATTCAGAATAAATAATTATTCCACAGTAAGGGTAAGCCCCCTTAGCGATTAGTCGACTTTCCAGATAATATAGATTTCAACATTTGATCGTAAAAGAACCTTTCAACAAATAGTTACCGTACAATTCAATCCTTCTACCATACAATGTCCCAATCAAATATAAGACACGGAATTTCTGTCAAGTCTTATTTATTTGATTATATGCATTTCAATTCACAAATACACAACTCTAGTTAATGTAAATTAGAAACTCCTTTCTAATTCCATTCAACCCTGGCCAGGGATTTCTGAGTTGTCACTTATTGCATCGCATAGGACATTCTCTCCCTTTACTGGAAGTGGTAGATCCTTTGTTGACCATTCATCTATCTCCATGTGTACCTTATTATACTTAAGCACATCCTTTGATATACCAATAGGTCTTAAGGAATATGTCAAAGTATAACTTAGTACACACAATATACTAAGATGATCTCAAGTTTAAGGATCACTTGTACGACTATCACATAAGGAACTCCTATTGACAGACGAGTAAAACTCCATTAGGTGTTCCTTGAGCGAGTCACGTTCAGTGAACTTATTCTCTAATAAGCACCTACATACTTGCTTTAGTGTCTCTACACAAATGATTATGAGATCAATCATCCTCTTCATAAGAGCAAGCATAGTATGTACCAATCTATCCGAATCTACTAATCCCCTTTTTAGTGATCCAACGATTAGGAACAATTTTAGTTTTGAGCTAGCTTGAATTTAGATCTCATTAGCATGATCCTCATCATGGTTTTAAAAGTATTGCTCGAAAACAATGGGTTTATCCATTTGATTAATTCAAGTAATTAATCATGAATAAAGAAATGCCTTGATACTTTTATTAATAAATGAACAAGATTACAAAGTATATGCTTATCACATCAAATGTGATTGGCTTGAGGGCATTTTACTTTCAATTGCTCCTTTTTGAGGATAACCGAAGTGTAACGAAGTAATATGACTCATAATCACCTATTTGTTTGCAAATCTAGAGGAAATAGCGAAAAAATAGCAAGTTTCCTCAAATGAAGACTTGTGCGCGTTGTACACATTTTTTTCGATGCGAGAGTTATAGGATTGCTCCTTTTGAGGATAACCGAAGTGTAACAAAGTAATATGACTCCTAATCACCTATTTGTCTGCAAATTTTGAGGAAATAACGAACCGAATAGTAAGTTTCCTCAAATGAAGACTTGCGTACGTTGTACGCATTGTTTTCAATGCGAGTTTGATAGGATTTCTCCCTTTGAGGATAACTGAAGTGTAACGAAGTAATATGACTCATAATCACCTATTTGTTTGCAAATCTTTAGGATATTACGAACCTAATAGCATGTATCCTTAAATGAAGACTTGCGTACGTTGTATGCCTTGTTTTCAATGCTAGGGTGCTAGGATTGCTCCTTTTGAGGATAACCGAAGTGTAACGAAGTAATATGACTCCTAATCACCTATTTGTTTACAAATCTTGAGGAAATAACGAACCGAATAACAAGTTTCCTCAAATGAATACTTGCATACGTTGTACGCATTATTTTCAATGCGAGAGTGATAGGATTGCTCCTTTTGAGGATAACCGAAGTGTAACGAAGTAATATGACTCCTAATCACCTATTTGTTTGCAAATCTTGAGGAAATAACGAACCGAATAGCAAGTTTCCTCAAATGAAGACTTGCATAAGTTGTACGCATTGTTTTCAATGCGAGAGTGATAGGATTGCTCCTTTTGAGGATAACCGAAGTGTAACAAAGTAATATGACTCCTAATCACCTATTTGTTTGCAAATCTTGAGGAAATAACGAACCTAATAGCAAGTTTCCTCAAATGAAGACTTTTGCGCGTTGTACGGATTGTTTTCGATGCGAGAGTTACAGGATTGCTCCTTTTGAGGATAACATAAGTGTAACAAAGTAATATGACTCCTAATCACCTATTTGTTTGCAAATTTTGAGAAAATAACGAACCGAATAGAAAGTTTCCTCAAATGAAGACTTGCGTACGTTGTATGCATTGCTTTCAATGCGTGTTTGATAGAATTTCTCCCTTTGAGGATAACTAAAGTGTAACGAAGTAATATTACTACTAATCACCTATTTGTTTGCAAATCTTGAGGAAATAAGGAACCGAATAGCAAGTTTTCTCAAATGAAGACTTGCGTACGTTGTACGCATTGTTTTCAATGCGAGAGTGATAGGATAGCTCCTTTTGAGGATAACCGAAGCACAACGAAGTAATATGACTCCTAATCACCTATTTGTTTGCAAATCTTGGGGAAATAACGAACCGAATAGCAAGTCTCCTCAAATGAAGACTTGCGTACGTTGTACGCGTTGTTTTCAATGCGAGAGTGATAGGATTGCTCCTTTTGAGGATAACCGAAGTGTAACGAAGTAATATGACTCCTAATCACCTATTTGTTTGCAAATTTTGAGGAAATAAAGAACCAAATAGCAAGTTTCCTCAAATGAAGACTTGCGTACGTTGTACGCATTGTTTTCAATGCATGAGTGATAGGAGTGCTCCTTTTGACGCTAACTGAAGTATAACGAAGTAATATGACTCTTAATCACCTATTTGTTTGGAAATTTAGAGGAAATAACGAACCGAATAGCAAGTTTCCTCAAATGAAGACTTGCGTACGTTGTACGCATTGTATTTAATACGAGAGTGATAGGATTGCTCCTTTTGAGGATAACCGAAGTGTAACGAAGTAATGTGACTCCTAATCACCTATTTGTTGCAAATCTTGAGGAAATAACGAACCGAATAGCAAGTTTCCTAAAATGAAGACTTGCGTACGTTGTACGCATTGTATTCAATCTGAGAGTGATTGGATTGCTCCTTTTGAGGATAACTGAAGTGTAACAAAGTAATATGACTCCAAATTGTTGGTTTGTAATATTCATAGACGCAATCACATTGCACAAAATAGCGGAAGCATGGTAAAATCAAATTTAAAATTTTGCAAACCATAATCCAGGATCGACCTTTATGCGCAACTATTAATTAATAAAGAAGAAGTTAGAGATATACCCTTGTAAAACTCAAAGCTTCAACGGGTACAAGTTCACCTCCAAATCCTTCGCGTTCTCCTTGAATTTCACCGATTGGATTCCAATGATCAATGTTAGCCACCCAAGTGTTTGACCTCTAGAGGTGATCCACCAAGAAATAACAATAATTCAAGAAGTGGGTGATGACAAATCCTAGTTTTCTCTCTCTAGAGAGTATGTGAGTACTCTCCCATAACTTATGGTAGTGTATGTGTGTAACCTTAATCCATAATAAGAATTCTCTTATTTATAGATTTAGTAAACCCTTCTAACACCGTTAGGAATAGTGTTTTTAATTAAACTCCTAATCTAATTAGGAACTTAATTGATTTAATATAATAATTATAATTCCTAAACTATTTAGGAACTTAATTATTAATTATGAGAGTACTCTTATTAATTAATTCCTAAACCATTTAGGAACTAAATAATAATGATAATAGTAATAATAATAATAAGACTCCTCTTATTAATTTATAATTAGTATTTCCAAAATACTAAATAATAAATATTAAGCTATTTAATTTATTCTATCCACATAGTATAAATTAAATATACTTAATTCATTATTACAATTATGCCATTTACTTCTTAAATAATTATTTTCCTTTTGCGGTGTGACCCTTTAGGTTCTCCATATTAAACCGATTATAGAATAAATTAATTAGAACTATTCTAATCTTATTTATATAAATAAATTAAACTATTTAATTCATTTAAATAAATAATATTTATTCCATAATAAGGGTAAGCCCCCTTAGCGATCAACGACTTTTCAGATAATATAGAATTCAACATTTAATCACAAAAGAACCTATTCAGCGAATAGTTACCGTACAATTCAATCCTTCTACCTCGCAACGTCCCAATCAAATATAAGACATGGTATAACTGTCAAGTCTTATTTTTATTTGATTATATGCATTCCAATCCTTAAATGAATAACTCTAATTAATGTAAATTAGAAACTACTTTCTAATTTTCATTCTGCCTTGGCCAAGGACTACTGAGTTGTCATTTATCGAATCACATAGGACATTCTCTTCTTTTACTAGAAGTGGTAGATTCTTTGTTGATCATTCACCTATCTCCATGTATGACTTATTATATCCGATCATACCCTTTGATACACCCTAAAAGTTTTAAGGAATATGTCAAAACATAATTCATCATACACAAGATAATATGATGATCTCAAGTCCAAGGATCACTTGTACTACTATCACAAAAGGAACTCCTATTGACAGGCAAGTAAGACTCCATTAGGTGTTCCTTGAGCGAGTTACGTTCAGTGAACTTATTCTCTAATAAGCACCTACATACTTGCTTTAGTGTCTCTACATAAATGATTATGAGATCAATCATTCTCTTCATAAGAGCAATCATAGTATGTACTAATCTATCCGGATTCACTAATCCCTATTTAAGTGATCCAACGATTAGGAACAATTTTAGTTTTGAGCTATCTTGAATTTAGATCTCATTAGCATTATCCTCATCATGGTTCTAAAAGCATTGCTAAAAAACTATGGGTTTATCCATTTGATTAATTCAAGTAATTAATCATGAATAAATAAATGCCTTGATACTTTTATTAATAAACGAACAAGATTACAAAGTATATGCTTATCACATTAAAAGTGATTGGCTTGAGGGCATACTACTTTCACTAATCACATATTTCTTTGCAAATCTTGAGGAAATAACGAACAAAATAACATGTTTCCTCAAATGAAGACTTGCGTACGTTGTACGCATTGTGTTCAATGCGAGAGTGATATGATTGCTCCTTTTGAGGATAACCGAAGTGTAACGAAGTAATATGACTCTTAATCACCTATTTGTTTGCAAATCTAGAGGAAATAACGAAAAAATAGCAAGTTTCCTCAAATGAAGACTTGTGCGCGTTGTACGCATTGTTTTCAATGCGAGAGTCACAGGATTGCTCCTTTTGAGGATAACAGAAGTGTACCAAAGTAATATGACTCCTAATCACGTATTTTTTGTAAATTTTCAGAAAATAAAGAACCAAATATCAATTTTCCTCCACTGAAGACTTGCGTACGTTGTACGCATTGTTTTCAATGCGTGTTTGATAGGATTTTTCCCTTTGAGGATAACTGAAGTGTAACAAAGTAATATGACTCCTAATCACCTATTTGTTTGCAAATCTTGAGGAAATAACGAACCGAATATCAAGTTTCCTCAAATGAAGACTTGCGTACGTTGTACGTATTGTTTTCAATGCGAGAGTGATATGATTGATCCTTTTGAGGATAACCGAAGTGTAACGAAGTAATATGACTAATAATCACCTATGTGTTTACAAATCTGGAGGAAATAACGAACTGAATAGCAAGTTTCCTCAAATGCAGACTTGTGTACGTTGTACGTATTGTTTTCAATGTGTGTTTGATAGGATTTCTCCCTTTGAGGATAACTGAAGTGTAACGAAGTAATATGACTCATAATCACCTATTTGTTTGCAAATTTTGAGGAAATAACGAACCGAATAACATGTTTCCTCAAATAAAGACTTGCGTACATTGTACGCATTGTTTTCAATGCGAGAGTGATAAGATTGCTCCTTTTGAGGATAACCGTAGTGTAACGAAGTAATATGACTCCTAGTCACCTATTTGTTTGCAAATCTTGAGGAAATAACGAACCGAATAGCAAGTTTCCTCAAATGAAGACTTGCGTACGTTGTACGCATTGTTTTCAATGCAAGAGTGATATGATTGCTCCTTTTGAAGATAACCGTTGTGTAACGAAGTAATATGACTCCTAATAACCTATTTGTTTGCAAATCTTGAGGAAATAACGAACCGAATAGCAAGTTTCCTCAAATGAAGACTTGCGTACGTTGTACGCATTGAGAACAATGCAAGGGTGACATGATTGCTCCTTTTGAGGATAACCGAAGTGTAACGAAGTAATATGACTCCTAATCACCTATTTGTTTGCCAATCTGGAGGAAATAACGAACCGAATAGCAAGTTTCCTCAAATGAAGTCTTGGGTACGTTGTACGCATTGTTGTCAATGCGAGAGTGATAGCATTGCTCCTTTTGAGGATAACCGAAGCATAACGAAGTAATATGACTCCTAATCACCTATTTGTTTGCAAAGCTTGGGGAAATAACGAACCGAATCGCAAGCCTCCTCAAATGAAGACTTGCGTACGTTGTACGCATTGTTTTCAATGCGAGAGTGATAGGATTGCTCCTTTTGAGAATAACCGATGTGTAACGAAGTAATATGACTCCTAATCACCTATTTGTTTGCAAATTTTGAGGAAATAACGATCCGAATAGCAAGTTTCCTCAAATGAGGACTTGCGTACGTTGTACGCATTGTTTTCAATGCCAGAGTGATAGGATTGCTCCTTTTAAGGATAACTGAAGCATAACGAAGTAATATGACTCCTAATCACCTATTTGTTTGCAAATCTTGGGGAAATAACGAACCGAATAGCAAGTCTCCTCAAATGAAGACTTGCGTATGTTGTACACATTGTTTTCAATGCGAGAGTGATAGGATTGCTCCTTTTGAGGATAGCCGAAGTGAAACGAAGTAATGTGACTACTAATCACCTATTTGTTTGCAAATTTTGAGGAAATAACGAACCGAATAGCAAGTTTCCTCAAATGAAGACTTGCGTACGTTGTACGCATTGTATTTAATGCGAGAGTGATAGGATTGCTCCTTTTGAGGATAATCGAAGTGTAACGAAGTAATATGACTCCTAATCACCTATTTGTTTGCAAATCTTGAGGAAATAACGAACCGAATAGCAAGTTTCCTAAAATAAATACTTGCGTACGTTATACGCATTGTATTGAATCAGAGAGTGATAGATTTGCTCCTTTTGAGGATAACTGAAGTGTAACAAAATAATATGACTCCTAATCACCTATTTCTTTGCAAATGTTGAGGAAATAACGAACCGAATAACAAGTTTCCTCAAATGAAGACATGTGTACATTGTACGCATTGTTTTTAATGCGTGTTTGATAGGATTTCTCCCTTATAGGATAACCGAAATGTAACGAAGTAATATGACTCCTAATCACCTATTTGTTTGCAAATCTTGAGGAAATAACGAACCGAATAGCTAGTTTCCACAAATGAAGACTTGCGTACGTTGTACGCATTGTTTTCAATGCGAGAGTGATAGGATTCATCCTTTTGAGGATAACCGAAGTGTAACGAAGTAATATGACTAATAATCACCTATTTGTTTACAAATCTGGAGGAAATAACGAACTGAATAGCAAGTTTCCTCAAATGCAGACTTGCGTACATTGTACACATTGTTTTCAATGCGTGTTTGATAGGATTTCTCCCTTTGAGGATAACTGAAGTGTAACGAAGGAATATGACTCCTACTCACCTATTTGTTTGCAAATTTTGAGGAAATAACGAACCGAATAGCAGGTTTCCTCAAATGAAGACTTACGTACGTTGTACGCATTGTTTTCAATGCAAGAGTGATAGGATTGCTCCTTTTGAGGATAACCGAAGTGTAACGAAGTAATATGACTCCTAATCACCTATTTGTTTGCAAATTTGGAGGAAATAACGAACCGAATAGCAAGTTTCCTCAAATGAAGACTTATGTACGTTGTACGCATTGTTCTCAATACGAGAGAGATAGAATTGCTCCTTTTGAGGATAAACGAAGTAATATGACTCCTAATCACCTATTTGTTTGCAAATCTTGAGGAAATAACGAACTGAATAGCAAGTTTCCTCAAATGAAGACTTGCGTACATTGTACGCATTGTTTTCAATGCGAGAGTGATAAGATTGATCCTTTTGAGGCTAACCGAAGTGTAACGAAGTCATTTGACTAATAAACACCTATTTGTTTACAAATCTGGAAGAAATAACGAACTGAATAGCAAGTTTCCTCAAATGCAGACTTGCGTACGTTGTACGCATTGTTTTCAATGCGTGTTTGATAGGATTTCTCCCTTTGAGGATAACTGAAGTGTAACGAAGTAATATGACTCCTAATCACCTATTCGTTTCCAAATTTTGAGGAAATAACGAACCGAATAGCAAGTTTCCTCAAATGAAGACTTGTGTACGTTGTACGCATTGTCTTCAATGCGAGAGTGATAGGATTGCTCCTTTTCAGGATAACCGAAGTGTAACCAAGTAATATGACTCCTAATCACCTATTTGTTTGCAAATCTTGAGGAAATAACGAACCGAATATCAAGTTTCCTCAGATGAAGACTTACGTACGTTGTACGCATTGTTTTCAATGCGAGAGTGATATGAGTGCTCCTTTTGAGGATAACCGAAGTGTAACGAAGTAATATGACTCCTAATCACCTATTTGTTTGCAAATCTTGAGGAAATAACGAACCAAATAGCAAGTCACCTCAAATGATGACTCGCGTACGTTTTACGCATTGTTTTCAATACGAGAGTGATAGGATTGCTCCTTTTGAGGATAACCGAAGAGTAACGAGGTAATATGACTCCTAATAACCTATTTGTTTGTAAATCTTGAGGAAATAACGAACCGAATAGCAAGTCTCCTCAAATGAAGACTTGCGTACGTTGTACGCATTGTTTTCAATGCGAGAGTGATAGGATTGCTCCTTTTGAGGATAACCGAACTGTAACGAAGTAATATGACTCCTAATCACCTATTTGTTTGCAAATCTTGAGGAAATAACGAACCGAAAAGCAAGTTTCCTCAAATGAAGACTTGCGTACGTTGTACGCATTGTTTTCAACGCGTGTTTGATAGGATTTCTCCCTTTGAGGAAAACTGAAGTGTAACGATGTAATATGACTCCTAATCACCTATTTGTTTGCAAATCGTGAGGAAATAACGAACCGAATAGCAAGTTTCCTCAAATGAAGACTTACGTACGTTGTACGCATTGTTTTCAATGCGAGGGTGATAGGATTTTTCCTTTTCAAGATAACCGAGGTGTAACGAAGTAATATGACTCCTAATCACCTATTTCTTTGCAAATCATGAGGAAATAACGAACCGAATAACAAGTTTCCTTATATGAAGACTTGCGTACGTTGTACGCATTGTTTTCAATGCGAGAGTCACATGATTGCTCCTTTTGATGATAACAGAAGTGTAACAAAGTAATATGACTCCTAATCACCTATTTGTTTGAAAATTTTGAGGAAATAACGAACCGAATAGCAAGTTTCCTCAAATGAATACTTGCATACGTTGTACCCACTGTTTAAAAACGCGTGTTTGATAGGATTTCTCCCTTTGAGGATAACCGAAGTGTAACGAAGTAATATGACTCCTAATCACCTATTTGTTTGCAAATCTGGAGGAAATAACGAACCGAATAGCAAGTTTCCTCAAATGAAGACTTGCGTACGTTGTACGCATTGTTCTCAATGCGAGAGTGATAGGATTGCTCCTTTTGAGGATAACCGAAGTGTAACGAAGTAATATGACTCCTAATCACCTATTTGTTTGCAAATCTTGAGGAAATAACGAACCGAATAGCAAGTCTCCTCAAATGAAGACTTGAGTACGTTGTACGCATTGTTTTCAATGCGAGAGTGATAGAATTGCTCCTTTTGAGGATAACCGAAGCATAACGAAGTAATATGACTACTAATCACCTATTTGTTTGCACATCTTGGGGAAATAACGAACCGAATAGCAAGCCTCCTCAAATGAAGACTTGCGTATGTTGTACGCACTGTTTTCAATGCGAGAGTGATAGGATTGCTCCTTTTGAGGATAACCGAAGTGTAATGAAGTCATATGACTCCTAATCACCTATTTGTTTGCGAATTTTGAGGAAATAACGAACCGAATAGCAAATTTCCTCAAATGAGGACTTGCGTACGTTGTACGCATTGTTTTCAATGTCAGAGTTATAGGATTGCTCCTTTTGAGGATAACTGAAGCATAACGAAGTGATATGACTCCTAATCACCTATTTGTTTGCAAATCTTGGGGAAATAACGAACCGAATAGCAAGCCTCCTCAAATGAAGAATTGCGTACGTTGTACGCATTGTTTTCAATGCGAGAGTGATAGGATTGCTCCTTTTGAGGATAACCGAAGTGTAACGAAGTAATATGACTCCTAATCACCTATTTGTTTGCAAATTTGGAGGAAATAACGAACCGAATAGCAAGTTTCCTCAAATGAAGACTTATGTACGTTGTACGCATTGTTCTCAATACGAGAGAGATAGAATTGCTCCTTTTGAGGATAAACGAAGTAATATGACTCCTAATCACCTATTTGTTTGCAAATCTTGAGGAAATAACGAACTGAATAGCAAGTTTCCTCAAATGAAGACTTGCGTACATTGTACGCATTGTTTTCAATGCGAGAGTGATAAGATTGATCCTTTTGAGGCTAACCGAAGTGTAACGAAGTCATTTGACTAATAAACACCTATTTGTTTACAAATCTGGAAGAAATAACGAACTGAATAGCAAGTTTCCTCAAATGCAGACTTGCGTACGTTGTACGCATTGTTTTCAATGCGTGTTTGATAGGATTTCTCCCTTTGAGGATAACTGAAGTGTAACGAAGTAATATGACTCCTAATCACCTATTCGTTTCCAAATTTTGAGGAAATAACGAACCGAATAGCAAGTTTCCTCAAATGAAGACTTGCGTACATTGTATGCATTGTTTTCAATGCGAGAGTGATAGGATTGCTCCTTTTCAGGATAACCGAAGTGTAACGAAGTAATATGACTCCTAATCACCTATTTGTTTGCAAATCTTGAGGAAATAACGAACCGAATATCAAGTTTCCTCAGATGAAGACTTACGTACGTTGTACGCATTGTTTTCAATGCGAGAGTGATATGAGTGCTCCTTTTGAGGATAACCGAAGTGTAACGAAGTAATATGACTCCTAATCACCTATTTGTTTGCAAATCTTGAGGAAATAACGAACCAAATAGCAAGTCACCTCAAATGATGACTCGCGTACGTTTTACGCATTGTTTTCAATACGAGAGTGATAGGATTGCTCCTTTTGAGGATAACCGAAGAGTAACGAGGTAATATGACTCCTAATAACCTATTTGTTTGTAAATCTTGAGGAAATAACGAACCGAATAGCAAGTCTCCTCAAATGAAGGCTCGCGTACGTTGTACGCATTGTTTTCAATGCGAGAGTGATAGGATTGCTCCTTTTGAGGATAACCGAACTGTAACGAAGTAATATGACTCCTAATCACCTATTTGTTTGCAAATCTTGAGGAAATAACGAACCGAAAAGCAAGTTTCCTCAAATGAAGACTTGCGTACGTTGTACGCATTGTTTTCAACGCGTGTTTGATAGGATTTCTCCCTTTGAGGAAAACTGAAGTGTAACGATGTAATATGACTCCTAATCACCTATTTGTTTGCAAATCGTGAGGAAATAACGAACCGAATAGCAAGTTTCCTCAAATGAAGACTTACGTACGTTGTACGCATTGTTTTCAATGCGAGGGTGATAGGATTTTTCCTTTTCAAGATAACCGAGGTGTAACGAAGTAATATGACTCCTAATCACCTATTTCTTTGCAAATCATGAGGAAATAACGAACCGAATAACAAGTTTCCTTATATGAAGACTTGCGTACGTTGTACGCATTGTTTTCAATGCGAGAGTCACATGATTGCTCCTTTTGATGATAACAGAAGTGTAACAAAGTAATATGACTCCTAATCACCTATTTGTTTGAAAATTTTGAGGAAATAACGAACCGAATAGCAAGTTTCCTCAAATGAATACTTGCATACGTTGTACCCACTGTTTAAAAACGCGTGTTTGATAGGATTTCTCCCTTTGAGGATAACCGAAGTGTAACGAAGTAATATGACTCCTAATCACCTATTTGTTTGCAAATCTGGAGGAAATAACGAACCGAATAGCAAGTTTCCTCAAATGAAGACTTGCGTACGTTGTACGCATTGTTCTCAATGCGAGAGTGATAGGATTGCTCCTTTTGAGGATAACCGAAGTGTAACGAAGTAATATGACTCCTAATCACCTATTTGTTTGCAAATCTTGAGGAAATAACGAACCGAATAGCAAGTCTCCTCAAATGAAGACTTGAGTACGTTGTACGCATTGTTTTCAATGCGAGAGTGATAGAATTGCTCCTTTTGAGGATAACCGAAGCATAACGAAGTAATATGACTACTAATCACCTATTTGTTTGCACATCTTGGGGAAATAACGAACCGAATAGCAAGCCTCCTCAAATGAAGACTTGCGTATGTTGTACGCACTGTTTTCAATGCGAGAGTGATAGGATTGCTCCTTTTGAGGATAACCGAAGTGTAATGAAGTCATATGACTCCTAATCACCTATTTGTTTGCGAATTTTGAGGAAATAACGAACCGAATAGCAAATTTCCTCAAATGAGGACTTGCGTACGTTGTACGCATTGTTTTCAATGTCAGAGTTATAGGATTGCTCCTTTTGAGGATAACTGAAGCATAACGAAGTGATATGACTCCTAATCACCTATTTGTTTGCAAATCTTGGGGAAATAACGAACCGAATAGCAAGCCTCCTCAAATGAAGAATTGCGTACGTTGTACGCATTGTTTTCAATGCGAGAGTGATAGGATTGCTCCTTTTGAGGATAACCGAAGTGTAACGAAGTAATATGACTCTTAATCACCTATTTGTTTGCAAATCTTGAGGAAATAACGAACCGAATAGCAAGTCTCCTCAAATGAAGACTTGAGTACGTTGTACGCATTGTTTTCAATGCGAGAGTGATAGGATTGATCCTTTTGAGGATAACCGAAGTGTAACGAAGTAATATGACTCCTAATCACGTATTTGTTTGCAAATTTTCAGGAAATAACGAACCGAATATCAAGTTTCCTCCAATGAAGACTTGCGTACGTTGTACGCATTATTTTCAATGCGTGTTTGATAGTATTTTTCCCTTTGAGGATAACTGAAGTGTAACAAAGTAATATGACCCCTAATCACCTATTTGTTTGCAAATCTTGAGGAAATAACGAACCAAATACCAAGTTTGCTCAAATGAAGACATGTGTACGTTGTATGCATTGTTTTCAATGCGTGTTTGATAGGATTTCTCCCTTTAAGGATAACTGAAATGTAACGAAGTAATATAACTCCCAATCACCTATTTGTTTGCAAATCTTGAGGAAATTACGAACCGAATAGCAAGTTTTCTCAAATGAAGACTTGTGTATGTTGTACGCATTGTTTTCAATGCAAGAGTGATAGGATTGATTCTTTTGAGGATAACCGAAGTGTAACGAAGTAATATGACTAATAATCACCTATTTGTTTACAAATCAGGAGGAAATAATGAACTGAATAGCAAGTTTCCTCAAATGCAGACTTGCGTACGTTGTGCGCATTGTTTTTAATGCGTGTTTGATAGGATTTCTCCCTTTGAGGATAACTGAAGTGTGACGAAGTAATATGACTCCTAATCACTTACTTGTTTGCAAATTTTGAGCAAATAACGAACCGAATAGCAGGTTTCCTAAAATGAAGACTTGCGTACGTTGTACGCATTGTTTTCAATGCGAGAGTGATAGGATTGCTCCTTTTGAAGATAAACGTAGTGTAACAAAGTAATATGACTCCTAATAACCTATTTGTTTGCAAATCTTGAGGAAATAACGAACCGAATAGCAAGTTTCCTCAAATGAAGACTTGCGTACGTTGTACGCATTGTTCTCAATGCAAGAGTGATAGGATTCCTCCTTTTGAGGATAACCGAAGCATACCGAAGTAATATGACTCCTAATCACCTATTTGTTTGCAAATCTTGGGGAAATAACGAACCGAATAGCAAGCCTCCTCAAATGAAGACTTGCGTACGTTGTACGCATTGTTTTCAATGCGAGAGTGATAGGATTGCTCCTTTTGAGGATAACCGATGTGTAACGAAGTAATATGACTCCTAATCACCTATTTGTTTGCAAATTTTGAGGAAATAACGAACCGAGTAGCAAGTTTCCTCAAATGAGGACTTGCGTACGTTGTACGGATTGTTTTCAATGCCAGAGTGATAGGATTGCTCCTTTTGAGGATAACTGAAGCATAACGAAGTAATATGACTCCTAATCACCTATTTGTTTGCAAATCTTGGGGAAATAACGAACCGAATAGCAAGTCTCCTCAAATGAAGACTTGCGTATGTTGTACACATTGTTTTCAATGCGAGAGTGATAGGATTGCTCCTTTTGAGGATAACCGAAGTGTAACGAAGTAATGTGACTCCTAATCACCTATTTGTTTGCAAATTTTGAGGAAATAACGAACCGAATAGCAAGTTTCCTCAAATGAAGACTTGCGTACGTTGTACGCATTGTATTTAATGCGAGAGTGATAGGATTGCTCCTTTTGAGGATAATCGAAGTGTAACGAAGTAATATGACTCCTAATCACCTATTTGTTGGCAAATCTTGAGGAAATAACGAACCGAATAGCAAGTTTCCTAAAATAAATACTTGCGTATGTTGTACGCATTGTATTGAATCAGAGAGTGATAGGATTGCTCCTTTTTAGGATAACTGAAGTGTAACAAAATAATATGACTCCTAATCACCTATTTCTTTGCAAATCTTAAGGAAATAACGAACCGAATAACAAGTTTCCTCAAATGAAGACATGTGTACGTTGTACGCATTGTTTTTAATGCGTGTTTGATAGGATTTCTCCCTTTAAGGATAACCGAAATGTAACGAAGTAATATGACTCCTAATCACCTATTTGTTTGCAAATCTTGAGGAAATAACGAACCGAATAGCTAGTTTCCTCAAATGAAGACTTGCGTACGTTGTACGCTTTGTTTTCAATGCGAGAGTGATAGGATTGATCCTTTTGAGGATAACCCAAGTGTAACGAAGTAATATGACTAATAATCACCTATTTGTTTACAAATCTGGAGGAAATAACGAACTGAATAGCAAGTTTCCTCAAATGCAGACTTGCGTACGTTGTACACATTGTTTTCAATGCGTGTTTGATAGGATTTCTCCCTTTGAGGATAACTGAAGTGTAACGAAGGAATATGACTCCTAATCACCTATTTGTTTGCAAAATTTGAGGAAATAACGAACCGAATAGCAGGTTTCCTCAAATGAAGACTTACGTACGTTGTACGCATTGTTTTCAATGCAAGAGTGATAGGATTGCTCATTTTGAGGATAACCGAAGTGTAACGAAGTAATATGACTCCTAATCACCTATTTGTTTGCAAATTTGGAGGAAATAACGAACCGAATAGCAAGTTTCCTCAAATGAAGACTTACGTACGTTGTACGCATTGTTCTCAATACGAGAGAGATAGAATTGCTCCTTTTGAGGATAAACGAAGTAATATGACTCATAATCACCTATTTGTTTGCAAATCTTGGGGAAATAACGAACCGAATAGCAAGTTTCCTCAAATGAAGACTTACGTATGTTGTATGCACTGTTTTCAATGCGAGAGTGGTAGGATTACTCCTTTTGAGCATAACCGATGTGCGACGAAGTAATATGACTCCTAATCACCTATTTGTTTGCTAATCTTGAGGAAATAACGAACCGAATAGCAAGTTTCCTCAAATGAAGGCATCCGGACGTTGTACGCATTATTTTCAAAGCGAGAGTGATAGGATTGCTCCTTTTGAGGATAACCGAAGTGTAACGAAGTAATATGACTCCTAATCACCTATTCGTTTGCAAATTTTGAGGAAATAACGAACCCAATAGCGAGTTACCTCAAATGAAGACTTGCGTACGTTGTACGCATTGTTTTCAATGCAAGAGTGATAGGATTGCTCCTTTTGAGGATAACCGAAGTGTAACGAAGTAATATGACTCCTAATCACCTATTTGTTTGCAAATTTGGAGGAAATAACGAACCGAATAGCAAGTTTTCTCAAATGAAGACTTACGTACGTTGTAAGCATTGTTCTCAATGCGAGAGTGATAGAATTGCTCCTTTTGAGGATAACCGAAGCATAACGAAGTAATATGACTCCTAATCACCTATTTGTTTGCACATCTTGGGGAAATAACGAACCGAATAGCAAGCCTCCTCAAATGAGGACTTGCGTACGTTGTACGCATTGTTTTCAATGCGAGAGTGATAGGATTGCTCCTTTTGAGGATAACCGATGTGTAACGAAGTAATATGACTCCTAATCACCTATTTGTTTGCAAATTTTGAGGAAATAACGAACCGAATAGCAAGTTTCCTCAAATGAGGACTTGCGTACGTTGTACGCATTGTTTTCAATGCCAGAGTGATAGGATTGCTCCTTTTGAGGATAACTGAAGCATAACGAAGTAATATGACTCCTAATCACCTATTTGTTTGCAAATCTTGGGGAAATAACGAACCGAATAGCAAGTCTCCCCAAATGAAGACTTGCGTATGTTGTACACATTGTTTTCAATGCGAGAGTGATAGGATTGCTCCTTTTGAGGATAACCGAAGTGTAACGAAGTAATGTGACTCCTAATCACCTATTTGTTTGCAAATTTTGAGGAAATAACGAACCGAATAGCAAGTTTCCTCAAATGAAGATTTGCGTACGTTGTACGCATTGTATTTAATGCGAGAGTGATAAGATTGCTCCTTTTGAGGATAATCGAAGTGTAACGAAGTAATATGACTTCTAATCACCTATTTGTTGGCAAATCTTGAGGAAAAAACGAACCGAATAGCAAGTTTCCTAAAATAAATACTTGCGTATGTTGTACACATTGTATTGAATCAGAGAGTGATAGGATTGCTCCTTTTTAGGATAACTGAAGTGTAACAAAATAATATGACTCCTAATCACCTATTTCTTTGCAAATCTTGAGGAAATAACGAACCGAACAACAAGTTTCCTCAAATGAAGACATGTGTACGTTGTACGCATTGTTTTTAATGGGTGTTTGATAGGATTTCTCCCTTTAAGGATAACCGAAATGTAACGAAGTAATATGACTCCTAATCACCTATTTGTTTGCAAATCTTGAGGAAATAACGAACCGAATAGCAAGTTTCCTCAAATGAGGACTTGCGTACGTTGTACGCATTGTTTTCAATGTCAGAGTGATAGGATTGCTCCTTTTGAGGATAACTGAATCATAACGAAGTAATATGACTCCTAATCACCTATTTGTTTGCAAATTTTGAGGAAATAACGAACCGAATAGCAAGTTTCCTCAAATGAGGACTTGCGTACGTTGTACGCATTGTTTTCAATGCCAGAGTGATAGGATTGCTCCTTTTGAGGATAACTGAAGCATAACGAAGTAATATGACTCCTAATCACCTATTTGTTTGCAAATCTTGGGGAAATAACGAACCGAATAGCAAGTCGCCTCAAATGAAGACTTGCGTATGTTGTACACATTGTTTTCAATGCGAGAGTGATAGGATTGCTCCTTTTGAGGATAACCGAAGTGTAACGAAGTAATGTGACTCCTAATCACCTATTTGTTTGCAAATTTTGAGGAAATAACGAACCGAATAGCAAGTTTCCTCAAATGAAGACTTGCGTACGTTGTACGCATTGTATTTAATGCGAGAGCGATAGGATTGCTCCTTTTGAGGATAATCGAAGTGTAACGAAGTAATATGACTCCTAATCACCTATTTGTTGGCAAATCTTGAGGAAAAAACGAACCGAATAGCAAGTTTCCTAAAATAAATACTTGCGTATGTTGTACGCATTGTATTGAATCAGAGAGTGATAGGATTGCTCCTTTTTAAGATAACTGAAGTGTAACAAAATAATATGACTCCTAATCACCTATTTCTTTGCAAATCTTGAGGAAATAACGAACCGAATAACAAGTTTCCTCAAATGAAGACATGTGTACGTTGTACGCATTGTTTTTAATGCGTGTTTGATAGGATTTCTCCCTTTAAGGATAACCGAAATGTAACGAAGTAATATGACTCCTAATCACCTATTTGTTTGCAAATCTTGAGGAAATAACGAACCGAATAGCTAGTTTCCTCAAATGAAGACTTGCGTACGTTGTACGCTTTGTTTTCAATGCGAGAGTGATAGGATTGATCCTTTTGAGGATAACCCAAGTGTAACGAAGTAATATGACTAATAATCACCTATTTGTTTACAAATCTGGAGGAAATAACGAACTGAATAGCAAGTTTCCTCAAATGCAGACTTGCGTACGTTGTACACATTGTTTTCAATGCGTGTTTGATAGGATTTCTCCCTTTGAGGATAACTGAAGTGTAACGAAGGAATATGACTCCTAATCACCTATTTGTTTGCAAAATTTGAGGAAATAACGAACCGAATAGCAGGTTTCCTCAAATGAAGACTTACGTACGTTGTACGCATTGTTTTCAATGCAAGAGTGATAGGATTGCTCCTTTTGAGGATAACCGGAATGTAATGAAGTAATATGACTCCTAATCACCTATTTGTTTGCAAATTTGGAGGAAATAACGAACCGAATAGCAAGTTTCCTCAAATGAAGACTTACGTACGTTGTACGCATTGTTCTCAATACGAGAGAGATAGAATTGCTCCTTTTGAGGATAAACGAAGTAATATGACTTATAATCACCTATTTGTTTGCAAATCTTGGGGAAATAACGAACCGAATAGCAAGTTTCCTCAAATGAAGACTTACGTATGTTGTATGCACTGTTTTCAATGCGAAAGTGGTAGGATTACTCCTTTTGAGCATAACCGATGTGCGACGAAGTAATATGACTCCTAATCACCTATTTGTTTGCTAATCTTGAGGAAATAACGAACCGAATAACAAGTTTCCTCAAATGAAGGCATCCGGATGTTGTACGCATTGTTTTCAAAGCGAGAGTGATAGGATTGCTCCTTTTGAGGATAACCGAAGTGTAACGAAGTAATATGACTCCTAATCACCTATTCGTTTGCAAATTTTGAGGAAATAACGAACCCAATAGCGAGTTACCTCAAATGAAGACTTGCGTACGTTGTACGCATTGTTTTCAATGCAAGAGTGATAGAATCGCTCCTTTTGAGGATAACCGAAGTGTAACGAAGTAATATGACTCCTAATCACCTATTTGTTTGCAAATTTGGAGAAAATAACGAACCGAATAGCAAGTTTTCTCAAATGAAGACTTACGTACGTTGTACGCATTGTTCTCAATGCGAGAGTGATAGAATTTCTCCTTTTGAGGATAACCGAAGCATAACGAAGTAATATGACTCCTAATCACCTATTTGTTTGCACATCTTGGGGAAATAACGAACCGAATAGCAAGCCTCCTCAAATGAAGACTTGCGTATGTTGTACGCATTGTTTTCAATGCGAGAGTGATAGGATTCCTCCTTTTGAGGATAACCGAAGTGTAACGAAGTCATATGACTCCTAATCACCTATTTGTTTGCAAATTTTGAGGAAATAACGAACCGAATAGCAAATTTCCTCAAATGAGGACTTGCGTACGTTGTACGCATTGTTTTCAATGTCAGAGTTATAGGATTGCTCCTTTTGAGGATAACTGAAGCATAACGAAGTAATATGACTCATAATCACCTATTTGTTTGCAAATCTTGGGGAAATAACGAACCGAATAGCAAGCCTCCTCAAATGAAGACTTGCGTACGTTGTACGCATTGTTTTCAATGCGAGAGTGATAGGATTGCTCCTTTTGAGGATAACCGAAGTGTAACGAAGTAATATAACTCCTAATCACCTATTTGTTTGCAAATCTTGAGGAAATAACGAACCGAATAGCAAGTCTCCTCAAATGAAGACTTGAGTACGTTGTACGCATTGTTTTCAATGCGAGAGTGATAGGATTGATCCTTTTGAGGATAACCGAAGTGTAACGAAGTAATATGACTCCTAATCATGTATTTGTTTGCAAATCTTGAGGAAATAACTAACCGAATAACAAGTTTCCTCAAATGAAGACATGTGTACGTTGTACGCATTGTTTTTAATGCGTGTTTGATAGGATTTCTCCCTTTAAGGATAACCGAAATGTAACGAAGTAATATGACTCCTAATCACCTATTTGTTTGCAAATCTTGAGGAAATAATGAACCGAATAGCTAGTTTCGTCAAATGAAGACTTGCGTACGTTGTACGCATTGTTTTCAATGCGAGAGTGATAGGATTCATCCTTTTGAGGATAACCGAAGTGTAACGAAGTAATATGACTAATAATCAGCTATTTGTTTACAAATCTGGTGGAAATAACGAACTGAATAGCAAGTTTCCTCAAATG